>OW388291.1:74184435-74666935 GCA_936450465.1 Gibbula magus | reverse complement strand
GAGAATCACTTGAAAGCACATGTGCAAATATCACAAAAATAATCACCTGTGTCTTCTCACCCGTATGGGTAATATATCGATTATTGTTTATGTCATATTTCCATTGTATGGTTGATATACTGAGGTTGTATTTATCTGTGAAAAAAATGTTGATCTGCATTTGGTAATATATCACATTTAGATGACCAATTAATTTTATTAGTGTGGCTTTTTCTTGAAAACGACGACCTTGAAGCTGTATATTCTGGGTATGTTTTGTTGTTTAAATGATGTGGTTCAAACATATTTCATTCAAAAGAAATGGATTGGCAAAATCACATAAATGGCTTAGAATAATGCCACTCCAAAGTGACATCACACATTTAAACAGAATGTTGTATTCAATAACCATTTCAAAGTTACGTAAGTTTGTTTGTTTTATTGTCAGTTGAGAAAGTAAATCAAAGAGGAAAAACACTCTTATGAGTCGATCATTATTACTGTTTAATACATCCCCTAGAAAGAAACCTTTATCATAGAAATATTGTATATTTAGTCCTTTATTTAAGACACGTGAAAAGCTATTGAAAGATATCCTCACAAGCATTTTAGCAGGAACAGAATAGATTATTTGAAATTAAATGTATCACTGTTTAAAGGTGCAGTAGCACGTTATTTTGCTCAAATAAGTCGATGAAATGTATTTGGAAAATAATTTTACCAATTGTAAAACACCCTTCTCTCTTCAGAAAATCAAGTTAAAAATGAGAGTGCATGGTTCAGTAAAGCCATGGGAAGCGTTTTTGTGATTCAAAATAATAAAATGTGTTCACAATAAAATGACACCATTATTACCACTACGGATAATTAGTATGTGTAATAAGATGTTTTACCTGCTAAAGTCAATTTAAATGACACAAACTATCATTATGAATGGGAAATTTTAAAAAGTAAATTTTGCGAAAAACGTGTTACAGCCCCTTTAAGTCACATTGTATGACAACAATGCGTTATTTTACAGAATCGACTACCAACATTTAAATCGAACATTGTATAAGTATCTGACTGCGGCGAGATGAAATTCATAAACTGTCCAACAATTCCAGTTTTAGTTCAAACTTAGGTGAAATATGTCTAAATATTTAGCACTTGTAGGTACGTGTATGTATTCCGAGAAGAGCTGGATATTGAGTTATTCTAACTTTATGCATACAGAAAATCTTCTTTTTTTTTAAA
This sequence comes from Gibbula magus, assembly GCA_936450465.1. Classification (NCBI taxonomy): domain Eukaryota; kingdom Metazoa; phylum Mollusca; class Gastropoda; order Trochida; family Trochidae; genus Gibbula; species Gibbula magus. Next base: position 74,665,720 of record OW388291.1, on the reverse strand, counting down.
GTTGTTTATTTTTTCATATAACGTTTCTGATCATTAAGTTATCAAATATTCTAATAAATGATGGATCAGTTCAGCTAAATAACACATCATAATAGTATAGATAACAACGATATAATTTTACTATTCATTTAGAATTTATGAATATTGTACATTGGTATAAGTATCTTGAAAAGTTTTGTCTTCATTTATATTGTCGCTATAATCCGTCTGTACCTAATTCAAAGATACAATTAATGAAGACGTTTATACAGAAATGATTTTGGTATTCCAAAGCACATTAAACATTTATCAAAATTTTAAGATTTGAATAACCAATATGTATTAGTTAGTGGCGTCTATAGTCTTGGCAAAGCATAGTGAGGTTTTAAAGTGCTGTATTATTGTAGAAGGAACAAGAGTGATATTCTGAATAAATTCCAGTTATTCCAAACATTAGAATTACTCAGAACCAATTGTATAATTCATATGTGATGTCTATAATCAAATATGTGAAGTATGTATCGAATCATTATGTGAGGTATAAGACATACAGCTTAAGAAGTGCGGAAGACTTAAAGCAAAGTGAAATCCTCAAACAGTCAATTTCTAAGGGAACAGAGTCCAATACATTTTGTTACAAAGAAGAAATTCAATATGACAAATGTAACCCAAAATGTCTCCTCTGTTCCTTGTGATATGATATGCCATGCACTGTTCCAATGTGTCGCTGTTGTGAAGATCACGGAGTGTTTGAATCTCTGTAACCTGAAACCTAGAGACACGAAACAGTCCATTGTGAAGGATCTTGCGAATATGTTTCGTAAGTAAATGTTACATTGACTACTGAGTGATATATGTTATGTAGTTCGTTTTTAAATGTAAATTTCTTCATTGATACACTTGAGTATATCAACGTCAACAACCTTTTGGAGCAAGAATAACAATTAAAACAGACAGTTAAGGTTCACAATAAACAGATTAAGGATGTTTTAAAACTAGAGTTGCATGTATGTAGAATATGTTAATAAATATATAGAAACTGATTCAAAATAACATAATGGACTTGTATTGTTTCTGTTTGGTTGCTAAAAATTTACATGATAAAGCTCCTTGAAGATTTATCTGAAAATGATCTGAATTTTCCTATAAGACCGACTATAAAACTGAACACCAGATGTCGGAATATGTTATTATCATCTAGCCATTGAAATAAATCGGCTGATGTGATTGTCAAGTATTATCGTTGTGACTTATTTGGTAAATTCATTGAATCAGCCCGTTTAAATGAGACCCTCATCATTCGATCCTGTTTGTGGTTTGTGCGTATTGATGTCCGTAAACACGTCGGCCCCGCAACATCTCAAGCTTTAGGGAGGTTTTTCATGGTGCGTTTCCTTAAACGTCTATATGGTAGCCATGTCTATTTCAAGACGGTACTGATGCGCACGACTGACATCATTGATAGGCAATACATGTAGTCCTCTTGCAGTGTGGTATTTTGCAAAGAGCATATGGACATCATTCACATAACTATATGGATCCGTTTTTTAGAATTCAAAACCTAGTTATAGCCAGAATACCATATTTGGTCTACCTATCGAATGGAATGACATGATGATAGAATTCATAAAAGACACAACTTAAAATTTGGGGAGTATTGACTATTTTGCTGTGTTTATCAATCGATCTACTCATTTATAGAGGATTGTTTTAACTGAAAAATATTTTTGTCAGAGAAGAATTATTTTTCTTTCATTACCAGCATCTTCAAATGATTTAGAATCTCAACATTCCCCGACATGTATGATAAAGATAAAGATATGGTACAATACCACAGCTGTAAGCAAATGATGACGTCAATTGTCTGTGGTCTATGTGTCCAAAAGATTGTTTTCTAACTTCATGTAGATATGTGTTATTTACAATGTAAATATAAAGGATTTGTTCACAACGAATTGAGTTATAATTTCATATATCATAGCTTCATTCATGTTTTCAACTAAACTGTTAAACAACCTTCATGATTTGCGTTATTTCACTGAAATCATGTACTGCATTTTGATAAAACAGAAATGCCAAGGTCTTGTCAACAGAATGTAACATGCTCAATATTTATTCCAAATTGTCAAGATGGACCAATATGAAAAAGGGTCGTATTCCTGTTGAAAGTGAAACAGTTGCTTCATGAAAAGGGGCTGTTCTATTCATTTCACCAAAAGCCTGTTATCAGCTACATCGTAATATGTATATAATGAAGAAATGTGAACCTACATCGTCAGCACCTGTTGATATCTTTAAGTGACCGTTACAAATCCAGCCTGATTGAAAACAAGACTTAAGCCATATGGCTGAAGATCTGACATTGACCTGAGAGTGGTCATATCGAAAGAAATTTACCTTACCTTACAATCTACCAGTCAGTGTATCTTTGACATGATGTATCGCTTACATTCATTGTGTCACTTGTCTCATAATGTGGTATTACATATGAACTCGTATAATAGTCTTTATACTTGTTATTTTTTGGAAACCGATATTGATATTATTACATTTCCATTTTCAATATTATCTATTTTTTACACCTCTGCTGTTTAATTACAGATTATTCAAATTCTACAAACAACGATTCTCTTGTACATTCAACTACTCCTATTGGTAAGTCACTTTCAAATATATGAAGTTACACTTTGTTAAGTTTCCTGGAAAGAAAGATAAACACATGACAATACCTGTGAAATATATCTTAAGAAATGTTCCAAATGTGCAAAAACATATATTTTGGATTACAATGTGATAGTTAGAGTCTCCCTTAAATAACATTTCACAAACAAATATTTCCCCTTAGATATCTGTCGTGGAAATTGCTGAAATTACCGTTCTTAAATTGCTTACATGTCAGATGAGATTTAGTTAAGCCTATTTTATGTTAATATTTCAATCCAGTAATCCAACAAAAGATAAGCTAAATTTGGTATTATTTTGTAGATAAAATATGCCCTGAATCTAATTATATCATAAACATAACATGTTACCACATTATTTGTTCAACAAGTTGTAATCCCCCAGGTCACCCGGCGTTGTGATTAAAAACATATTTTTTACATAAGTCTAAAACTGTAACCAATATAACAAAATAATTCGAATTTAACTGTATATGTCATGACAGTGTCTGAAGAAATGAAATGGGTATCCGAGTCATCTGACAATTGGAGATGCTCATAAACAAAGTAGAGTGACTTTTCTCTACATTTACAATTGAATTGAGTGGCTATTTTAAGCAAACGTGGTTTAGTTGGTCCAATCATATTTCTCCATTAGCAGTTGCATGTACCACTAATCAGCACATCAACGCCATGAGAATCAAAAGGAAGTATGCTCGTCCTGGTGAAAAGTCCTCGTACCGATGTGTGAACGGTTACAGGTTCTGTCCATCAAAGACTACGTGTGAGACAGACAGGAAGTTAGTGTGTCTGCAGACTGGACAGTGGAGTGAACCACCTGTGAAATGTACGAAGATGCTTTGGAGAAATGTGGTGAGATAGATAATTCAATAGTAGCTTATACAACAATCTAAAACTTAAAAGTGGCATTGATGAGCAGTTTTCAGGTTCTACGTCATCAAAGTGAACAGTATATGATTTGTAGATCGATTTAACATTACAGCCGATAAATTTCTATTTGAATGCGTTTAAATTTCCTTCGAATCTTATTTCCATTAACATATACCGATTCGACTGCCCTACTAAATCGTGTAACTGTTATCCTCTGTGTAATTCTGCAGGTTTCATTCGGCATTATGTACGTTAACTTTGTAGTATATGTACATGTATGTAATTATGAAATGATAGCTGAATTTGTGTTGCAAGAAAAAGGGAAAACCTGTCAAAATTCCTCTGTCCTGCAAGTTCAAACGGTGGCAGATTTCAATCTACGGAAGGCCCCAACAGAAGTGGTCTATGTACGTTCATTTAATGGTATTCTCACAATGCAAATTAGAACAAAGAAGATTTAGGATTCGGTTGAATTATAAGCATCAATTCCTGAGATAAGAAATAAAACTTATATTTGCCAAGAAAGATGAGTGAAAAATAGGTGCCAAGATGTAGCGGAAAATGTGAATATGTTATTGAATATGTGTATTTTGTGAAAATGGCAAGCATACTGGAAACATCTGCCATTAAAGTCCCCTTTGACTAAGTTTGGAAAACTTAAATATGCATATCATAAAATGAGATAGAATCACTCAATACATGAAACGATGTATTAAATATAAACTTCTTGAAATTCTCAAAAAAACAGGATGATGTGACCAAATATCTAGACACATATGTATACACATGTATGTACAATTTGTTTTACATATAATACGTTCCTGTTGCGAGGTATATGTCCGATTATTGATTCACAGTGTTCATGATTATTCAGGATATCGTACAGCCTGAAAGGGGAAAACATTCGTCTGAACCTGACCATTCGTTTCAATGCAGAGAAAGTAAAAATGACACTTCAAGCAAAAGGGCCCTCTCAACAGCGGCAACAACAACATCTGGAACTGATAAGGAGGATGACACGCAGAGTGATATGTTTCATGCTGAATGTTCGAAACGATCACCTGATAGTACGTATATGGTTCATACTTCTCAAGTGTACCTCTCCTGTTCATGAGGTAGCTTACATCTAGAAGTTATAGAGAAGTCCCGAAATTAGCAAAAGGCTCGATAATTTAAATCAAAGTTTCAAACAGCAACCTTTACTGAGGTTAACCTAAACCCCAATTCATTTGGCCGACACAGCAGGCCCAGGTGGCAGTAAATGTCAGGATTGACTCAGTGCATGAATGAAAAAGATTTTACATGTAAGAGACCACCTTCCGCACGCATCAGGCTATATAAGCACTTTTGGAAAATGCATACTTACCCTTGCGACAGCCCGAAGGGATTTCGGAGACAGGAAGTAACAGGACTATTAAGGGTATGGTGTAGACCAATCAAATGCGTGTTTACAATTCACGGACAGACACGTTGGGTTAACGTTTCATCTTTTAATTTGAATTACCCGTACTACGCTGATTACGCTCGATTAATTAGTGATAAAACTAAATCACAACGTGCGGATAAATGAAACAAACTACAATTTATTCAGGATCTGATAAAAGTTCTTTTGTTTAATTTTCCCATTGAAGTTTGAAACTTATATTATGCAAATGAGCTTAACATCCGAGATAAAAAATCCCAAAGTATTATAAGCAATGTGTAAAGCTGTCGGTGCATTATCAACTTTTGGATCGATTGGGTTGGTAACGACCGATTTGATTGGTCAATAGAGGGGACGTAACTCTCTTTGGACGATAGGTGGCGCTGCCCCTGTCTCAGAAATCCCTTCGAGGTGTCGCAAGGGTCAACATGCATTTCTAAAAGTGCATATATGGCCCGATGCGTGCGGAAGATGGTAAGAGAGAGAAAGTGTGTGTGTGTGTCTGTCTGTCTGTCTGTGTGTGTTCTGAAATGCTGAGATCTCTAGAAATAACGGTAATACCTCCATCGCACAATTGACGTGCTTGTTGTGTGTATTTTGTGCGTCTTTGAAGGCATGCGTCTTTGAACATTTTCGTCTCACTAACAGTAATACAAACAGCTATGTATAATAGCTCATTTTCAAGCTGAAAATACCTGCTACTTAATGTAACATCTCCCGAATTTTTTATTTCGATTTCGTACTTGAGTCATTCACTATTGACTGTCGTCAAAATGAACTTATGCTGGTGTGAACCATTGCAATGTCATTTCAGTAAGACACATCCTGTGTAGAATGCTTGTTCTTAAACCTTTAAATACACCAACATGAGTGATAACACGATATAAATCTGATATACCAATTGCATAAGGACAAATCAGCTGTTATATGTTATGCGTGACAAGCACCTGAAATTGGTCTTTTTTTTTAAAATCAGCATGTTCATCAACTTTAAAAAAACGGATAACTGCTGAACTAAATAAGCAATTGTCATATTATTTACAGTGACAATGTCGACTTTCTAGAACAAAATATTGCGTGTTGAAAAGAATGATCAATTATCAATTATCGATAACATCGTCAAGATGTCCAAAACCATTCAGATGTTAGTATTCGTTTAAATATTCATAGTAAAATAAATACTAAGCTTTATAAGCAATCTAAATAATGATTACATGTACTTATGTGACAATCGAAGCGCATCATCTTCAATGTTAACCCTTATTATGAAAATGTTAACCATTTTGTCCTATGAATTAAAAACATAATGCGGTACGTGTCATGTTGAGAGGGGTATTGTCTTTGGAATATATAGCTTGAAAACTACTGCAGATAGTGGCACGATTTTTAGTTCATACTAAAGCAGAGAAACTGATAAGTAAGTGGAATTTAAATTAAACATGGGATTCAAGGCCATACGGAAGTTTTGACGTATCAATCCTAGTCAAAATGAATATTAATAGCAGTATCTTATTAGTATTATTGTTTATTTGACCTATTGAAGATTGCAAGTCCACATCTACGGTCTGTTCCTGAAACTAAGTAAAAAAATTGTATCAAAATCATGGCTTTATACACTTAAATTGTCACCATATAGAACCAATATTAGCAAAATAAACAAAAACAGAAACAGTTATCCTACATACAACATAGGGCTTTTGAAACACGCGTTTGTTATCTTCCCATGGTAATCGATTACTAGCTCTAAAGACTATACATTGTACATTTTGTGACTCTGTATCCATAATAAAATAATAAAGTCAAAGGGGCCACCTATTTACATCTTCTTTTCCAGTACACAAAGCCCGTGAAAATTGAAACATTTGGTGATGGAAGCTTTCAGACTAGTCAATTGTGTCACGACAACTTTAAGGTCAAGTGGATCCGAGTCGGGGGATACATTGTTTTTCACCCGTCCGTCTGTTATTCTGTTAGTTTATTCGAAAACTTTGACCTTGGCTATAACGTTTGTTTGGTCACTGATTGTTCTTTGATATGTGCATACATTGTGAAGAGATCTTCCAGTCGAAGTGATAATATGTGACCTAGTACATTGACAGGACCCATTTTTTAAACCTTCGCAATGGTCAGTGATATGCAACTTTGACATATATTCACATTATTTGGCATTGATAGGTACCAAAGCACCATGTGTGCTGATTTCAGGTAAAATAATAACTTGCATATGCATCCCAATCGCCTAATATATGAGTATCATGTGTTTCCAATGAAAATGGAGCAACAGCCTTATACATACCCAGAAACTGTAACTTTATAGGTCTAATTGACATGCATAATAGTTATATTACCTTTGAAACATTAGCTACATGTACCAACATGTGTATATTTATCTGTTGTAGATAAGGTTTTTAAAAAAACGTTTCACCAATTGACCCGCCAGGCGGAGAGCATTATTCGGTTCAGAAATCACTACTTTAACCTTTATACCGTCACTATAATGAATCGACAAGCGTCAAAACCATGATTGTCAGCAACAGTCAATGCTTCTCGATAACACAAATACCATTTATACCGTTTGACATATATGATTACAACAACAAACCGAATGTCTCTATAGCCAAATCTAAACATGCGCTATTGACAACATATATAACATATTGTGAGAGACTGGACATCTATATCCAGGACAGTTCATATCGTGGTAGCTCCTTAACTAAGATTGGAATCTCGATAATTTATATATAATTTATATATCGTGTATTATTTAAATACCTATCTGTTGACTAGACCTACTATGCCTACCTCCTCTCTAGGTATGCTATTTCAACGTTAACACAGACGAAACTTAAAACAGTGGAGTAGGGGATGCGTAAAATCGGCAAGGTCTCGTGACGTCACCACCGGAAGTATGCACTCTCCCCTCAGTTGCATAGCAAGACAGACGTGTATGTTTTCGCTCTGCCACCGGGTATTTTTAGCGATATTCTTCCCTACCTGATTTTATTAAGCTCGTTTTGCACGTGCACATCGCCATGCCTTCAAGTATAAAATCAAGCATGAATAAAATAATTACTAACTTCGGAATTTTTATTATTTTATGGGAAGATCCTTTGACAGTTTCAAAGCAAGAATGATGAGTAAGTAAAGATTTATTCATAACAATTCTTTCGGGGTTATTGATTATCGGCGGTTTGATTGGCTGACGTTTCATTGTGATTGCAGTAATTAGCATAATTAATGGTTTCCTTTATTTTCCGGGAAATTAGAAACCCGGTTCCAAAATGGTTACTTGTGTACAGTAGATTCAATGTTTTAAACGTTTTGCATTTGCACACAAACAGACCCGATACCTACCCCCCTGCAATAGTAACTAATTGTATAATGCAGATTTCCTTCCGGTTTTCACAAAATCAATGACATGAAACTAAAACTTGTCTTGTATGCGATTTTATGTGCGCTTCTTTATGGCATTCGGCTACGTGTCAGGATAATGAACGGTAAATCGTGTTGTTCACACTTAAAACCAAATGAATGTGGAATAACTATTCATCATTTTATCGGAAACATACTTTACAATATGTGAATATTCGTGTTGTTCTTATTACAGTGTGATATAATTTGTTTTCTCTTTATTCATATGCAGCGACACCCAGGCGAGAAGGAATGGCGGCTGATACAAGTTAGAACGAGACCACTTTGAGGGTGTGCCGTTGTGACAGTCTTGATATCGTGGCTTATATCTTACAATTACACACGATTCTTGGTTCTAAGCTGTGTTGTCCGATGCAGCGAATCAAATGAATTGCATAGCAATTAGCTGTGCGAGAGCGTGTGATTGGTATGTGTATCTGTATCTGTATTGGTTCCCAGTCAAACTCAAAGCTGAGTGTTATGCTGGGGTTTGGGTGGTGCGCATGCGCTGTTATTTTCGTAGATAGAGGGTGAAGGTCTCACATGTGGGTGCGGACACCACTTCCTCCGGGAGTTGGTTCCAGTCTTGTATTGTGCGTGGAAAGAATGATTAACGTTATATCTCGCAATTGCACCGAAGCTGATTATAGTTCTGTGTGTTGTTTTTCCTGGTCCTCGAGTTATTAGGAATAAGCACTGGATCCTTCGGTATTGCTACTAGTTCATTAATGATTTTATAGAGTAGTACAAGTCTGTGTTCTCTTCTGCGATCTTTTAGTGGGTTTAATCCAATATCTTCGAGCATTTTACTCGGTCTACTCTCCCATGAATAATCCGCTGTTATGAATCTTGCAGCCGCTCTCTGTACCTTCTCAAGTGAAAGAATGTCAGATTGGGTGTATGGGTCCCAGATTGATGAACAATATTCCAACACTGATCTCACAAGAGATTGATAAGCTATGATCTTAAGAGATTTTGGACACTGGCGTAAGTTATGCCTAAGGAATCCCAATGTAGAATTGGCTTTATTGATAGTTTTATTGATATGTGTACTCCACTTCAATGAATCACTGATGATCACTCCTAAGTAGGGGTTATTATCTACCTCTTCTAATATAGTATTACAGAGTTGGTATATATAAGTACTTGGGTTTTTTTTATCTTGATATTCTAAGAATATAACATTTCTTAGCGTTGAATGACATTCCCCAATCTTTAGCCCAGGTTTCTAATGACTGTAAGTCAGTTTGAAGTTGGTAATGGTCTTCGAAGGAATTTATAGCTCTATAGAGTAGGCAGTCATCTGCGAATAATCACACCGTAGATTTTACTCTCAAGGGTAGATCATTAATATGTATTAGGAAAAGAATTGGTCCCAAACATATACCCTGAGGTACTCCTGACTCCACGCGTACGGATGTTGATGACTTGCCCTCTACAACTACACACTGGGTTCTTCTAGTTAGGAACGAGTTTATCCATGATAAAAGGTCATTTCATGTTCACACCATAGCTTTCAAGTTTATATAATAACTTCTTATGAGGGACTGTGTCAAAAGCTTTACTGAAATCTAGTATAGCTAGGTCTACTTGTTGTTTATTATCATGCATCTTCATGATATCATGGGTTGTGACGAGGAGCTGAGATTCACATGAGTGTTTGGAGCGGAAGCCATGCTGTAATCCTGTAAGAATGTTATGATTTTCAAAGTGTGACATCAGATGGCTACATATGATGTGTTCCATCATTTTAGCGCACACACATGTTGGTGAGACTGGGCGATAGTTACTGGCTAGTTGTCTACTGCCCTTTTTGAAGATGGGGGCAATGTTTGCCTGCCTCCAGTCTTCAGGTACTTCACCCGTGGATAGAGATTTTATATAGATATGTGTTAGGCCAGGAGCTAATTCCTTAGAACATTTTTGTAGGACTCTATTTGGTAGTTTATCAGGTCCGCTGGCTTTATCAGGTTTAAGTTTATGGATGAGTGCTTCGACTCCTCGTTCATCTATGATTAGTGAGTTCATAATAGGGTATTGATCATGTAATAAAGATGGCATTGGTTCATCTACTTCTTTAGTGAAGACTGATTGAAACTGTTTATTTAATATTTCTGCTTTGTCCATACTATCTGTAAACAGGGTTCCACCTTCCTTTAAGGGGCTAACTCCGTTGTTATCTTGTTTTCTTGCTTTAATATATTTCCAGAAAGCTTTCCGGTTATTATCCTTAAGGCTAGTTTCCAATGTTTCTTTAAGGTATGTTTGTTCTGAGTTACGTAAGAGCCTCTGAGCATTTTTCCTTTGTATTTTATATTTTTCCCAGTCATCAGCTACACCACTGTTCCTAGCTTTATAGTACAACCGATGTTTCTTCTTAACCATTTTCTTCTCTTCTCTCTTCAACCAGGGCAGACTTGGTTTAGAGGATATTAGTTTATTTGGGATATTGTCCTTAATAATCTTATTGATTCCTTCTTTAAAGGTTTGCCAAAGTTCTTCAGTTGTGCTTGGTTGGAGTTTAATATCATTACTTAATTTTGTTGTTAAGTCTTTAATTTTATTCCAGTCAGCTTTTTTGTATAACAAGACATTACGTGGTTTGGTTTTGATGGTTATTGGTGATGTATAAATCTAGGTTATTGTCCATTCTTGTTGGGGGTTTTTGTACATTGGTGAGGGAGTAGTTATTTAGAGTGTCAATTAGTGCAGTATGGGTTTTGACTTGGTTTGATCAGGGCACAGTGGAAACAGTATCCCAGTTAATATGGGGAAGGTTAAAGTCACCAGCTAGTATCAAATGTTTATAGTCAGATCCCGATATTTGTTTAAGTGATTTATCTAAGTGAAAGATAGATTCCTCGTTACTTGACGGTGGTCTATAGAAAGAACATATCCGTGTTTTCTTCGCCCTTTGCAGTTGTACTTCGATCCATAAGATTTCACCTACATCGTCAGGGTTAGGGACAAGTGAGGAGGGGTAAATGGCTTTAACACAAATAAACACTCCGCCCCCGTGGGAGTGTCTTTCTTTTCTATAAACGGTGTAATCTTCAGGGAAGAGTTCGCTTGTTTTAATATTATCACTAAGCCATGATTCAGTTTATGGATGTTATGGAGTGATCATCAGATAGTACATTGTATAAGTTAGAGGTTTCGAGTTCATATGCATGAAATGTAAATGAATCCACATTGAGGCTGTCACATCTACAACATAACCATGACACGTTGGATTTTTGTAAGTGATCATATCTTTTACTGCTGATTTCCATGCAGTCGGTGTGATACCATATGTCACAGTTATCACAGCAAACGGCACGGTGTTGCCATGAGACGTTATTCTCACAAAGACCACAGGGATAGATGGTCAGTGGCCCTGGGTTGGGTTGTATATCTCCAGAGAGGACCAATAGAAACAGTATCGCTGTGGAGACACTTTTAGTTGCCGGAGTAAGTCTGGGTTTGTTATTGAATTTGGAATGATCCGGTATTGAGAGTATAGTAAGGTAGCCTATGGCTACCACAAATGGTTTAGATATAAATTCATGCTTCCGACCCGAGAGGATCGACGTTCCTTGTCCAGAATATATGCTTTCCTCTCTAAGGTGCTGTTTGAAGATACACATGTATGGGATAATGAAGACATATATGAGAAAGCACAAGGGTGACGCCATGTTGGATTATCTTGTCATGCAGTATTTCCTGAGCTAGGGCTAATACCGCATTTATGAAGAGTTCATGAATGGGAACATTTCCTTTCTTGTCATGTAAGTCCGAGATAATATGATAGAGGTTTAATATACCGAGTTTGGGTCCGAGATGTAGGCCTAACAGCGTCTAGGTGAAAAAGCACATGGGCGGCGCCATATTGTTTCAATCTCACCTGGGTGAAACCATCACTAATAGCTTTTACCGCGATAGTATCAACTAAAAATGAAACCACACTACGTAATCTAGCTCTCTATGTTAAATATGCATTTGCTCGTCGCAACGATCATTTACAACTGCTAAGTTTATAATGTGTATGTTTATTCATATTTATATTTATTGATGTAACCTTGAATGTAACTCTCTTGTACATGGGCCGGTGGCCTTAAATACAATAAACTATTGTCTGTCTCTATACCGAGTTTGGGTCCGAGATGTAGGCCTAACAGCGTCTAGGTGAAAAAGCACATGGGCGGCGCCATATTGTTTCAATCTCACCTGGGTTGACTTGAGAGTTGTTAGCGGTGTTGTTTTCGCGTCCTTGATGTTGAAAAGGATGAACTGGGTCCTAAAAGGGTGGTCTATGTATTATGATTTGTGTTTGGATTCTAAAAAAGTTGGTTAAAGTTAATGTTTGAGGAGATTTTCACGGAGCTCCGATGAGACACGTCCGTATCCTCGCGCATCGCGTGTTGCGTTTGTGGACATGAAATAAAATGCTGATAACAACGGAAATTTGGGATTGTTGTTGTGAGACGTTCGTAGTTATATAAACAATATTTCAAATAAATACAATTTGAATTCTCAGAATATGTATTGCGTATATTAATTCTTCGAAATTTTTTAGATAATAATAAATTTACAAAAAGTTCGTCATTCGAATCAACAAAATAAAATTGATATAGTGACATGTATGGCTGCGGGGTTAAATAATTGTCAAGGAAGGAATTAAATGGTACGCCACTGTACAATCAATAGGTTACATACAACAGTTGCCTCAAATCAATGAAAACAATGTTTCGTTTCGTCACCGAGTTCGGATTTTACACCACACCTTATAGTTAGCATTTCCGGAATAGAGCAGGAAGGGCATTTCAGGCATTGTTTTGAAACTCCTTTTTACATGCTCGAGAGGTTCAGTTGTTACGATGGATTGAAAGCTCCATGTTGGGATTCAACACCCAATAAGGTATGCAATGACTTCATAGTGATATTATATATATCATAGGAGTATTATCCGCCTCGTATTTCAGAACAATTTACGCAAGCGTTTGTCATTTTGGAAATTGTCGCGATGTCCCTACTGTAAAACATTCGACTTGAAACGATGACGCACTTTGGTCGCTACTCCCTCCAAATTGAAGCCCCTTTGTTAATGTTGACACATTAACGCCAATTGTGCCAATGTTGTGCCGTTTTCGCCATTCAAATTTGCTGCAGTTTTGCACACCTGCCGTTTTCTCTATAAATCATGATCGGGTTTATTACCCCCCTTTACAAGGAACCGGAAGCTCTTCCGTTGACGCACGAGCGCTAGATAATTATAAGAAGTTTGGTGGGTGATTTTGCATTTTTGTTAAAACTAGCAAGAATATTAAGTTTAATGATGCTTTTGGAGGCGATATTGTGTCAAAATTAACAAAGGGGCTTCAATTTGGAGGGAGTAGCGACCAAAGTGCGGCATCGTTTCAAGTAGAATGTTTTACAGTTGGCCCTCGGAAGGGTTTGTTTACATGTAGAATCATTGCACAAGATGCGCCGTTGTGAAATGACATCATAGGAAAGGAAAACAACACTTTTTGTCGTATTTTAGACGATTTTATTATCCCGATTGGGGTGTCAGTACCCGATCGGGATCACACCCCGTTCGGGATGTGTTCAGAACCTGGTGACTCGACTGTCAATCGACTGTCACTCGCCTTCCTCTTGTATTACATGTATTATTATATATGATATATATCTCCATACCATACCTTTCTCGCCAGACACTCTTGGTGCCATTGCTGCCAATGTTGTGCAGTTTTCGCCATTCAAATTTGCTGCAGTTTTGCACACCTGCCGTTTTCTCTATAAATCATGATCGGGTTCATTACCCCCCTTTACAAGGAACCGGAAGCTCTTCCGTTGACGCACGAGTGCTAGATCAGAAGTTAGGTGGGTGATTTTGCATTTGTGTTAAAAACTAGCAAGAATATTAAGTTTAATGATGCTTTCTGAGGCGATAATGTGTCAAAATTAACAAAGGGGCTTCAATTTGGAGGGAGTAGCGACCAAAGTGTGGCATCGTTTCAAGTCGAATGTTTTACAGTTGGCCCTCGGAAGGGTTTGTTTACATGTAGAATCATTGCACAAGCATAGGAAAGAAAAACAACACTTTTTGTCGTATTTTAGAGGATTTTATTATCCCGATCGGGGTGTCAGTACCCGATCGGGATCACACACCATTCGGGATGTGTTCAGAACATGGTGACTTGACTGTCAATCGACTGTCACTCGCCTTCGTCTTCGGCCCTTTGTCTCGTCTCATCTCCGGTATTAAACCCTCCTGCTAGCCTCCCATGTCTTGCGTGTTTCTCACTTAAGCGTCTCGTCGTCTACGTTTTGTGACTTTACAATCTTGGTGTTTTTGTAGTATCGGAAGGTTTTCTACTAAGTGTTCTGACACGTCAGTGACTCGACTGTCACTCACCTGTCACTCACCTGGTCTAGCTTACTCGCGTTAGTGGCTCGTCTGTCACTCACCTGTTAAGTGACTCGAGTGTCACTCACCTGTCACTCACTGTGGAGTTCGCCAAGCAGGCTGACACGGAGTCGGGTGACCCGGTGCTCTTCAAAGCATTCGGCAATGTGGCCGTGGACCTCGCAGAGATTATGCTATCGGCTTCAAGGATATCCTCAGGGATAACGGTCCTACGTCCTGCGGCAAGCCCCGGCCAACTCTAAATCTCTCTTTGGGGGTAGTATCCCAGAGGTTCTTAGAGCGCGGCAGGAGGCTTAACAACAAGACCTCACCAATCACCTTGTAGGGAATCAGACGCAGACTTCGCCCAAATGGCCAGCGGCTTACTACCGTCAAAGTCAGGGTCACGGCCAGGGTCAATCAACTCCAAAGAAAGCCAAGACGGACTTTCGGCGGGGATGGCGTGACCGCGGATCCACGGGTCAATCTCCCAAGTCCCCGCATCCCGGGGCAGAGGCCTCAGAAGGTGAAGCGGAGGAAGTGACTCATGGTCAACCCATCTGTACTCAAATTACCCGCCCTTGGCCGGCGTGAGCCAATCAAACTGCTACACAGCTTGGACCTGCTAGCCAATGATAATTCATATCACTTCGTTTAAAAGAAAGCGAGGTCATTGTGTTAGCCATCCGTCACCGGTTATCTCCCTTGACCATTTCCGTCTTATCCCATTGAGCATTTTCTTTGGTTACTGACTTCGTCACGCTGGCCAAGGGCGGGTAATTTGAGTACAGATTCTTCTGATAAGGTTTCCCATGGGTGATATAGTGGAGAGTAACGAAGCATATATAAAACCATGGGTAATCGAGGATGGTATTAACGTTGAAATAGCATACCTGGAGAGGAGGTAGGCATAGTAGGTAAGTATGAATAATTATGTTTAATCAAAAAACGTACTAATATATTGACACCTCAGTCCGAATTATAATTTATTGTAACGGATTATAAATCATGTGATTCTAATTATTGACGGTAAATGTATTTTGTTTGTTTCAGATATCACGCCAAACCATCGAAGAATTCAAATTCAAACTATCGTCCCTGGCTCTCATTGGTGAGTTTACTATAATCAACAAGATGACGGTCTTGAGCATGAATATGCTATATGTGTTATAATAATTTATTTGAGATTTACATTTATTTCTTAAGACATATTGTAAAACTGAAGTTTTTGTAATACGTTAAAGTTAAAACATAAGGTAATTAACAAATGGATATATGTCCATGTTCTGACACCATTTGACGCTTTACATCAAATTTTACAGATTTGTGATGAATAACGTTTGTTGGACTGTTCTTGAAAACTATTGTAATGAGTTACATTATTTGTAACAATATAAGTATTAAAATGCCAATCAGTTGCGCATACATGAATAATTGAACAATGACTACAGATGTTTATTCTTTAACCCGTCTTAAACCACACACATTTTTGTGTTGAAGTTCAACCTACATAATTATTTCACAACTCTAGTTTCAATGAGCTCAGCTTTACGGTTTTTTGGTGTTCTATTCAGGAAAATTCTGCGTCTCCAGAACAGCAAAAGAAATTTAAAAACCACGAAATTGAAAATTCCACAATGAATCAAAACGATTGTTCCACGTTCCAGTTTTGGTTGACATTAGCGTTACGGCCTTACTTCATACTTAAAAACTAAACGTTCACTATTGTGTCCATGGAAACAGCAGACATTTGTAATGCAAAGAGGTTGAAATCCAAAAACATTCATACGTGACTGTTCAACATACCAAGATCATTGAGCAAGGAGACAACATCTCATTTGCTTTATATTAATGACCACAAATTAAAATTAAAATATGTTGAAACCCCAAGAGCAAAAATAATAAGGCACCACGGACGGATGAAAAGACGGAGATAACTCATCTGTATGCTACATATTATATTTTCTATGGTGAATTAATTTTTAATCACTTAATATGTAGAAAAATCGTATGCATTTGATCATGAACATTTATATTCTTTAGCAAGGCTTTGCGAAAATACATTTAAACTTTAATTTCCATAAAATTTTAAATTTCTGATCATTTTCTAATGAAATTCCTTTTATACATGCTTTTGTTGACATCTCAGGACTCTGCTCATAGTTTTTTGTGTGCTTGGTCGATCAAGTCATATTGGTGACAATTGCTTGTTCTAAATATTTCATAACAGGATTAGAGCATTTTCTCAATTGAAGTGAATCGAGGCATTGAACAAGGGATGCAGGCAGATACCCTAGGCTGTCGAGGGTTGATACGGGGTACAAATGGCAAAATGACATGTCAATGTGATTACAATCGAGCCTGTTCTGATGAATAAAACCGACTAAAATCTACTGAGGGTCTGGCATACTCAATATGGATGCATAAAACGTGCAGGAAAAACCTAGTCATTAGGGAACTAATCACATCCTAGCTTTTAAAATGATCGCGAGTTTTAATGCATTCAGAATCATTCATTTATACGTTTCTAGTGTTAGGGAAACAGACGAACGAATAAGTGTCAAGAGGTTTATCCTCTTGCTTCAAAAGAACACGAGTCTATGCTGGGGGTCATCATGCAGACCATGTGGAGAATTAATCACTGGCAGATATGAGTTGGTATCCCGGTATACGTAGATTGCGATATTTTGGAACATAGTCGAGCTTAATCAGAGAAAATGTCTTGTTGTAAACTTTTTATTATTTATCATATTTTTCATAAATCTGAAAGTGTTTTCTTTATTAGGATCATTAGCTATTTAAAACTAATAGATTTGCTAATATATAACTTGGTGAAAAACAACAGTAAGCCATGCCCATACAATAACTTTAAAAGCGTCAACAACACCACTGATTGGCTGATACTGATATGAGTTTTTGGACCAAGTTGCAACTTGGGTGATCTGCCCTTATCTACACATATGTATGCAATGTATATGCAAATCAGAACATAACATTGGTAGGTATATAGCATTGATAGGTAAAGGGCTGATATGGTATAACAACTACACTGACGGGCAAAATAAAGTATATGGATCAGTTGTAATTATCATATGTATAATTTTCAATATCAAATATCTCGAGTTTTCGACGTCGTATTAAAAAACGGACTAGTTTGTGAAATTAGTCCAAAACATTAAATCAGTCAAAGAATACCTCTACACGGTTTGAATTTTTAAAAATTAAAAATTAAAATTTGAATTTTGAAATTCTAATTTTGATAAAACAGTCGCCAATTAAGTCATTCAAACTACTGCCGAAAGGTGTTATTGTATCGTGCCATAATCAAATGCATCTCATTTCTTTAAAATATTGAACTAATCGAAAAGAAGTGAGTGTTATATTTTCTTTTGCCCGTCAGTTTATTTCTATGACAATATACTTTAGACTATAATTCCCTCTGTGTCTATACTTAGTTTATATTTATTTCCATCTTATTTCGGGTGCTGGACGGAACGGCGACACGGCAAAACGGCGACAAAATTTGGTTGAAACGGCGACAAAATTGGACGGAACGGCGACAGAAATGGGTTGGACTAAACGGCGACACCAAATATTTTATTTTTATATTAACTATTTATGAATTGACGAGACTGTGATATGATTATCTCATATTCATATTACGAGTGATATTTGAATCACTCATTTCAAGTTCAAATTCCTTTCAGGCCAAAGTTCACATGTCAAACTACTGGTCGGTGTGTCCAGTTGTCGTAGTTGTCACAGCTGACGGCATGTTGGTTTTTTCTCACAGTTTTCCGACAGACAGTGCATGGGAATGGGATCCGGTTCGTAGGAGGATATACATCTTGTCTTAATCTCAGAAGAATACTGTGTATTTTAATCCGTAAACTAAGAATAAGAATGTTTAAAGTACCGGGAACCTCGAGGGGTACGTTTTGCAGAAATGATTATGACATCAGTTAAGAAAATAACACTTCCACTTCATTTTGTTCAAATCAAACCGGAAATAATTTAAAATTAGCTTTTTAAATGTACCTCACGAAAACAGTCGGCAAACGTTTCAATTAGCCAATCACGGCTTGCCACGTTTTAGGCACCTGGGCAACTCAAGCGAGCGTCTCGCTAGTGTTATTGTTTGGCTTATTGAATCGAAGGGGTCACGTATTTTCACTGATTGTGTCTGTTACAGCAATTACTAAGTTATGTAAACAGTTAAAAAAAAGTCGAGACACATAACGTCATTAAGTTGATTAGCTTTACTTGTTACGAACATGTGTGTTTGAAGGCTAATCTAAGGGCAATCTAAGATAATGCCGAGGCTATTGGCTATTTCGATGCTATTGTCGCCGTTTAGTCCAAATGTGTCGCCGTTTAGTCCAGCGATTTTGGTCTAAAATTTAGTAAGAAATGTGTTTCGCCGTTCTGTCCGTATCCCCTTATTTCTATCATTTGCATAATATTTACATACCGGTATGTATTTTGCTTTCCAATGTAATACAATAAACATTAGACTATACCTTCATTTAGGGGAAGACTGGTCAGTTGAGCCACTGGGTCTGTTGAGCTAACATGTTTTGCAGGGTTATTCAATGTGATAATTGTACCAAATGTAACATATTTAGAAGCTCGTGTCATTGCACTTCATTTCTGTCATGTTTGGTGTTATTCCCAGCACTTTCATGGTGTGAGAGAGAAAAACTTCAACTTATTAATCAAAAGTAGAATTCACTAAATCATGCATTGTGCGTATTGTATATGCAGTTATAAGAAAAACTTCTGTGACTTCATTTATTCTGAGAAGAATACATATTAAAGTATTTTAACATAGATTATTACCGAAAAGTTTGAAGGAATTGCAATATTCACAGGAGAAACATAAAGGATTTCATGAAGTATTCTGAGCAGGATACTCCGAATTTCAGTATCAGTATACAATAGGATACTCGGGGTATCCAAAGATATCCTGTTCTGGATACTCCGGGTTTCATGATTCAGGATACTGCAGGATTCTTCAGGAAACTATATTAAACTATCGGAAATTGTTAGAAATTTAAAAATACTACACATAACATTACAAATTATACCACAGACTTACGAGGTTTACCCCTGTCATACAGTTTTGGCATTAGTTGTTTCTGTCAGACGACATTAGATTCATGTAAACGCTTTTTTGGAGAAAATTATACATCGAAGCATGTGTAAAATCACGTTTGAAGCTTGTTGCTCGTTGTAATTGTTGCTTCCCTATCATATGTATCAGTATCAAATGCATTAGTTACCTGCATTAAAGTTCTTTATACAAGTTCTTCTATAATTGTTGTCTAGACCGTGATAGGTTTTTGAAAAACATAAAACTCACCTTTTAAAAAACGTATCCTAAAGAACAATATGAATATCCAAATCAAATGCAGGTATTAACACAACACGACATGTGTATCCACCATTGATGCAACTATTAGGTGATTACACGTGTAGTAACTCGAGATAAGTGGTAAACATCTTGCCCAATTGATTATCCCGGATTTCAGCTGAAATCTCATTGGTGTTTCACTTGACAGTTACTGATTTCATTGGATAACTCAAAACAGTATATCATCCATTAGCTGTGACGCGATTCTTTTGACAGGCAATTAGTCACCTGCCCATAAGCCACCCGTGTGTGTTTTTACAGGTGACGAGTTCACATCTGCTTAGCTTGTCACAAGTGAATTACTAGTATTGTCTGAGTAGCTTAATTGACACTAACAAAGAAGTCTGCATTTCACAGATGGTATTCACAGGAGATGAACACAATGTTATATAACAAACAAAGAGCCCGTTTAGATTGTACACCTCAGAGAGTCAACAAGATTCACCCAGACGAGGGATTATCGAGGGATTAATTAGTGTGGTCAATATGGGTACCAACTTGAGGCAAAGCTCATGTCTCTTGATATATGACTACAGCTCACCTGTAAATGTTGAAATAAACTGATTCAGATTTTATATGGTTTTAAGAATATTTATTTATGTACTCAGGTACAGGGGAATCAACAAACAGTGTTAAAATAAATAAGGATAATTACATCATAAATATAATCATACATACATTAATGTAGAAAAACACAACATCGTTTTAAAAAATATTCCATGAGAAGCGTTTGCTATGAGAAATGAACAGCCTGGATAATGGGTTATTTGTGTATTAATATGATTTGACAGGGTCTTGTTACCAAATAGTACCGTATTCAATATAACCATTTACATAAAAGAAGCTTCAATTGCGGATATTTGTTGAATTTGGACACATTAATAGAAAATGATTGCATTAATATCCATAAAATGTACCATATCCAGACTATAACTCCAGACTTTCTGAGCGATTGACCAAGAAGGGTATTTGAGCAAAGCAATTATAATCCAAGAAACAGTTCTTCCATTTAAGCAATTAACTGTACAGCTCAGAGGTGTTCTCAGTCTTTCTTGCCAAATACCATTATGCTTTGGAATTCTTTACCAGACAAAGTAATCAGCGCCCCTGCCCGTAATCTATTCAAAACTGTTAAATGTTAAACCAAACAGAAACTCGGAATTCTTTTAATGTTAATTTAGGGACTAAATTATGTCAAATCATCCATTGTCGCCTTAAGGTCGGTTGTAGTTATTGAAACGCCCATCGTTATAATAGACATATATCGGAAACGTCCAGATGTTCATGTTGTCACAATAACGAAGACTTAGTTCGCTATCTGTTTACTTGCTGAAGCTACTACCATTCAAGATCAAATTTGTATTTTTACAATCGAGGCTATGACATAACAGCAGTATTATATGATAACAGCTCCTTGAAGGACACAACTAACAATAATATTTTGAACTCATTACATCAGTTTATCAGTAAAAGCAACCGGTTTCTTTGAAAGTATCTTGTAGTTAATGATTAAATTCTGAGTTGCAGCTGCTGTCGGAGAATTTCCATTATATTTTATGTACGCTTTAATTTACCTGGACCACCTGCAGTAAAACATTTAGACACCTGCACTCACATTAGTTTGTTTTTTTTTTTGTTTTTTTTTGTGAGGTATTTATAATATAGGCAAGTGTTTGCCACTAACATGGCAATGTCCCCCGCCGGTGACATTGAGCTAGTAAGACACATCATTGGAGCTACTTTATATATTGCATTACTGGTAAAAAGTGCCATGATGATCAGCAAATTTGAAGACTTTCATGATATATCGCGTTAACAAGAGTTCAAAGAGTGGTCAAAGTGTTGTGGTGACCTTGAAAATAAGGTCAAGGTCACAAAATCGACTTGCGTCTGCGTTATCTTCAAATGTAGACTGACACCAAATTTGAAAACATTTGGTCCAACCGGTCATGATATATCGAGTAAGCAAGAGTTTGAAAAGTGGTCTCAAAGTGTCGCGTTGACCTTGAAAATAAGGTCAAGGCCACCAAAATCAACCGGTGTCTGCGTCTTTCCCCAATCTAAGATGACAACTAATTTGAAGACTTTGGATGCAATGTTTTATGAGATATCTCGTAAACAAGAATGTGACGTACATACGTACGGCGCCGCTGAATACACAGGGGACAATAACACCTCCATCCTCGGGGGTTCTAGCAAAGAGTGTTTTTTGCCTAGAGGAAGACTCGGGTCTTCCCTAGGGCAAAGGCCTCTCTTTGCTAGAACGCCCTCGCATTCAGGTGTTATCCATTACTTATCCACCATGCACTCGTATTGAGAAGAGATTCATTGTAACGCATGTTCTACATACTGTGAATATAACTGTGTACCAAATTATCTTTATATGGGCCTATGGGCTACGTTCAATTATAAACTGATTGGTTGATAACACAAATTGGTAAACTAAGAAATACCAATTGAATTTATTGAAATTGTAGATAGAAGAATTACCGTTGATTGGATGTGAAATGCAGAAGCCATGTTGAATGAGGGTGGAAGGAGGGGCCAATTGTCGAGGCTGGCGGATTTGAAGTGGTTGGACGGTGATTATGCTGAAACGTGTAAATTGGTAGCGGCCTCTCGGTTCAGCTGTGACAAGAGTGAATGGATGGATGGGTGGTACGTGTTCCGCGAATTGTTTAGGGTGCTCCTCAGCTTAACCTCTTACAACGGATAGATGTTCTAGATGAATGACTCCCAAGAGCATGGTAGAAAGATGCCTTGTTCGTGGTTTACTGCAGTTTGTCCTCTTCGATTGCCAATCGCTTCTTGTATTTGATGCCAGTTTTTTGTTGATTCACAAGAGTCTGGTACCTTCCCATGATGCTGTGATCCTTGTTCTTGAGAGTGTGTTCAGATAGGGAGGATATCTGGTGAAGTTTGTTCACTTAATGTTCCTTGACCCTTGTGTTGATAGGCCATAGCGTTTCTCCAGTTCACAATTGCATATATTTGTAGAGATACATCTTCATGGGTTCGGGCTTGCAGTGCTGTGTCCTCTGCCTCTTCTTTAAATCGACTCCCTCAGCCACATGGTTGCCAAGATTATCAAGAACAATGCCAACTTTGATGTTATATTTTCTTAGTGAAAGCAACCTTTACTAAGATTAACTACCATGCTTTAATGGTAAAGGTTATCTTAGTGACTTACAAATCACCTTAGTGTATTGTGAAAAGAGGTCATGCACTCCAAATTGCTATCCTGAAGACTATAACCAGCTTTTGACGGAAGTGCAGCAATTTCATATAACATACCCGCCAATTCCAATTTTCGCCAACATCAATAGCTTCCTGGATATGTGTGACAGTGCGACTGCGTAAACTGTATCCATAGGCAAACCATGCATGTTGAATTTATAAGTGGGCATCATAATAAAGTTCAAGCAGTATGTATCAGTTTTCACATCAATGTATAGTTCAGCCATGTATTTCATCAGCATTTGAGTTAATCAATATGTTTCCATCTAAGGGTTGATGTGTATAATGTATACTCTGCCTTACATTTTTAAATGATTAAAAGGATACGTTTTACAATGTCTAAGTTAAAAGAAAACATCATATTTACATATTTTTAATTCATTCAAAGTTATCGACAATAGACACTTGTCGTCCAGCATTTGACAGAAATTGGTAAGTAAATGTTTTGAATATTCTTATCAAATATTTTACACGTAATATTTATTTCTAAGAGTCTTCTAACAATATATTAACCGTACGGTTGACGTAAGATTTGCCTTGTTTGCCTTACACTTCTGACACATCGAAATTGTCGTTTTTTCTGAATCATAAAATTATGAAGGGATATTCGGAACTTGGTGCAACGACTTTGAAAATGAATAAAATTCCGAAGAAAACAGTGATTTAAAAGAACAATAGTCAAAGA
The DNA here is from genome assembly GCA_936450465.1 of Gibbula magus. NCBI lineage: Eukaryota > Metazoa > Mollusca > Gastropoda > Trochida > Trochidae > Gibbula > Gibbula magus. The sequence continues at coordinate 74,641,633 of OW388291.1, read as the reverse complement.
CAACTTATCATCTATTGATTGATTTACACCAAATCTGAATATCTAATTCCATATAGCGTTGTTTATCTATCGATATTGAATTATAATAGAGTATAAGCCATCATGTTAATAAATCGGAATTTGTTTGAATTTAAAAACCAGAAATTTCAATTATTTGAGACTTTTAAATGATTCACTGAATAATTCACATTTTGATATCCATTTGAAACACTTTCTTTTAATGACCATTCCGAGATATTTCTGGATCCGAGAAGAGAGAGCCGTTATATACTTAAGTGTTCTGTTAACATGTCCATATGTGCCCATAAATAAATCCTTTATTATAATTAGAAATTTATTACTGATTAATGGACTTTTATAAGCTTTCGCTAATTCACATACAAAATAATGTTAAATTTCAGAGGCAGTAAAATTGTCTTTCAAATTTGAAATTTTGTGGTTACAAAGATATTACTGTTCAGTTCAAATGACCTGAAAAGCCTGGTGGACCAGGACATGGTGTCTGGTATGAATCCATCCATCCCTCCCTCTGGCTTCTAGAGAACTTAAATTTTGTGAACAGACTCCTCGGCCAATTGAGATTAACTTGTAGAGTTGGTGATTCTTTGGCTCTTAATAAAGACCATGTAGGCTATGACCTGACACCACATCTTTCCTTTTCTCAAATCAAGAAAAACCTAAAAAGCTTGAATGTTGTGAAATGAGACTATGACCTAAAATTCTATTCTATTCTTTTCTTCTCAAAATCGAAAAACCCAAGATGATTTATAAATTCTATTTTTGGTGACCAAGTGACCTCGAATAAAGACGGGCCATATCACAAACTTATTTATTTTGATCTCGATTGAATGGCCCTAGAAAGCTGGAATTTTGTGTAAAGACTCCGTGGCCGATGGGCAATATGAATTGTAGATTTGGTGACGCTGTGGCCCCAAATAACGTCCTCAACGCTCATACCAAAACAATTACTTTCATCTCCTTCTCCAGAACGAAAATCCCGAAACAGCTGAAGTGACAGACGCCAAATTTTTAGGTATTGTACATTATGTAACTCAAATGAGGGTGCCAACAACAGACCTAAAAACCTATTTTGGTTTTTCTCTTCTCTAAAACGGAAAATCCTAGCTAGCTGAAGTGTTGCATAAAGAGTTTGCGGTCAATGTGGATTATAAATTGTAGATAAGCCATTTTCGTTTTCATTTCCGGAACAAAACGACATCGAGAGCTGACATATTGTGCACAGAGATGTCAAAGTCAATGGGATGGATAGTTGATAGAATTGGTGCCTGACAACTAAAACCTGAATAACAGAGCCATTTGTTCTATTGTTTCCATTAAGAATCGTCATGACGATGCAGTGTAGAGTGAGTGCAAGGAAACAAATAGAGAAATCAATTTCCACATTGTATAATAAGTCACTAGTGATGACACCCGACCCGACACGAGAATTAAATGATTTCTGACAGGAACCAACGTTTTTGTTTATAATGCTTCCATATAAATAGTAAGTAAGGACTGCGAAGCACATCTAATTGTGTGGTATGATAATCACCATATCAACGTCAACTGGACCTCTTATCGAGACGCTCTTTAAGCTCAGGTTCTCGGGTACAGTGTACTTTGCGAAGCGTCTGCCGTCTAGTCGCATCTGCAATAGGATTATGGGCAGTTTCAGGGCGGAATTAAAGGCACCTGGCGTATGCATATATACATGAGAACAGGTTGCAAATTTAAAGACAAACCAACTCTATTTAAATGCATTTATTTAAAGGGAAATAAACGTGATTGTTGTCTAGTGAATAACATACAAACATAACGCAATAGAAAATATCAATTTACCATTAACACACTCTGATGCTCTCGCTATCCTATTAGTCCAAGATATAAGGCCTGATTTATTTACCTCAGAGGTCCAAAAGGTATGAACATGGCTTCTTATGTAAAAATGTCTGAATTTTCAGAATATTTAAGTCTTACAAGTCAAAACCTGACCAATTTTCCGCTAGAGGGCGCTGAAGTCATGACTCAGCATTTTTTTGCGCACTACCCCACCACTGCAAATGTTGATTTTTTGTTGTTATGGAATACCTTGAAAGCCTAACATATTATATATTAATTGAGAGCCTATATATCAATCTTCCATAAAAACATAACATTAAATTCATCTGTGCACTCAGTATTGTGTTTATGCATATGAAAGACAAAAAATACATAAAAAATGGTTAAATGCACATATTTCGTTTATTGCTATTTTTAAATATGAACTGTCAAAGAGTATTTTTTTCTTTTTGTATATTGACAAATATATAGCCAACCATGAGAAACAAGAATTTTTTAATTATGTCAATATTTCATAGAGTTACAATCATGTTTGTGAAAGTGGTGTCTAGTTGGAATTTCAGGCAAGGGAGATAACTTTTGTCCACATCATTATGTTATCCCATTGTTTTTGGTACATATCAAATGCCTAGGGCAAAACATTCATTTAATTGGGCTTATGTTATTTTTTTACCACTTCAATTAAGTGTTCACAGACTACATTTAACACTAATAAACCATAATCACACAAAGGATTGATACCAAATAGTATGTACTAGTATTAAGTACATGGTTGCTCAAAAGTGGTCCATCGATTGTGCTGTTGGGATCAAATATGCCGAACGTTTAAATGGAGTTCTTTTATCGAGAAGTATTGATTGTTGCCGAAAATTACCATTTTGATGATGATCAACTCAGTATAGTGACGAAATAAAGATAAATTTAAAGTAGTGAATTCTGATCGAAAACCGGACAATGCACCGCAATTGACTGGTGTCAATTAATCAAACATAATTTTGGTAACTGACTCAAAACAGACAAAAGGACAGTGTCAACCTCAGGAGATATCATATCTTACTTTGCTTGGGAATGACAAAATTTACACTGCACAGAAAGTGGAAGAAAAACTGCTTGATAAATACACCAATAAAATCAAAAGTACAAAATTGTCAAACAAGAAAGGGAAAGTCTTTCATGCCCTTCACCTGTTTGTTGAAGATGCATTACTGTATGCTGAAGCTTATGACAAGTCTACCAAAGCAAAGTTAGTTGACGCAGCTCTCACCTTGAGGCAGCAACTCCTCAGTCAAAAAGACAACACTGGTGACTTAGAATTGCCTTTAACAAATGCTTTAAGGAAAGGTAATGGTAATCCTTCTGAGGATCTGATGGCCTTCTTCCGAACACTATTTACAGGTTCGTCTACAAGAGCTGGAGAAGGAAGTTGCAAAGCTGAACGTCATGTACAATCAGTATCAAATGATGTTTTATACATTGCAACAAATGGGGTTATCAAACCAGCAAAACATTTGACACTTGCCATGGGCATGAAAAGTATCACTGGTAGTAGGAAGGTGTTTGAAATCCTGAATCATTTTGGACATTGTGTTGGTTACCATATGGTAGAGATGATTGAAACTGAAGTGGCTGAGACAATTCAACAATCTTCATCCTCTGTTCCAGACGGTCTTCTCAAACACCCGGGTCTTCATACGGAAACAGCCTGGGACAATTATGATGAAAATACTGAAACCCTATCAGGAGCTGGAACTTTACATGACACATTTGGGATTTGTTACCAAGACATTCTAGATGTGCCCTTTGGACCTGAAGCTTTTGAATCAATGGGTTTCTTAAAACCAGGGAAAGGAAAGAGATCTTTTCAAGGCAAGCAGCATGACATTGCGCCATACAGGAAGAAGCCTAAAATGCAAAGTTTTGACTATGAGGTTGCTGAAGATTTGGTACCAGATAACTATGGCAAGTTTTGCAAGTTGGACATGTTATGGAAGATGGGTTTCTCAACAAACACCACTTTGGATAGGTTGGCATGGCAAAGTAACAACATACTTGCTACCAAAGCAAAGGATAGGCTACATGAAAAATATCACACAACCACCTACACAACTAAATGTTGTTGCCCAAACCTTAAAATTGTCCCAATATGTAGCCAGGGAATGTCTGGTAACCCATGACCTTGCTGTTGCCAAAATGGCTTTGAAAAGCCAAGCTCAAGAAGCTCCTGTCTACGACAACCTCTTCATATGCTTTGACAGCTTCCATATATGCCTAACTTACTTTGCATGTCTAGGTTACCTCCTCGATGCCTCAGGTGGACTATATCTCCTGACAGAAACTGGTATACTTGCAGGTGGATGGATAAATGGGTTCCTTTCTGGCCGACATTACAACAGGTGCAAAAGGATTCATCTGATACTCTCGCTTGCCTTCTGGAATCTACACTTTAAATCCTTCTGCAACAAGTAACCTGAGTTCATCACTGATGACCTGAAGAAACTCGTACGAGAACTTGAGGAAACCCAAATCCAGAGTCTGTCGAGTGTGCATTTGAGAATGAGGATCACATCATACAAGCATATGAAGCATATTCAAATGAGACAAAAAATGGGAAACATGGGAAAACTGGACAATTTTGGACAATTTTGGATGAAATATATTGATCTGATCAATCTCTATCTCATGTTCAACAGGGCATACAGAACATGTGACCTGGATCCCTTTGTCCACTGCCTTGGCCAGATGTGTCCAATCTTCTTTGCAATGAATAGACCAAACTATTCACGCTGGATGACATTGTACCACCTAAAACTGCTTAACATTGACCATACACACCCTGGTGGTAGACAAATGCTTGAGAATGGTGGATTTGGAATTAAAAGATCTACCAATGCATTTTGAAGAGTACCAGTTGACATGGCACTTGAACAAACAGTTAATGCTGATGCTGCATCCAGAAAGACTGGAATAACTGCATTTGCCTGTTCTGAATCTGCTTTGAGTCGTTGGATGATAACACGTTCAGTGAGGACCAAAGTTGTTTCAAATCTCCTTGAGATGGCAGATATCAGAAGAACTGATGAAATATCCCATGACCTAAGACCATCACGTGTCCATATAGGATGTCGCAAAGCTTGAGCAGGCCATTGAAAATAGTCTCAATCCTTTTGGTGACATCTGTGACAAATCACACCTGTTTTGCATTAGTTCAGGTAATTCAGTTCCTGAAGACATTACCTGTGATCTACTCTCTTTCCAGGAAAAAGGACAGACGTGGTATCAACAGTTCAAAGATGGATGTTTTACTGATGCTGACCGGTTTGAGAAACCCATTCCAAGGCGCAAAGTTAAAAACTTTGCATCCGCTGGAGTAAAGACAGGTCTGTGTATCAAAGACAAGGTGGTTAAAGAATTGAGGCGCACAACAGATCTTTTTGGACGTTTGCTTTATCTTGCTACAACCACAAAATTAAATCTTGAGGAAGTACTGACATATCCACTCACCCCTGTGCCGCTCTGTCTTAGACACATTGATGGTTCCCTAAACAAAACTGACAAGTCTAAGCTTTTGTCCTGTCTAGAAGAAGACTGACCACAATCCAGAAGCAATTACTCCTGAAGTATGTGTTGTTGATGAAATGTATTTTATCCAGTCACAGACACATTTGCTACCAACATATGGAGAGGTTGCAAATACCCTTTTTGAGAGACTGTGTCAGATGGCCAACCATGTTGACTTTGTGTGTGATACATACAAATCCCAATCTAACAGTGAGAGAGGTCTTCGTGGGAAAAGTGAAATAAACAGGATCATATCTAGTCCACTTAAGACAAGACCTAAAGATTTCAGTCAGGCATTAAGATCACCCTCATTCAAGACCTCACTGCTTCGCTTTCCAGTTGATGAATGGTCCAAGGACAAATACACCTCAACTTTGAAAGGGCATGACCTATATGTTGCCATTGATGGAGTCTGTTATCATTTCTGCTCTAAAGCAGGTGCAGTTGACAGATATGTGGTTCCCCAACTCCAGTCTTGTCATGAAGAGGCAGATACCAGGATCATAAACCACACAGTCACTGTTGCAACTGAGTTGCAATCTCCAACCATATCAATTCGTGCATCTGATACTGATGTCCTTGTCCTCCTTCTTCAACACGCACACCGCATGCCAGATGCCTGAATAGTGATGTATATTGGGAGAAGCAGCAACAACACCCGTCGATACATTGATGTCACCTCAATTGCCAATGCTATTGGCACAAACATGTGTCAAGCCCTTCCAGCATTTCATGCCTTTACAGGTTGTGAGTATATGCTAGGAAATGAAAATCTTGCCCATTTAAGATATTGGAGTCATCTGCAACTTTCACAGAGGCATTTGCAAGTCTTGGCACAGTAGAAGACCCAACAGAAGATATTGTTACCAGCATTGAACACAGATGTAGGATCTGACAGTGATTCCAGTGGTGATGAATCTGATAAGGTACAATTTTGCATGGGACCATGAATTAATCCTCACAAGGCTGCATTGTTCTAGAGTCACACCCAATTGCTCGAGGAAATTATGACGTGAGTGATTATCGAACAATTATCATGTCTTACTGCCATGTAAGGATGTTGATGTTGTAATTATTTATTGTTCTTGTTCATATGCGATCTTCCACTTGTCTAAACATACTTGAAAAGACCGATATACTGGTCGAAATGAGCTCATCGTATTAAAGAAGAATGATCCCGTCAAACCCATCTGATGTTTACTCTTTTCTTTATATAACCTTACTTCACGTGAGAAGCAACTCATTATGTATGTGCAGTAGAGAACTGTTCTACAAACAGTAAGGTTTGGGTGCAATGCTACACTGAATTTCAGTGCAGTACCACCCATGGTTCGCTAGTTCCAGCCGATGCTCGCAGGTTTCACCGCAATGCATAGCCACATAGCGTTGCGGGCTTTCTCCGTGCCATAATACGAGCAGCCGCGATATAAGTGAAATACTCTTGAAAGCCGTGTTAAGCCCTAACTCACTTGTAATGGCCAAAATCCACATTTTGTTATTTTCCATTTGATAGGTTATTTAGTTTTAAAGAATAATATTTTATTTTTCTATTTTCATCTCAAAATCCTATTTCACTCATTTTTGGATTCACCTTTTTTAAGTTCAATAGGTTATATAAGGGAGATAACTGCTGTAGGGTTTTTTAGTCAAACAGCATGAGAAGTTCATGCAAGCACTGCTTGAAGCAGCTCTACTGTTTACAGTGGCAAAGCCATGTGGGCTAATTTTTGGGTCTAAAATAATGGTGAGTTAAACTACCTTATTATTGTTTCAAAAGCATTTATATTTGTAGGTTTATATTTTCAAGTAATTCATATATATTAAGGTCTAAATTAGTAGGATATTTGTCATAAAGTGTTTTGATAATTCATAATTTATTTACATGTGCTCTTCATGTTTTTACCTTTGTTTACCCTTTTCCCCTTACTACATTACTTTTAAATGTAATATTTCATTGAGGTTAATTCATATTTGCTCATGTAAGTATTTTGCTAGGGTTTTAGTATATTGTTCTCTAATTTAAGAAACTTTGTAAATTATTACTGAATATGTGCACAAGGCACTTAACTTACACAAGGTTTGTTAATGTTTCAGTCAATCTGTATTTCCTTGAAGAACATAAGAAGAACATAAGATAAGAATCAGAAAAGGAACTTCAGAAGAACATAGGATAATTAAGAACAGGAATTAAGAACATAAGATAAGAAAGGGAACATAAGAAGAATCATAGAATATGGTATAAGAAAATGGAACAAGAGAAATAATAAGAAAATGTAAGAACTCAACATAGACAGAAGAATAAAGACAACATTCATTCATCCGATCTTGTCAATTTTATTGAAGCCACATAGCCCAAAGAAGTTAAGGAAGTTATAGCATTGACATTATTGACCAAAGATGGAAGGAAAAGAAGTAAGAGAAAGAAAGCTTACAGAAAAGGGGCTTGAATATTCAATTGAGACAAAGTCAAAGAATCTTCTCAGTTTGTATAAGAAGCTAACCAAAGAATATGAAAAGATTGAAACTTGTATGCAAGAAGGTGAAGACTCTAAAGCAAAGATAGAAGATATACGTAAGCAGTACTCAAGTTGGCTTGCACTATATGACAAGTTTTTTGTTGATAGAAATGAATATGCCAACTTGTTAGATGAACCAGGAAAGTTAAAATTTCAAGATGAATACAAGGCGGATGATGCAACATTGCTTAGTCTTAAGAATTCTATTGAAAGGTACTTTATCAAACATGGTCCAGTTCAGAGAGGCGATTCTAGTAAGAGCATTCATTCATCCAAGTCAGTTCATTCTAATGCAGAAGGTTCAATTGCTAATTCCATAGTCGCTGCAAAGATAGGAGAGAAGCAGAAGGAGGCAGAGTTAATTGCTATGGCTAGTGCTCTGAAAGAGAAACAGAAATTAGACATGGAAAAGATAAAAATTAGGATGAAGGAGGAGGAACTTGATTTGCAAACTCAGATAGAGATTTCTAAGGCTAAGTCCAAGGCCCTTAACAAGTTTGAAGCATTTTTGCCAGAAGTGAAGAAGGAAGAAGTTGATCAAGTATGGGTGGATAATAAAATGGTTGAAAGGGAACGATGTAGTGATATTGAAGGTGCTACTACTTTGGAATCTGTTGTCAAACACTTAAGGAAACCTGTAGCTGATATCCAGAAGTTCAGCGGTAACCCCCTTGATTATCCCAAGTTCATGAGGCAATTTAGAACAAAGGTAGTGTCCAATTGCGAAGATGAGGATGAGAAGATGAGTTATCTGGAACAGTTTACTGATGGGGAGGCACATCGTGTAGTGACAGGATTTAGCTATCTTAGTGCTAGGGTAGGTTATCGAGCAGCACTCACTGAACTAGATGAGAGGTATGGCAATGAGGACACTCTGGCTAGTGCGTTAGTGAATCGAGCTCTCAGTTGGCCGAACATTAGACCAGACAACCCCAAGATGTTAGATGATTTTGGAATCTTCTTGTCAGAATGTGAAAATGCAGTCAAGTCCATTCAATCTGCCCAAGTCCTTGAATATCCAGATAACTTAAGAAAGCTTATCATGAAGTTGCCAGTTTATCACCATGAGAAATGGAGGAACATTATGTTACAGATCAAAGAGAATGGACGCACAGTTCAGTTCAAAGATTTAGTTACCTTCGTTAAACGTGAGGCAAGAAAGGCCACAGATCCCATGTACGGCAAAGATGCATTAAGGGCTACTGATTCTCAAAGGTTCACAGTTCCAAATCGCATGTCCAAACCTAAAGGATCATACAGCACACAGACAATGGGAAACAAGTGGACCAGTCACAAAACAGACCAGACCATGAAACCTCCTCATCCCAAGTTTGAGTACAAAATGAAGCAACCTTGTCTGTATTGCGGTAATAGTTCTCATCAACTTGACTTCTGTCATAAGCTGTCTGCGAAACCATCAAGTGAAAAGCTAGCATTTGTAAGGCCACAAGGACTATGTTTCAGATGCTTAGCACAAGGTCACATGAGCAAGGACTGTCAAGTACAAGTCAGATGTAACACATGCGGAAGAAGCCACCAAACCATTTTGCACATGAACCCAGAAACAAGCAAACAGTTGTTGACTGCATGCACAGAAGTTGAAGACACAGAAAGTATCATAATGGAGGCCGGAGAAGGTGAAAGCACGCTAGCTATCATTCCAGTTGTTGTCTCAAGAAAGGATGGGGTGAAGACTTGTATCACTTATGCTTTTCTTGATCCAGGAAGCACAGTATCATTCTGTTCGGATTCATTGGTTAAACAACTAGGCTGCAGTGGAAGAAAACAGAAATCACCATTGACACCATGGGAACTACACACACTTCAGAAGTGATGGCGATCAACGGACTCAAAGTTCACGATCTTGACTGCAGCAACATTGTGTCACTCCCAACAGTCTACTCGAAAGACAAGCTGCCAGTAATGAAGAGACACATCCCAACAACTGAAGACATAACTGACTGGCCTCATCTAGCAGATCTACAGCTGAAAGAGATAGATTCTGAAGTTGGGTTACTCATAGGATGCAACGTGCCTGATGCTTATTCTCCTTTTGAAACAAGAACTGGTCCAAGTGGAAGCCCCCATGCTACTCGTACAAGACTCGGCTGGACACTATGGAATGTTATGCGACCTGGAACAAGAGAGAAAACTCACCACCCGGTTATGAGGACAGAAGTGCTAGCATGCCAAGCTATTGACGAGCTCAAACAACTTGACAAGCTAATGATACAGTCCATGAACTTTGACCTGAAAAGACCTTACACGACAAGAAAGATATGTCACAAGATGATAAAAGGTTTATGGAGAAGGTAACAGAGTCAATCTACTTACAAGATGGACACTACAACATAAGCCTGCCTTTCAGAGACAAGAATCCTCAAATGCCTGACAATCAAGGACAAGCCTTGAAGAGACTACAAGGATTAAAGAAAAGATTTGAAAAGGATGAACAGTTCCATGACGATTACAAGAATTTCATGGAAACTATTATATCAAAGGGATACGCAGAAGAAGTCCCAACAAGAGAAATCGAAGGCTCTCCCGGCAGAACTTGGTACATTCCACATCACAGCGTATACCACCCAAGAAAACCAGGTAAAATCAGAGTGGTATTTGACTGCACAACGAGTAATCAAGGTGTATCTCTGAACAGCTCCCTCTTACAAGGACCAGACCTTACAACAAGTTTGCTCGGGATACTGATGCGCTTCAGAGAGAAACCAATCGCAGTAATGGCAGACATCGAGTCGATGTATTATCAAGTGAGAGTTCCAAAGAAAGACTGTGATTTCTTGAGGTTTATGTGGTGGCCGGATGGTAACTTTGAAGAAAAGCCTAAAGTGTTTAGGATGCTTGTCCATATTTTTGGTGCCGTATCATCTGCCAGCTGTGCATCCTTCGCCTTACAACAGACTGCAAGAGATAACAAGAACTCTTATGAAAGCAAGATAACAGACATGATTACATCCAATTTCTACGTTGACGACTGTTTGTCATCTGAAGACTCAGAAGATGAGATGGTAAAGAATGTAAAAGAAGTCACCAGTCTTTGCCAAGAAGGAGGATTCAGGTTAACTAAGTGGGTTAGCAACAGCCACCAAGTCATGAAATCAATCCCAGTTGACGAAAGAGAAAAGAATGTAAGAAACCTTGATCTAGACTTTGACTCATTGCCTTGTGAAAGAGCACTTGGAATATTCTGGTCTGTTGAGAATGATGTTCTGAGCTTCAAGATCACAGAAAAGAAAAAACCAAGTACAAGAAGAGGAATCCTATCAATCATCGGAAGCGTCTATGATCCACTAGGAATAGCATCGCCTTTCATATTACTCGCCAAAATCTTGCTTCAGAGACTATGTAAGACACATGAATTGGATCAAGAAATAGACAGCACTTCAGAGAAACAATGGAGCGACTGGCAAGCAAGTCTCCCTAAACTTCCATGCATACAGCTGAACCGTTGCTACAAACCAATAGCATTTGGAAATGTGAAGACCTATGAACTCCACGTCTTCTCTGATGCAAGCGAACATGGATATGGAGTAGTGATATACCTACGACTCGCCAACGAGAGAGACAATCTCCACTGCGCCTTTGTGATAGCAAAATCAAGAGTTGCTCCCCTTAAGAAGATTACCATGCCTCGTATGGAATTAACTGCTGCCACAGTTGCAGTGAAGCTTTGCCAAGTTACACTAAAAGCACTCAAGTTGAAAGTTGACAATGTCACCTACTGGACAGACAGCATGTCTGTATTGAGATATATCCGCAATGATACGTCAAGATTTCAGACATTTTTAGCAAACAGGATTACTGTGATAAGGGAAGGTTCGGAAGTACAACAGTGGAGATATGTACCAACCAAGTGTAATCCAGCTGACTGTGCATCCAGGGGCCTACGTCTTGACAAACTTGCAAAATGCGAGAAGTGGCTTAATGGTCCAGAATTCTTGATGCAGGAGGAAGTGAGTGGCCACTACAACCCGACAATCTCACTGTCATTGCTGAAAATGACCCAGAAGTCAAGAAAATTGTCGGCATGATGAAGATAGAAGATGAAACTTCACCAGATCCCATCGACAAGCTCATCAATCACTATTCAGACTGGAGAAGACTGAAAAGAGCAGTTGCATGGTTAGTCATTCTCATTGAAACACTGAAGAATCGGACAAAAGCATCAAAGACATTCAAAGAAGGACAAAGATTGACAAGAAGTAGAAAACTAAAAGAAAGGCAGACAAATGAAGACAAAGTACTAGAGTTATCTTTGGAACATCTGGAAAGGGCAGAAAGAAAACTAATTCTTCACACACAGAAACAGCACTTTGAGAAATAAATAAAAGCTCTGAATACAAATGAACAGAAGCACTCAGAAGTAAGAAGCATACCTAAATCCAGTTCCCTGTGTAAACTCAGTCCATTTCTGAAGAACCATGTACTCAGAGTCGGCGGACGTCTGCAGGGAGCAGAGATAAGCTATGACGGCAAACATCCCATTATTTTGCCGAAGAACTCAACTGTATCCAATCTTATTCTTCGTCACACCCATGAACAAGTAGGTCATCTTGGTAGAAATGCTATACTTGCAAGCCTAAGACAGCAATACTGGGTACTCGGAGCAGGTCCATCAATCAAGAAATTAGTATCCAAATGTGTGACATGTCGCAGGTATCAAGCGCCGCCGGGTGAACAGATGATGGCCAATCTACCTGAAGATAGAGTGACGCCAGACTTACCTCCCTTTAGCCATGTAGGTATGGACTATTTTGGCCCGTTCTATGTCAAACGAGGAAGATCAAGCGTGAAGAGGTATGGAGTCCTGTTTACATGCCTAAGTATCAGAGCCATTCATCTAGAGGTGGCCCACAGCTTGAATACAGACTCATGTATTAACGCTATAAGAAGATTCATCGCCAGACGAGGGCCTCCACGCATCATTAGATCCGACAACGGAACAAACCTGGTCGGAAGCAAAGAGAACTGAAAGAAGAATTAGAAAGGTTAGACAAAAAGAAACTGTACAATACCATGTTAGACAAAGGTGTCAAATGGACCTTTAACCCCCCAGCTGCCTCCCATCATGGAGGAGTCTGGGAGCGCATGATTCGTTCCGTACGAAAAGTCCTGTTTTCTATTATGAAGGAGCAAGTGATCAGACTAGACGACGACGAAGGACTGTACACGTTATTCTGTGAAGCAGAAGGCATCCTGAATAACAGACCTATCACCGAAGTTTCCATGAATGCTGATGACCTGACAGCTTTGACCCCAAACAACCTACTCTTCAGCCATGGAGAGACACTGCCGCCTGGTGTTTTCGACAAGAAGGACGTCTACTGTCATCGACGTTGGCGTCAAGTGCAGTACCTCACCGACTTGTTCTGGAGGCGGTGGGTTAGAGAGTACCTCCCTTTGTTGCAGGAACGCCAGAAGTGGCGTACTGGAAGAAGAAACCTGGTTGCTGGAGATATCGTTCTCCTCATGGAGAATACCCCCCGTAATGCCTGGTGCCTGGGCAGAGTGATTGAGACAATTTCAGATAGACGAGGCTTTGTCAGAGTGGCAAAGATAAAGACTGCAACGACTGAGCTTGTTCGTCCTGTTGACAAGATATGCCTGCTGATGGCCTGTGACGAATGAACTGAATATGTATTGTAATGACAGTACAGTCATTACCAAGTGTCGTAATATTGAACTTTAAGAATGCGTATTTTTCAATGTGAAGAAAATCACTTCAAAGTAACTTATTTTATTATTGCTGTCAAATTTTGACCATTGTTGTTGAAAAAAATAATTGTTCTATTCATATTTCACAATTAGGAGGCCGGGATGTAATGGCCAAAATCCACATTTTGTTATTTTCCATTTGATAGGTTATTTAGTTTTAAAGAATAATATTTTATTTTTCTATTTTCATCTCAAAATCCTATTTCACTCATTTTTGGATTCACCTTTTTTAAGTTCAATAGGTTATATAAGGGAGATAACTGCTGTAGGGTTTTTTAGTCAAACAGCATGAGAAGTTCATGCAAGCACTGCTTGAAGCAGCTCTACTGTTTACAGTGGCAAAGCCATGTGGGCTAATTTTTGGGTCTAAAATAATGGTGAGTTTAACTACCTTATTATTGTTTCAAAAGCATTTATATTTGTAGGTTTATATTTTCAAGTAATTCATATATATTAAGGTCTAAATTAGTAGGATATTTGTCATAAAGTGTTTTGATAATTCATAATTTATTTACATGTGCTCTTCATGTTTTTACCTTTGTTTACCCTTTTCCCCTTACTACATTACTTTTAAATGTAATATTTCATTGAGGTTAATTTATATTTGCTCATGTAAGTATTTTGCCAGGGTTTTAGTATATTGTTCTCTAATTTAAGAAACTTTGTAAATTATTACTGAATATGTGCATAAGGCACTTAACTTACACAAGGTTTGTTAATGTTTCAGTCAATCTGTATTTCCTTGAAGAACATAAGAAGAACATAAGATAAGAATCAGAAAAGGAACTTCAGAAGAATATAGGATAATTAAGAAAAGGAATTAAGAACATAAGATAAGAAAGGGAACATAAGAAGAATCATAGAATATGGTATAAGAAAATGGAACAAGAGAAATAATAAGAAAATGTAAGAACTCAACATAGACAGAAGAATAAAGACAACATTCATTCATCCGATCTTGTCAATTTTATTGAAGCCACATAGCCCAAAGAAGTTAAGGAAGTTATATCACTCATTATGTATGTGTGTGTGTGTGTGAGTGCAGGCAATTCTGAGATGTATACTTAGATGTAAAATTTTACATTTTTATTTTACTGATACAAATTTGTTGGGATGCTTATATACTGTGATTACATATATGCAAAACTCTCAAAATGCCAAATTTGGTCATCCCTGGTCAAATACGTGCACACTTAAAAGATGCATCCATGGTGTTTCATAATATTTTATAATACATGCCAGCATAATTAGCACACGTGCTGATTTCAGTTACAATTATTTCACTCAACTTGCACATTCATTAAAATTGAAAAACATCATTATACATGTGCGGACACCAAAACTATACATCCAATATACATGAACATTTATTTATATGTCCTTTTGAACATTATCAAATCAAATCTGTCCTTTTGTCTGTTGTGAGTCAGTTACCAAAATTATGTTTGATTAAATGACACCCGTCAATTGCGGTGCATTGTCCGGTTTTCGATCAGAATTCACTACTTTAAATTTATCTTTATTTCGTCACTATACTGAGTTGATCATCATCAAAATGGTAATTTTCGGCAACAATCAATACTTCTCGATAAAAGAACTCCATTTAAAACGTTCGGCATATTTGACCCCAACAGCACAATGGATGAACCACTTTTGAGCAACCATGTACTTAATACTAATACATACTATTTGGTATCAATCCTTTGTGTGATTATGATTTATTAGTGTTAAATGTAGTCTGTGAACACTTAATTGAAGTGGTAAAAAATAACATAAGCCCAATTGAATGAATTTTTTGCCCTAGGCATTTGATATGTACCAAAAACAATGGGATAACATAATGATGTGGACAAGAGTTATCTCCCTTGCCTGAAATTCCGACTAGACACCACTTTCACAAAAATGATTGTAACTCTATGAAATATTGACATAATTAAAAAAGTCTTGTTTCTCATGGTTGGCTATATATTTGTCAATATACAAAGGGGAAAAAATACTCTTTGACAGTTCATATTTAAAAATAGCAATAAACGAAATATGTACATTTAACCATTTTTTATGTATTTTTTGTCTTTCATATGCATAAACACAATACTGAGTGCACAGATGTATTTAATGTTATGTTTTTATGGAAGATTAATATATAGGCTCTCAATTGATATATAATATGTTAGGCTTT
This sequence comes from Gibbula magus, assembly GCA_936450465.1. Taxonomy (NCBI): domain Eukaryota; kingdom Metazoa; phylum Mollusca; class Gastropoda; order Trochida; family Trochidae; genus Gibbula; species Gibbula magus. The sequence goes on along the minus strand of OW388291.1, from coordinate 74,625,811 downwards.
CAAGGTATTCCATAACAAAAAAAATCAACATTTGCAGTGGTGGGGTAGTGCGCAAAAAAATGCTGAGTCATGACTTCAGCGCCCTCTAGCGGAAAATTTGTCAGGTTTTGACTTGTAAGACTTAAATATTCTGAAAATTCAGACATTTTTACATAAGAAGCCATGTTCAAACCTTTTGGACCTTTCGGGGTAAATAAACGGACCTTATCTCTTGGACTATATGATTGTTTGACAGTGAATCAGAAATACTGAATGAAAGGCCTACAGGGATAGCACAGATAATATCTATTGGCCTCGGTATAAGTGTTCATTTCTAACTCAATTTCATTTCCCAAATAGTTATAAAATTGACGAGTACCTGCATGTGTGATCCATGGTGTCTGAAGAATACATCAAACATGCTATTTCCTCTTGACCTGAAAGGAATCCTCTCTTTGCCGTCACGAGTATTGCCCTCTTTACTGCCACGCGTATTGCCCATGTTGATTACGTGTCTGTATTTCAGGTTCATCATGTTTTCTTGGTCGGGTCGAAGATTGAAGTCGTGAATGAATACGCCCTTGTCTCCGGTGAGAGAAACAGTTACTCTGTAGACAAACAACATCTATGATCATATACTAAGTCTTGGAAGTGTAATTTCAAGTTTGATCTAGATGAATATAGACAATACAAATGTCGAAAAGATAAATGCTATTTATTATGTAAAGGTGGGTGTTGTCGATGTAATAAAGAAATCTTGTAAACGTGGTACGAATCTGATAAAAACGCAAAACAGGTCAAATAAAATACACAACTATTCTCGCAAAATTCCATAAATCTCATGCGAATGCTCAAATTGTTTTATACATCATTGAGTTCACGAGTTCAAGGGAATATTTCTGCTAGAGTGAATATATTAGAAAAAAATATCTGATATGATACAGTGCATTTTGATTTTTATCAAGATAAACATAATTGTAGATTTGTTCCAAGAAAACCAAAACGTCACCACACGACTGTCCAACAGCATGCAATGAGAAGCTTAACTGTGTCAACAATTTAATAAAATCGTGATGTGTGGCCTACCGAAGGACCTAGTACCAATCGAACTAACCATTTAGCAATTCTTCGGGGATGAACATATGTTGTTAGTTACATTAATAAGTAAGTAAAAATCATGTCAAATGCCATTAACAAAGAAAACAATTTCACCTCGCAAATACTTTTTTTAGTATCGCTATTCAAGTCAAATGAACCAAGCAACATAACTTTTCAAAGGTTGAAACTAGAGTTAATTCCCTTGCGCTTGCTACGTGGCCAAGTTATTTATGAGGGTTTTTTAAAAAAAATTATTAGATAACTATGAACTATTTGGTTTATCTTCATGAACGAGAAGCTAAAAAAAAGAAAAAAGAAGCTAGCATTATCACATGTATCCGTCCAAATATATTTTATACTCATGGTAAAAATGGTTGACATCCCTAAACAGAAAATGGATTTTAGCACATTAAATGCATGGATAATTAATATTAATCGATATTATGGTATTTTCGTAATTAAATGGCATAAACACATGATGTCAACTATATACTACTTGCAATGTATGCATTGTGTACGAATGAGACTCCATGAACTATTTTGTGTATATTTGGGTTCAGTTGAATTTTTTCATAAGTAACTTTTTATTATTTATTAGAACCAAAATGAGAACACTCAAACACTGTAACAATATACCAAATGCCAAGATCTGAAGAAACAAGGAATGAATTCTTTTGAATAATTTTCATTTTTCTTATATTCCTCTTACTTTGGTATTTCAAAGTACAAGTGGAGAAATAGCAAATGGTCAAAGACACTATTCACAAAAAAGACATACAGTAGTAACATGTTTTATCAAAAAAGTAATCGAACCCTCCTATAACTATAAGGGGTGTCAACCATTATTATCATGAGTATATTACTTATACGGAAAAACACTTAATCAATATTTATTTAATTTTTATTTTACAGAAAATAATGATACACGCATGACTTTCAGAAAATGAAGCACAATGAAGCTTCAAGACTGAAGTATATCATGCAGTGGTTGATCGGAAGTATTACTCACCTTCCTTTAATTCTTGTCAACCTTGTTCTGATGTATATGCCCGAACCTTTCTTCACTCTGCATGTGAATTCAACGATTGCTATGTGACCCGAAATCTGGGGATAGAAATACATTAGTTATATTTATTCTAAAACCATTTCAAAGTACTGTGTTCAAATACAAATTGAATATAAAATATACACTACTATTTGCGTATGATTGACAACCGTTATACACCTTGGTCAAACGAACAGAAAAGAAACAAAATTCGGCAAAAATAATATACTTTTCTTAGAATTCAAGTAAAGACAATTCGTATTCAAATGTAGACAATATCAGCTAATTATAGATTGTAATAGACTTCTCCCTTAGTCATTTCAATGACATGGTACATTATATGTATGTCTAATATTGTCCAAGGAACTAACGACTAATAGAATATAAAAAATGCGCATCAGCAAATATCTTGGATTACTAGAACTGTTAACAATGGCGTATTCATGGCCGAAAGATGTATATGATTCGGTCATTCAACCATGTAAGATTTATATGGTTATGATGCGTCTTTACATAAATGTAGGCCTTTTAAGCGTTAAACTAATTGAACCATAAGTCCATTCCATATTGATCAGACATTTAGGGTTCAGATAAAAACGTCTGTTCGGAATAGAGGTTATACTAGCATTGGCAAGATATTTTAATGTCAAAATATGACGTATCCCAACTGCATTTCTAATTCACATTTATTTATATCTTTTTCAACATCTTATAATCATACGTCACAGTTGGGTTTGAGTAGGTATTTGAAGGACATTTAGAAGTGGTATACATACACGATATTTCGGTGTATATACTCACTCCTTCATCAGGTAGAATGTAAGGAAAAAACAAGATATGATATATTTATATAGCAAACTTTGCGCTTCACATTAAAGCAGTTGTTATCCAGAAAATATTCCTGTTCTTTGGTTTGAGTAGTAAACAACACTATTCTATCATCGGACTGATCTGGCTAAATTTCCACTGATTTTACAAAAACAAAAAGAAGAATATAAAATCCTAAATATAAAATGACCCTTAATGATTATTCATCACATGCATGTCGAATAAATACCTAAAATTAATTTCACTCACAACGACATGTCCGATATAAACACATTAAACAGACAAAACATCATTCATAACAACCTCACACGTGGAAATTGACCAATGAGAGGCGTTTTCTATTTCCAAGCAATTGAGAGTGACGTGTTTGATTTATGATGAATTTCCGATGCCGACCACTATCATGTACAAAAAGAAGGGTAGGCTAATTGAGAGGGTCAGTGGTCAAATATAAAATGAGGTTAAGGGGAATTGAATGGGACACACCGGAAGGCAAAAGACGGGTTTATTATGTTCAATACATCTTTTTGTGTGAAAAGCAAAGGTTGATTGAACCGCACGTTAGAATAGTTTGGCAGTCTGGTTTGCGATCAGAACTTCATAGCGCAAGTTTCCTCCTTGTGTCTTAATATCAATAGCGGGAATATTTATCTAAAATTTATTTCTTCACCGATTTGGCTCAAATTTTGAATATAAGCTCACCATATCGTGTATAAACAGTTTATGATTGCAAAAATTTAGATTTTGAATTTTGAAAATATGGTCCAAACATCAATTCGAACCCCTCTGCAAATGAGCATATACCGGCATATCATTATGTTATTTTCCTAATAAGGTAATCCAAAGATTCATTAACGTGTAAAGTGACTACATTTCAAGGGCAGCTGATGTAATGAAGCTAATTGCTTGAAACACATTTCCTTGCAGCTGTTGTTCATTCTCAATTATTGCTGGGGCTGACAACCATTATTGACAACAGTATATAACTATAACGTCTAAATAGTATGTATAATTATCGCAATGTTCAAATAATGAAGTCTGTAATTCATAAATATAGCCTCTTTACTTACAAAAATGTCCCACAAGATCTGGTGACATTTGACAGGCGGACTGCTCCAGTATCCATTGTACTGACAGAAGATCTCTCCATGTCCCACTGTCCTATTACAGAACTCGTACCCAAAAGCACAAGTGTAATTAACCAACTCTCCAACATTTCCGCGAGTATTGTTTGACATTATTGAAATGGAGTTCTTCACACTTCCAGTTCCACATGTGTAGCTTCCTATACAAAACATTGCTTGAAATTTGTTGTCATGAACTTAAACAATGTTTTTGCCAGTATAAGAAACGGATATTATGACCCTCTGATATTAAATAAAATGTTGATCCAAAAGTTTTAAAGACAATACTAATATATTTCATAAAACAAGATGTGGATGCTATACATTACCGAATGAATTAGTGATATAAAGAATATGTTTCAGTGTGTACAATGATGACAAATATCATATAGATAAATGCCAGCATCGTCACTAGTTTAATATGCATGATCAAGTTTGGTGAAATGAAGTGAAAACATAATTTGAAAATAGAAACAAACTAATTTTACAGAGTGTGAACCTACCTCGCAACTTGGGTGGAGCGTCCGTTACCGTCTGATCAGATTCCTCTGTCATAGCTTAATTCACAGAAAAATACTCTGTAATGAGGGGTGGCCGAAATTACGAACGTAGTTTAATATTTAAACATATTATTGTATAATTTCTGATTAACTAGTGTGATGGCAACTGGTTCTTAAGCATATAAGGGTAACTTTTTACTGTAATAGAAGAGACTGAGAATCGTTTCACGTGTTTGACCCTAGAAGATGTGATGTACTTTCTTATTCCACTGTTAAGCAAAAAGCTGCCCTTTCCAAGGAGGTAGGACGAGCTTGGACGATGACTCCAGGTGTGGATGTCACTGAATAGGACTAACGAAAATCCAGTAAATGCTGTGGAAGAATAATTTTTTCCCAATTTACCTGTGACATTCCACATTTTGGAAGAAACGGGTTCATAACCACGTATGCATTACCCCAGATCTAAATGCCGATTTGTAGAATGTTGATATTGATACTGATATTTTAAAGAAAGATTTTGATAATTTTATCAAATTGTCATAGTTCATAATGAACAGCCTTCAGGGAAGTTACCATATCAATTGCTTCAAATCTATGCACGAATATACATTGAAACGTTCATTTTAAAAGTTGCATACTTATCGAAAGTAAAATCGGCAAAATAAACGCGTTTACATTCAATCTAGAGACCAAACATTAACACATAATTCCTTTCTTACTTTAAGACATTTTGACATAATTTAGATTTAGAATAAGACTTTAAATAATTTTATGTCTTGAGACAATATTTGACTCACCAAACTTTATACTCAAATACTTCACTTGGGTCACGTCAGGGAGGTCAAGTCGGTCCTGTATTTTACTGCAAAACTTCAGACACTTCAGGATCTTCAGTATTACCACACATTGCAGGAAAATACTACATACAGCATCACATGTTACTACAGACGAATGTGATGGTATTTTGGATAGAGGATAGGGTCTTCCTGCAGTTACTTTGAGAGAAGAAGTTAGTTCCTTCATATTTAACCAAATAATTAGATTGACTGTGGATGAAAATAAGGTACCCTTAATGTGCTGTCCAGTAATGACTCCACTGAAATGAATATTAGGAATAATTAACCTTTATTTTCTTTGGGATCGTTAATAGGTCTTCAGGTCATTAATTTGATTCATTATCTTCCACATTAAACATAAAAGTTATAATAAACAAAATAAAGATGTAATGAGACTAAAACAATGTCCTTGTGTAGTAGTTGGATTGTCAACGTACCACTGGAAAGTCCCGGTTTTATTTGACTTGAACAACATGCTGTTTTAATCAAACTTTCAATCAAACTAGAATTAGAATTCACGTTGTTAGGTTTGTAAAAAGTGTAATCAAGAATTGCACAATGATACATTGATAAAGTCGTACCGTATTTTTTGTAAACGTCAGAGTATGAAGGTTATCCTTTTCAGCTGTCAAACTTGTTTAAACCAATCAGCAAAGAGCATATATCGAATAAATTTCAAAGTCTGAATTTATTTATTAAAAATTAGGCTTGTAAGATATCAAGGTCATCATTTCCAAAATATTATAATGTTTTAGATATGCGTTGGATGTTGGAAGTGTTTCCTTGAATAGTAAAATTTGCAGTGGATGTCATATACACCTAGGGGCAAAAGAAATTATACCAAAAAAACTAAAATGTAAGATAGTTCAACCCACCATAAAACAGTGTTACACCATGTCTCTTAAACCCAACTTAATTCAACTTGAATTGTTTGAAACATATCTTCAGATTATGTATCTATCATTGATATGTTTCTGTATATTGTTTTTACAATGAGACTACATATTTGTTCTAACTCGACAACATTTTATTTCAGTATGCAGTAGATTATATGTTTTAGAACTCATGCTCCTGCACATGTTTTCCAAAATAACAATATCAAAAATACTTTTGTTAACTAACTTTGTTTCTTCTTTTTTTGACGTTGATGTTGAGAAAACGTCTTTGACGCATTTAGATTAGCAAAATACATTTAACTATTTATAAAATAATTCGGATACACTCAGTAGTTGTGTTAGCAAAAAGAAATTTTCTTTTTTTAGAGAAGAATTAGGATGCCCTTAATTTAATTTAATTTGATTTTATGATTAAAGGCATTACAAATAGCACATGTTGTTTCGATAGACTATGCATATATTATTAGTTGTCTTAAAACCATTGACGAACATATGTATATCATTTAAAATGCTTAAGCAGGATATTTGAAATTTAATAGTGCCCTTTTGATTTTACACATAAATGTTAATATATGTTTATGAAGAGATTTAAGTCTTGTATTCCATTAATGTTTCCCTGCTAGCGAATCACAGCCTACTTTCCATTTCAGATGCAGTACTCCGCTTGGGTAGCACGCAAAAGTGACAGGAATGCTATAAAGCTTAAATTACATGTAGGCAGCGATGGAGACTGACACTATTAAATATAACTTTTGAGACTATAACCTCCAACATTCAACACTGCATGTTTTCTCACTTCTAAACATGCATTGTAATGTAGATGAAAACGTATGTGAAACAGTTGTGTATTGTTTTATTGCACAAACAGTCCAGAATAAAAGTTTGACGATGGTTAAAGTTTATCATCATAGACTCAGTCTGTCATTCACTCCTGCTGGCTGATGACGTGCCATTTTTTGTGCCAACACAATTGCACAATTCTCAAATAGTTTATATATCTTGGGACATGTATTTATGTGAAGGATATAACACTCTCCCGAGATTTAGATTGAAAAAATAAAAATAAGGGAGAGTGTTATATGTGTCATATAAAGCAAAGGAAAATACTTTTCTTATGAAATGACGAAGTCATGATGATGAAGCGTGGACATTGTAAAAGTATCGCACAAAAGCAGTCGGGGATTGTCCAAATTTCGCAAAAAGCTCTTTCTTATCTGACTTACTATCGGTATATTGAGGTAGAGGAAAGGTGACTATAGATATAGCTATCACACCATTGATTGCCAGGTCCTTTGTGGTCCCTTTGCAGAGTGTCCAGTTTAAGGTTCGAAGCAATGCAAGTTCGAAACCCATCATGTCCGAAATGCTAACTTAAAATACTTTTCGTACTTGTTCTGATAAAGGCTGTGATTGAAATGACTCTCTTTATAACTATCCTACTTCGACAGAAATAACAATCTTTATCTATACTCCGATTAATATTTCATTTCTATTTGAGTTCTATCGATATGATTGTAGTTATCTATTTGTGTATCAATTAAAGAGCAACAAACAAACCATTTAGCACTTTTATGACATTTTGATATAACTGATCTGATTTAAAGACAAGAGTAAACACTCGCCACATCCAATAGCATTGAGTATTACCAACCAGTGAAGGATTTCAAACAATATGCTGAGCTTAACACGAGTTGTTTTGGCAATATTGTCTATTGAATATCCTTCAATATTAGAGACAAAATGTATTTCAAGCATGAGTGCTATGGGGACTGTAAGTAAACACTACCATCGTAATGTTGTCCTAAATTTGCCTGAGGGACAAACTCAGATAGAAGGAATGGTGTCATCACTAGCATGTGCTCGACTCTGTACTGAACGTGTGAATTGTAAAGCATTTAGATTTAAGAAGAAGGAATCATTATGCTATATATTCGAATGTGTTTCACATTTTACACCAAAAAGGAGAATGTCAAGTTTGTTGACTGTTGAACTATACATCAAGTTCGGTAAGTGATTTCCTGGTTGATTCATTTGCTTACATGGTAAATGAAGCAAATTCTGTAATAATACTCTAGAATTTAACCATATAATCTGGGTGCAGGTTTGACTGCCACATGTTGATATTCATAATGAAATTATAAACATGTAAAAGGACAAGAAAATGGTAAAATCCTCAGTTGTCAGTTCTTCATTACTGATTAAACGTTCTGGACAATATATACACCTTGCGATCAAAGACAATTTTTCTTCGTCTCTTTTAGGTGTCAAAAATGAGAAGAGTTGTTCTAATCTCGCCCGAATAAAAGAAAAGTCGGGGAAAGTTGGAAAGCATGGTAAATATGTATTATCTGTAAAATGCTACATAACAATTCAAAGTAATTCAGTAATATATTATAATGAGTAGGTCAAGTGTTATGATATGCCTCCTTTCCATACACAATTGTCGTTTATAATCTCAACAATCATTGTTATGAAATGTAATGGAATGTCCTTTTTTCTCCATATCCATGGTTGATATACAAATTTGTTTTTATTTCATATGAAAGTATATGTTTAATGATGGACAGTAGTTTTTAATACAGAATTCTTCGTTTTTTTGTGTTCAATTTTTTTAAAGTACTAACAGTGTGTTTCTATCTAATGATATTGCTTTATTGAGTCCGCCTTCTATTATAGCATGGGGATAGGCACGTTGCTGTACGTATTGTTTAAGTTCCATGAGTCGGTTATCCCTTAAGCTTGTAGTTGACTTGGATACTATCATACAAATGCGTCTTGCCAAGTTGTACGGGATGCTGCGTTTTGTGATATATATATATAAAGCAACGTGTTATATATTCTCTAGGATGGAAAGGCTGTAGTAGGCCATATATTCCACACACCATAATCAAGAGAATTTCTCCGAAGAAGGCGACATACAAGTGTGATTTTGCGTACGGATTCTGCACTGAACGTGTTTATAATACCATCTACTGTCAATCAACGATGATCTGGAGTCAGCCTCAAGCGCAATGTGAGGAACGTCTGTGGAACAACTTTGTGAGTATAGAGTAGGATCATCATCTTTGACCTTGCGAGGAGCTTCCGATCCCTTCCACTAGTTCAAAACCGTTATTGCCATTAATCATTAATTCACTATACCCATTTTCACTGGTTCATGATTTCATTATATGATACGAGCGAAATTAAGTTACGTTCGGAATTGCCTGGACAACATTCCTAGGGCTGTATTAGGGTGAGGATCGAAACAAAAGTTTATATTAAACTGGCCAAGGATGCGATACCAAATGAACAGTGAATTCCGTATAGAATAGAGGCCAACTTGGAAACGTTTGAAGCTTCTTCTGGTGAATCTTTGAAGCAAGTTAACCAATGGACGAGAGATGGAAACAACTTTATACAGAAAATATCATTGACTCTCATTTGTTCAGTTGGACCAATTAGCTGCCACATAGCTGATAGACCTGAATTACCTGAAATTTGTAAAGGTGGCGTAAAATGTCAGTATAGGCATATATGCACAACAGCGATGTTTACTTATGTTATATGATAGTTCAGTTTAAAAACGTATTAATACTGAACAATCACTTTCGCCTTGAATTTTCGATTCAAGATCAAAATGGAGGTATTAGTAAAATAGCAAATTTAATTTCCACATAGATATGCAACTTCCCAATGCAAGGCATAACTCTATCCAGTCTCCATTACTAACTGATATAGGCCTTGCAGTATTTCCTAAAGATCGCTGTGCTTGGAAATCTGGGCCCACTGTGCACAACAAAGCGAGGGAATTACTTTTGATGAATCTGTAATTTTCTATAATAACCGCAGTGATCCATCTCGATAAAGCCAACTCTCCTTTTTATCGTTGTCAATGGTTGTTTTTTTTATATAGGTTTCTTTATCATAAGTGACAGCGCGAAGTTTTAGTGGGTTTTAACCCAGGGTATGAAAGTGGAGCGGAGTGTATACGGTTTACCCTGAGACAGGATGGGGTGGCACCATCAGCCTGATAGTAGACTATTAATCGACTATCAAAGGGAAAGAGGAGCTCTCTCTTGATATAATATCTCGCTTGCAAGACTTCGTTGCTCTTCGCGTGATTTGCTATAAGAAATTGGTAGATATATCAGATTAAAAGGAGAATAAGAAATTTGAACAAATTGGTTATATGTATGTAATTGCAGACGAATACAATTTTGTTTGCGTCTACCTAACCTACCACACTTTGAGAAATAAGTACATTAAGAAATATCACTTTACAAACCATAATATTAATTTACCTCGTTATTAACCTATTCTAGCAAAGCATATTTAGAAAACCTGTAGTTACTCTATATGACGCCTTTCTAGTGAGAAACATGCACTCTCTACTGCCTAATAGAAGCGTCTGAATACATATGTACTCTAGGTTAGTTCCAATAGGGATTGTCGTCAATGATTTATTACGGTATCTCGCTTGACAGTACTTGATTTTGCTTGAAGGTGAAGGGGAAGCCTCTGTCGGTCAGCTTATCCTGTTCAGCTTCGTCCGGTTCACGTATTGCTGTGTATGGGAAGATGTATTCGAACATCACCAGGTAAAACTATCTTTAATGTGAACTTTTGATACATAATAGCACAAGTTCAGGTGGTAGAGAGCAATATTGCTGAGTGATTTCACAGTTGGATTAAAGTGCTTGAAGACAATTGAAAAGATTGGTAATATACATCAATTAAGAAAAAGAAAAAGTCACGTGTCTCTAAATAGAGAAATAAGTTTCAACTCGTATTACTAAATAACTATCAGTTCACAGGCCTTTCTGAAATGTATTTATATTTCTTTGGTGTATTTCAGATGGAAATGCGTCTTAAGTGGAAGAAATGATACCTTCATTCACAAGCTCTTAATTAAAAAAAGGGAGATCTCTTTCAACGTGTTTTACCGTATTGCAACAGGAAATTGGAAAAATCTATTTGAAGGAAACTGCACCCTTCCGCCGGCAGTGCAAACACTTTTCAAACTCAAAATCTTCATTTATGCTGAATATGTCAAAGTAAGTGATATTCAATTTTAACACATTTGAGATATCTAAAAAATTACTTCATCAGATACGTCAATACAAACTACATTATATTTGTATTATTGAAAGCTTCCAAACCTGACAAGCCTCTGAACTGATCAGTCAAGCAGATGCTTAGCGAAAATAATATACTAAAACAACACAATCAAATGGCAACTTTAATAAGGGTTTAATAAAGTACAATAAACCTTTTACTCTCTGCAGGTGACTTTGAGCCGAATGCAAATTGGGAAGTATGAACTAACAACGCCTGCGCATGTGGATTCGCTGTTCGCTGATGGGAATATTGATAGTGTAACTATTCGAAACGACCAACCATGAGAGCTGAAGTCGACGACTAATTGAAATCATGACAAACAATGATGGAGTATCAAATTATTATGTATGTGTCCATTGACAGCTTACATGTATTATCAAAATTAAAATTATTAAAGAGGCTAACAAAATATGGGACCCCTTTCTGCAACAGAATAAACAAAATGACAATGTATTGATTTCCTTTTCTTTTTCTTACTTACTATTTGTAATTAACATTAATATGAAAAGCAACATTAATGCGTAAATGATTTACCTCAAAGTTATATCCATGGAAAAATTATTCTTAGCCAATGATCACTGTTAACTCTGAGGAGACACGTTTCATGCTCACCCTGAGTCTTCAGGATATTTTAACCCGATACTCTACTATATATCCTGACAGTATTGGATGTATTTATCTGTAATGTCTGGTAAAAATCAAGGACATAATATGATTGCAAAGGAACACAGAGATATTTGTTTAAAAACAGTTCAGGGTCTCTTAAAGCACTCTTCTTTTTTTATCGCTAGAGATACCTCTGTTTTGTTGTGCCTGCATGATTGCACAGACAAACGGTCTCTCCCTGGCCTGTTGCTACATCGACAATGTGGGGTCCTTTTCACAGAGCAGGTCTCGGATTACGGCACAAGGAATTTGAATTTTACCAGGCTCACGCAGATCATGTTACCATGACAACATGTGATGTGCATTTTCGTGAATTGATACACTTTGACGTTGCAATGGTAACCATCTGTACCAATAGCTCCACATATTCTCTGACATTGACTAATGATATGACAAACCATGGGCTGATATGCAATCAGAAACTATCCTTATTAAAACTCGCGTTTCTTTTGCTGTTCACATATAAATATGTTTGGATTTTGTAATACAAATGACCTTACACGTTACATTTCTTCTTTTATAATTCATTGTTATTTAGATACAAAATTATGGTAAACTCGTGTAAAGAAGAAAAAAGAAAAGACTATTCATATATCTTGGTTTTTCATCTTCTCAAAAACTTCTAATATTTTCTTGATAACGTTGGAGATGTTGAAACTTTTGTCAGTATGTACAATGTAGCATGATGACGATGTGTTTCATAAGTTATATACTTGGAGGCACGCAGAATCAACAAATAGCTAATCTATAAGCTTTTATAAACGTGGGGGTCGAGGTATTCTTGTTCTGTGTGTTCTATCTAAATAAAACATTAAATATGTCTAAATATTTAGTACTTGTGGGTCTGTATTCTAATCAGAACCAAATATTGAGTTTTTCTAACTTCTTAATGTTATATTGAACATATCGAGTCCTAATGCATACTTAATATCGTTTGGTTTCTGATAACGTGTTCGTTAATTTCAAAGTTATAGGTTTAAGTGCTATAAGTGATCAAATCTTTTAAAATGATTGACAAATTCATTGAATAAGATATACCACGATATATTTTTACTATTCATTTAGAATCGTGAATATTGTACATTGATATTACTTTTGTGAAATTTATTTTTCTTAATTTATGATGTCGCTATAATCGGTATGTATTCCAAAGTAAATTAAATATTTATCAAAATATTAAGTTTTGAATGACCAATATTGCATAGTTCGCAGCATCAATACTCTTGCCAAAGTATAATGAGGTATTAACTTGCTGTATGCAATTGTTGAAGAAGTAATAAAGTGATATCCTGAGTAATTTCCAATTATTTCATAACACAATAAAAATTAAATTAGCTCAGAACCAGTTTTATGTATGTGATGACTATAACCAAATATTTGAAGTCAAATGTTTGGTGACTATAATCAAATATATGTAGTCAAATGAGGTTTTTAAATGTGCTAACGACATAAAGTGAAATCCTCAAACAGTCCATTTCTTGCTTAAGGGACAGAGCTTTACAACACTTGTTACACAAACGTAATTCAATATGGCAAACTTAACTCAAAGTCTCTCCTCTGTTCCTTGTGATGTGATATGTCATGCGATGTTCCAATGTGTGGCTGTTGTGAAGATTATTGAGTGTTTGAAGTTCTGTAACACGAAACATGGAGACATGAATAAGTCCATTGTGATGGATCTTGCCAATATGATTCGTAAGTAAATTGTTATATTGATTATTTACTGATATGTGTTGTGTAGATACGTAAATAATCGATAAATGTGGATCTGGTCATAGATAATAAGTAAATTGAAATCAACATCTCTTTGGAGCACGAAGTTCAATTAAAACAATTAAGACAGTTCTGTTGCAAAATGAACAGAATGAGGATGTTTCAAAACTGGGGTCCTGTGCAAAAGATATGTAAATAAGTTTAGGAACTGAAAAAACTTAATGCTCTTGTATTGTTCCTGTTTTGGATGCTAATAATATAAATGAAATAGGTCCTTAAAATTTATCTGAAAGGCATCAGAATTTTCCCATAAGACTCATAAAGTCCCAGTTTTCATATAGCTAAATAAAACACGAGATGTCGGAATATATTATCTACAATCTAGCCATTGAAATTTATTGGCTGAGCCTGATGTGATAGTAAAAGTTTTATCACAATGACTTATTTGCTAAATTCAGGTAATCAGCTCGTTTATATGATATCCTCGCCATACGATCCTGTATGTGGAGATGTTTGATATATGGACGTCCGAAAACACGTCGGCCTCTCAATGCTACTGCTTTTAGGAGGTTCGTCATTGTCTGTTGACTCAAATGTCTGTACCGTAACCATACCTATTTCGAGACGGCACTTGACGCGAACCGCTGACTGACGTCGTTGAAATTCACCACATGTAGTCCCTGTCCTCTTGCAGTGTGGTACAAATGTAGCTCGGGGCCATCTGGAACTGGACGATGATGAACATGATTTGTTTTGGCTTGTTTTCGCACTAAACGACTGATTGCTGTGCCATTATTCATAATGTGTTGTATTGAACTGACAACGAAGTCAAAAAGGCGATCTAGTTAAACTAGACAGACAGGCAGATTTTATTGGCATGAATGGCCCGGAGACCAATAGTACAATGTAAATGAATTTCACAATAGAAACAGCGCTACCATGTAATAGGACAACCATAACATCAAAATAATATGTTTACACAATAAGAGGTTTACAAATGATGTCGAATTGATCGATAACGATTGATATGGTATAGGACTAGCGATAGTCTGTACAAAAGCTGGACATTGTTTGTAGTTAAAAGTGATGTAAACTTTTCTGTAGTTGGGTATTTACAGAAATATAAAGGTAAATATTTATATCTTAAACATCTGTATTGAGGACACTCCAGAAGTACATGATATTCATCCTCCGTGAGGTTACAATAGTTACAGATGGAGTTTTCATTATCTGGGTCCTTTGAGAATCGTGCTGCTTTTACCTTAACTAGATAAACTAGAGGTAATGCAATACGTCCCATAAGTTCTTCATTACGGGCGTATAACATTAAATCTAGTTTTAACTAGATTATTTGAATGGTGAAGCTGTAACTGCTGAAAGTGCAAAGAGCATGGCGGTGGCACGATTCACATGGCGGTTTTGCTCCGTTTGTTGAGAGCCGTTCCCTGACAAAAAAAATCAATTCCATTTCATATCTCGAATACATTATTTCACATTCAATTTGACCTGCATTAGATGGACGACAAATAGTACTTGTAAAAAAGTTTCAAGATGCCAATTATTTATGCATACGTGTATTATTGCTGATATTCACTTATAATAACTTGCCTGTTACAGGCAGAGTCAACTATATGTATCTGTCCAGTTGGAAAAGTGGGAACTTTATTGAACATTGGTTACAAAACTTTATTCTTTAACCTGACTTAAGCCCCACAAACTTTTGCAGAAGCTTTTCAAAATATTATTGGTAATATACAACATGATTGTTCCACATCTAAAGAATTCAGTTGTACGCTCCACGCCATACTTTCAAATGTTGTATGGTAAATTCATTTCGTCAGTAATTTAATATGTAGAAAATCGTATTCTTGTGAAAATAAAAGGAAGACATCGGTAATTTAAAATATGTGAGAAATAAAAAGTGTTGTGTCAATGCTCAGAGGGTAGAAGTAGCAACAATGTATTTCTCATTAATTACACCAAAGAAGAATTATATTTAATTTTCAATTCCAGAAAATGTTAAAAATTAATTTCCTCCGTGCATGTTGTTTTGGGGTTAATTTCACCAAGTTCACAATGGCGAAGTCGGCACTCATTTGCAATAATATGGATTTATTATTTCAATGATATAATCTTTATCAACAATAATTGAACACACGAGTATAGGTGACAACCTTAGCAAATTTACCTAAAAGACAGGAAATATTCATCCAGAAATTATCGTAAATATGGTGTATGAACAGGGTGATAATGAAAAACTACCACACTCAGAGCTAAGAACAACTCATATAGGACGTGAGACTAATGAGTCTATATATATCTACTTAAATACCTTTAAACATTCAGATATGAATGGGAAGAAGGAGGAACGATATTAATATAGTCATAAAGTATGAACGTGTTGATGCTGTGATATACTTTACTGGAGTTCAGTCAATTAAAGTTCCTGATTCAAATCAATAAATCACATTATCTGAAAGAGACAATATCTAACTGTTAAATTTAGAAGTTTTCAAGTTAGAAGATATAATCTAGAGACCAACATTAAAGTTTTTAAAAGATGCGTGTGAGGATATAAATGTCTGTGATTAGAATTATATCAGTAGTTCAAACATGGTAGATGTAAGGATGTTCTAAATACTAAATAAATGAGGATCAACCCGGTAGTGAGTCGTGTTGTTATTTGAATCAGACACGTGTCTAACCAAAAGACAAGGTCAAATAAAGTCGCAAGCGACGACAAACAGATTAAGCGCTTAAATGTTTTATTTAATTGAAATAAAATGAATAAGGACATCTTCCAAATGCAATTGCATATATTTTGAAAAATGTTTCAGGTTTCTAGCATGTCTCTAGGAGAATTGAGACCCAAAGCTAACATGTTAAAATCGAGCAATTGTGTGACTATACATTGGTATGAGCGTGTATTTACGTAAAATGTACGTTTTGTTGAAGGTATGCAAATGAATAGACCGGAAGTGGTTGTTTCAGATCTACTTTCAGAAGGGAGCATCTGGAGTATTTATTAGGTAGAATATGATTTAATAATAATGTTTGAATAAAAGGAATATTGAACGATTACAATTGAAATAGTTTTGGAATGCACAAACAATGAAGATCTTCAGTACTTCTAGATACAATAGCACCATCTATAACGTTCAACAGGACTGACCCCCAACAACACAATGTATGCCAAAACGAAAGTGTGAAGTTCCTAACACATCAAAATGAAAGTCAAATGTGATGAAGTTATGTTTAAAGCTCATTAGTCATATAAAGTACCATGCTAAAGGCCCTTTTTCTAATTAGGTGATATTGTGTCTCTCTGATGAGGTATTGGTGTCAGTTTGCCTGATCACATCAGTATTGTCGTAACTCTGACATGCGAGTGGTCTAAGGGAAGCAACTCTTACACATGACGCTTCAATAAAATCATCATCAAATCAAACTTGTTCAAATGTTCAAAGGCACCATACTTTAAAAGGTAATTGTGAAAAAGGCCTCAGGAGTTATTTAATCAAATAACTTGTTGTGTATGTATAGTATCGAAATAATTATGATTCTCCCATTTAGAGTGATGCTTCCCTCAAATAAAATTTACATTCGCCGTAGCACCCTCGATATAAGAATAGTTAAACGAACCTATGCCTCGAGTACAACAATTACCAGTGTGGAATGTACCATTCACTCAACCAGTACAGTTACATCCATTTCGCTTACTTGGAAGCGACAGACCATAGTTTAATGTTTGCTTCTACGGTTGGTGGTTTCAATGACGGGGAGTTATACTTAATTAAGTCGAAAGCTATAACAAATAAACATATAATTTCAAAGTGTAAGTATAACTCCCAAAAACATATGTTTAAAAAGGTGGTGAGTAATTTAAATGTTTAAGTCCAAAGACAGCAAGATTTTTGTATTATAAAATCATAGTAAAGATAAGAAGTGAAGCGTCATGGCTTGTGGGTCGGGGTGGCGACTGGGGGTGCAGTAAACCGACATGTTACAAACAAACAAACCTCCAAAAGTGGATCCAAAACCACCAATTTCAGTATTTCTCAGTTCGCTCGGAATAGCTTTTAATTCGAACTGGTATGCTTTAGTACATATTAACATGTAAATATGTGGATAAATTAGAATTTTAAAGATTTCCCGGAAGGCCACAATGAACCAGACATTGTTGATACTGTAAATCATGAGTCTTTACACTTGAAAATCATCTAATTCAACTATTGTGTAAATATCATATGAATTCCTTCCAGTATGTATCTCTCAGTTCGTGAAGAACACATTTCCACTCGAACTGGCATGACTTAAAGCTTAACAGCATGTGTATCTTTGGAGAAATAAGATTTTTCAGATTTCCAGTAAGGCCTCGATGAAGCAGACAGTTGATACTGTTGTCCGGTTATTCGTGTCTTAGCATGATTCTTTATACTTGCAAAACCTTCTAAATCAACTATTGTGTAAATATCATATGAATTTCGAACAGGTTTTACCTCTCATTATGCGTAGAACAGATTTTAACTCGAACTGGTATGACTTATTGCTTAGTAAAGTAGATATACCTTCGAGAAATAAGAAAATTGGATTTGTTTAAGAACCTAGGTAAATATTCAAAGTTATCATACTTTGAAAGGTTATTGTGAAAAAATTAATAGGATTCGCTTATACAATATGACACTTGTTTATCCCCAATGCTTCAGCTGCTTATAAATCTAAGTTTCAGCTCTCAGATACAAATATCTTTGGCGTGGTGTTTCTGCAAAAGTGCATAGGGTTAAAACATTTGAAAACGTTAAAATTTAAATATTCAAAAATTCAAAACCAGCTGACCTTCGACTTCGCCATGGTAACATATTTTGCTTGTCTAGTTATAACGAATGTTCAAGTTGCAAGTCTTTAGTATGTCTCTGGGATTATTTAGACCCAAATTTAACATGACAAAATCGTTCTCCAAGTTGATTTTGAAAATTTTACCAATGTCTTTATTATGACCGGAAATGACTGTATACGAGGGATTTTATTTTGGATTCATAAAGGCTGTAGTCCTGTCTTACTCTCCTGAAAAAAATCGTTCAATTCGATGGGTATTTTAATATCTCTCCTTTTAAAAATCAGAGATGGTGACAGACGACTTCGCCATGATTTACTTTATTGCTCGGAAGGCCATTCCGTTTTTTTGGAAAAAGTTGCATGTATCTAGGTGCATTTTGAAAAAAATTCCCATGTTAAAGATCGATATTTTGAATCGAACTGGACCTGAACCGATTTTGGCCCAAAAGCTTCTACTGATGTATATACAAAACATGTCCACAGTTTCAGAAAGTTTTCAGTTTCAGGAGTTATATTCAGAACACAAGTACCCTTTTCGGGACGGACGGACAGACGGGCTGCTCCACGACATAAAACCCATTGGGTTTCACCTGGGGGGTTAAAAATGTGAATATTTTTTACGGGGGTTTAAAAAACATGTTCCCACATAGGGGCACTGGGAAGAACAAGCGGGCAAAGATATGCCAGGTATTGAATATAACTTGCATTTCGATTGGTTGACGAAACTACTTTACGCCCATTTATGAGTTGCTTTCCTGTCCTGTTTTAGCACAAACACCTAGATCTATAATTTCGAGCACACCTATTTAACGTCACGTGACAGTAAAACATAAATAGAAACCATGACGTCATTTAGTGACGTTATTACACTATTTCCTTTCTTGCATTAAAACTGAGCGATTGCTAGTTCATGTTTAACTAGGTATCTCTCATTCTACGATAATATTTACAATTTAAACAAGTTGTTTATTATGTGGGAAATTCATTTTGGGAATAAAGGTTGACAACTACACCAGCATCTTACTGTCAAAAGGTTGCTAGTAGCAAACTATTTAGATGTGCGCATCTTGAAGGTGTGGGAAACTTTATGAATTGCATATGAATATATAATTTGAATTTTACAGTTTAATCAAAGATTGTGAATTCGCGTGTTGTTTTTGTTACATTCTTTGCTAAATCAATTATTAATTGTGCCTCGTGTGGTGATCTATGATCTATGGTATCAGTATCTTTTTAGCACATGTACATGAAAAGCTTGTCAATGGGATATATCAAGAACCGGTCACTGGATTCTGTTCATATCTTTTCCCAAAACTTCTGGGCTGGTTGTCAGGAGTTTGCGCAAACAATAAATTCCTTTTCATTTTTCACACATAGTTGATATCAAGTGTGTCCTCCTAGGGCGTCAATGCATGCCTGGGCACGACTGGGCACGACTGCGCATCGACTGGGCACGACTGCTCATCGCCGTTGTCAAGCGTCGAATGATGTTAGGGGCGATGTTTTGCCATTCTGTCTGCGCTGTTGACAAATTTGGCATTTTTTTTAGTGCGTTTTGCTGCTGTGTTCGGAACGTGTCCCATCAGTTATTTTATATGCTTTTGTACACGTGCAATTCATGTCTCGACTTAAAAGCATTTTTTTTTATTCTTACCGTTTTTCGACAATGTTTTTTGACCAATATGCGTTTTTTCAATTGTTTCGTTTTTCGGATGACAATAATATGTAAATGTTTTTATTTTGAATTTAGACAATACTCCATTTTCAATAATAAAAAAAGAAGTTTTTTTGTGATTGTCAACTTTCTTTTGGACATCAGTATATCCGTGTCCTCTACGACCTTGACAGGACTGTATCAAATTCACAGTGAGTTAAAACAACCACACTGAAACATGTCAAGATAGGTCATGGTTCTGTTGACGTCTTATTTCTTATCACAATTTATGACCTCTACTTTGTTTTACTTTAATTTTGAAGTGATAATTTTGGGATATATATCGGCACACATTAGTGACAGTTGCTTGCTCCAAATGTTTTTATTTCAAAAAAGATATAGGAGGGCATTCCTCAATTAAACTGTATTGGACAAGGGATGCTTCTTGCAGGCACTCGCCCATGGCTGGGTCGAGGACTGGGTATGTGGTATGATATCGAAACTGGTATGAATGTCTGATTACAATCCATCCTATTAAGGCATACCAGTTGCAAATTATAGCGTCTTCCAGAATACTCCTCAGGATGTCAACACATATTGGACACATATTGTGTGATCATTTAGGCAAAAATAGTTATAAGAGACCAATCACATTATGGCTGCTTAAATGATCGCCATTTTTATCATTCAAGAATCATTCGTGTTCTAATGTTACGGAAACAGATGAAAGAATAGCTGTCGCGAGCCCTTTGCTTCAAAAGATCAGACCATGTGGGGAGGCAACAATATCATATCCCAGTATTAAAGGATGCAATATTTTGGAACATAATCGATTTTAATCAGACTAAATGAGATGCTGTTACCTTTTTATCATAAATTGACGTGCAAAAGAAAGTATATCACTCAGTTGTATTTATCATATGCATAATTATCAATGTAAGATTTCTCGAGTTTTCGACATAATATTGAAAAACTGAATAATTTGGGAAATTAGTGCAAAAAAATCTGTCAAAGAATACGTCTACGTGGGTTTTCTAAAAAATTTGAAATATAAATTTGAATTTTAAAATTTCACGAAAATTTATTTTCATAATACACAACTGGTCATCGACATATAACACATACTTCATGTGTAAATTTCACATAAATGTGCCTCGTCCTGCACACAGGGGTCATGTTGGTGTAAATTTCATTTCTTACCCCTGTCTACTTTACAAATGATATAATAATAATAATTGTGGCATTTATATTGCGCAGTATCCACGCCATAAAGGTATGCTCAAAGCGCATGGTTGTCACATTATTACCCTGGTCTAACCTTAGCTGCCACAAAGCGCTTAAAGGTCCCCTCCTCCACATCTTACACCAGGTACCCATTTCTTGCTGGGTGAACAGAGGCACACGTTGAATAAAGTCACTTACCCAGGGTGACACCATAAGTCTTTCCACTCATGTCTCAGTATTTAAAAAATAAAAAGTTACCAATTGAGTCATTCAAACTACTGCCGATGGGTGTTGTTCTATCGCAGCATAATAAAATGCATCTCATTTCTTTAAAATATTGAATTAATAGAAAACCAGTGATGTGTATACCTTCTTTTGCCCGTTTGTTTATTTATATCACACTCTTTCTAAAAAAAAATTAAAAAAACATGAACAGGGTATATTTTTTATTCAGATAATTGTGCGTGTTTAAATGTTAAATATGAAGCTATTTTTTAAATCTCCAATATATAACTTATATATATACTTAATATATAACAATATAAAGACTAAAGTGAGCATTGCCAATATACAACGTTTTAGTAGATTTAATTGTGTTAATAAATACACACAAAAAGCGTAAACAACACAATTTATTGGTTGACATTGATGTATTTGTGAACTGGGATGATATGACTTATATGAATTTTCGGACCGAGTCGGAAATTGGGAAATTTATCCATAACTCTATCACATACATGTGTATTGCACATCAGTCAATAATATCGAAATGTATATAGCATTGACAAATATATATTTGATGGGGTATTATATCAACTGTTATATTTACTAGTGCAATATACATTCTACTCATCTGATTAATATACTTATTTTTGTATTTCTCTAACTCCATCTTACTTTTCTGAGATGGTGTGCATAAGTTGTACGTTTGTACTGTTTTGTCTAGTTTACTACAGCACACCTTATCTGCTCTGTTCAGTGTACATATATGACAACTCAGTCAACAAAGACAACATGTCCTGATCATCCCTGGTTTATTTCAACAGGCCACTAGTACTCAAATCACTCGTCTTTATGTAAGCATTATCCTTATTGGAGAATATGAAACGTCCGACACGTTTTTATAAGAAAAAGACATGCCATTATTTATCCTTACTTCATCAATGAAACACTGTCATATTACATGTAAATAGTCAAATGGAAACGGAAATGAAAATCACTGTACATTGTCTCCTTGTCAATAGTACACAATCCTGAGCACCGCAGTTCACAGTATGAGATTTATAACCTGTAACCCGAGTGTTTATCCCGAGGGTAAGGACTTATTGAGTATAATGTCATAGGCAGTATAGTGGTGTGACGTCACTGGAGGTTTGTAATAGATATCAATGCAACATGATATCACACCATACAAAACAATACATCTTATTATACTTGGTTGATGGAGTGAATAAATGTGTAAATGCAAAGAGAATGTCAAGCATGTACGAGTAAACGATTATGAAGTGAGTTGCAATTGCTATCACGATCGCGAATCATTAAGAGATCACGGTTTTACATTTTCACCCGTGGGAATAGCGACCAATAAGGTTATAGGTGATCAATAGTTTTTGTTCCCGTAGGTCACTATTAATTGAAATGCTATTGATTTTGATCCTATTTGAAACACTGTAACGTTTCGTTATCTTCTTATGAGGCTGAACCTGGAAGAGAAACACATGGGTTGTCAATTGTTCATGTGCAAGTCTGTATGATATAGTCATCATAATCTTTGTGTAGCTTGTACTTGTTTATTGGTTCATTACAAAAGTAAACGTATATAGGACACAAAGTAAAATGAACATGTTTCATCTATTTCAAGTAAACATTTGTATAACGTTGTTAAAAAATAGTTCATAATTATCATTTTCATAACGCGCTATGTGCATGTTAGACATAGTGAGCAGCATCCTTTAAAAACTACTGCTTTTTACATTACTCACCTGAATGACATTTTCGAGAATATGGAGTTTTATTTCCACAAGATCATCCTCTATGATCTCAAACGCACGACTCGTTGACTTTAGTTCCACCCACTCTGATGTATTTGTTCTTGTTTTAATTTTCATATTACAATTTCTTCTCTTCTTCGTCATCGTCTTTTTTAGGCAGACAAAGGAATGAGAGTAAATTGTATACTTGTCGTGGAGGTTGTAAGTCATATTACATAATCTGAAAAAGATAAAGATAGTTAATAACGTCAAATCAGTCCATTCTAATTAATGTGTCTGCGGGAACAAGGTTTTAAATGAAGTTACGAAATATACAAATGAGAAACACACCACTAACACATTATTTTCACTACAATAGTGAGTACACCCTGCATTGCTTGAATATTGTTATCCACACAAGTAAACATACTGAAATTTGGTGGAAAAAGGACGACGTTGTTCTTTTCAGCGTATTCGGTACTACAACTACATGTACTTGTTGTTTGCAATTCTTTGAATTAAAAATGCCAAGTATTTGCAAGAAAAATGTTAACATTTCAAATGACATGTTGGTCAACGATCTCATATTTGACGACCGATTGCTAACAACTGTCTGTTGGATGCTCATCATACATTGTGTGAGAAGTGTTCCGGGTCCAGCCTTGAAAAGTGATAAGATCTCCTTCTTCAATCGGGCAGGTGACGTTTACCATGTGTTCATTTGGCTGCAATGCAAGTTAAACTTTAAATCAATCGACATTATGGATGTTATTGAAATTATAAATACTTCCAAAAGTGAAAGTGTATCATAGCCAATCGTTAATTAAGATATTTTATCGTCCACCACAAAGTGAAGAGTGCCCTCCCAAGATGGAACTCAATGCCGGGATAGCTTATCTCAGAAACCGTTTAAGATAGCATAACCAAATTTGATGGGTGCCTTGAGGGTGTTCGAAAATGTTCGAAAATGATAAACGCGCGGTTATTTTTCTACAGTTATTGCCCTTCTTCTGTTTTTATTTTCACTATGTTGGCGATATCGTCAAAGGCGACAGTTTTTCCAAGCAATTGTTAGGTGTGGGACATGAGGCCATAAATACATTGTTGGAGTTTGAAAATGATTTTAAAGCTTAACAAAATTCAAAGAGAAAATATGTGAAATCAATTACATGTACACGTGCACAAAATTAGCTGTCATCCATTAGGCTACACCAAGAAGGGAGGGAGAACTTTCAAATCTTCCTTAATACAAAACACTGAATGAACTTGAATGTCAGCAGGAATACCACAAAGACAAATACTTACAAATCCACTCCACATGTTCCTATGACAAAGCCCCGGTGGTTCGGTCCACTGTCCACCAGACATACAGGTGATCGTGTTGTTTTCAACCGACTTACAACGACTGTACCTGAAGTAACATGTGTACTTCACCACTTGGCCAATGTCCCCGTATGTTTCTTGTGTGTAAGCATTTGTAACATTGGGCGCCCCACAGTCGAATGAAACTGGAAGGTGAATAAATATGATCACGTTATTAAGGTGTTATTCAAAAGTAAAAACATATATTTTAAAAGGTGTGATCTTTATCGATTGGAACTGAGGTCATTCTTGTGGGATTCTTGTAAAAGATGTTATGCACATTTCTACCACTAGCTGCGCACTATTACATGTATCTAACAGCTGTATTTCCCTGCAGTAAGATCTAACTTTGGACGAGTTGACACATATTCAT
Source organism: Gibbula magus (assembly GCA_936450465.1). NCBI lineage: Eukaryota > Metazoa > Mollusca > Gastropoda > Trochida > Trochidae > Gibbula > Gibbula magus. Next base: position 74,600,607 of record OW388291.1, on the reverse strand, counting down.
GATATGCAACATGTGATTTGTCTGACTCATGTTCACCGTCAATCAGTTCATTAACAGCATTAAGGTTCATAACCATAACATTTTAAGGCTTGTCAACCAAAAACGATGACCAAGTCAAGACCATCGCTTTGACACTCGAATCGTGTGCGTGATTCATGTGTTTACGCGACGGATTGGTTCGGCCATGTGATTGAAATAGACTTTTGCAGTGCGCCAAGTGCGGGACTTGAAATGAGTACTGGAAATGCGTGAAACATCATTGAAGTGCTTTTACTGGTGAGATGATATTCGTGCATGGGAGAATACTCACGAACGTTGTCAATTGCCTGAATTGCGTGCCAATTGTTTGAAATGCTCAACCTAGTCTTGCCTTTATCATGACAGAAGAAAACTGTGCACGCATTACACGACACCACAGGAATAAGGTGCGAACAAGTTGAGACAGGTTTACAAAGACATTGCGCAAGTTGAATGCACTGGAGTGCGTGAAGAAATAACCAAACATTTGGTTATTTCTCTACGCATTGGTACGCACTGACAAATAGTTAACGAATTATTGACGATTGTTTGCCATGAAGATATGTGTTAATGCCAAATACAATATTTTCTTTTATATTCACATTCAAGATATTTAAATGAACTTTGTTTCAATGTGATGTGCCGTGGCCAATTGGATAGCACACTTGACTTCAAATCTAACATCTGGAGTTCGAAACCAGCTGAGTATCCAAAACCTTGTAAATGTATTTGACTTAATATTAAGCCTCACTTTTATAACAGCTGGTCAATGACTGAAGGTTGCACTAAATTCTCATGCTTTTGTCGATTCACTGTGCTAGACAGAGGACCACTTGCCTACCTACAAATCTACCTGAATTGCAACACAAATGTTTCTTAAACCTCATCGATTGACTGAATCGAGTTATGTCAACGCCTTAACGTTAGTGACAATGAACAACGTCTGAATAATGAATACATCTCTGTTGATGCGAGTTTGATGTTGTTTTCTTGCATCTACAATATGCATTGCCACGAATTGATGCGGATTCGAAAATCGTGCAAATGTAAACGCCCCTTTAGTTCACCAAGTGTTACTCCTAAAAATGAAACATTTCATGTGCTGAAAGACCCGATGGTTTATGGTATGGCATGGCATTCGTAGACTGTTTGCATTTTCAACTTCTCCAGAACCACTAACTCTAGAGGACTGACATTCTGTAGCAAATGGGGATTTTTAATCGTAGATTTGGTCACTCTGTGGCCTCAAATAGAACCATGACGTAAAACCTATTGTTTTCTTCTACCGAATGAAAAGGTCTAGAAAACTGTACGTGTTGTGTACAGAATGTTTCGCCAGGGGGGGTCATAACTTGCAGATGAGTGACCCTGTGGCTCTCAATATTTGAACATCTTCTCTCGGAAGAAAAGGTCTAGGAAGACTGAACTGTTCTGTACAGAGTATGTACATGCAGCTAATCGAAATAATCGATTATTATTTGTAGATTTGGTGACCTAAAAACTTTTTTTTGTCAGAACTAAAAACTCTGAGTACAGACTATGTGGATTATTTATTGTGAATTTGTTAATCTTCTGACAAAAAAGTATGAAGAAATATAAAGCCAATGGCTTTATTTTTATCTCCCTCCGCACGTTTAGCAGTAGATTAAGTATTCGGCTGCGTCCGTCCGTACTTATAAAATGGAAGACCTCAAATATTATTCACTGGATTCTTTTCATATTTTGCATACATGTACATCATAGGGAGAGTAATGTTCTAACAGAGTTTTTGACCCTTGTCAGCGGGATATCTCAACAAGAATAATCCGAGAGCACAACAACCCCCGGGTTCCTTATCCTCAGAATAAGCAGTTTAAATGTAAGGGTGATTTAATTACCTATTAAAATAAATAAGCATGTCAAGAATCGATGGCCTATCACCAATCAATCAAAAAGTATGGCCGTGGTTACGTTTCCCACAAAAATGATACTTAAAGAAAGGGTAAGGTCACATGGTCAAAGGTTATAACCTCATTGTGTGACATTGGAAACATAACATTTTCAAATGCAGACGAATTAAAAGTTACTGCCTGTCTGAAATTGGAAAGCCTATCTCTTTAAGTCAAGAGCCATTACTCTAAAATATTAATCCGATCGGTCCCAAAAAAGCACATGCGTATCACTGATGTATATCGTAAGCATGTGTAAAGTTCCAGAAAGATCGATAAAAAAAACTGTGGGAGGAGTTGATTTCAGAGCACAGGTACTGTCAATCTGAAATTGAAAAGCTGAGCGCTCTAAGTCAAGGGCCATAAATCTAAAACTATTAGTCCAATCGATCCCAAGAAAGCACATGCGTATCACCGATGTATATCCAAAACATTTATCAAGTTTCAGAAAGATCGATCAAGAACTGTGGGGGGAGGGTTGATTTCAGAACAAAAGTGCCGGTTTCGGGACGGACGGACTGCACCACGACATAAACTCCCTTGGGTTTCACCCGGCGGTTAAAACTATTCACTGGAAACTATTCTCTTCATATTTTACATATAGCTTCTCCAGGGAAGACAAATGACTGATTCGATTTTGTTGACCTTGACATTATTCTCAAGGTCATAGCTGACGAAATGTTTATTAGATTTTGGTGAGCTTGACATTATTATCAAGGTCACAGCGGAACTTTAAATTGTTGAACATGTTAAGCTTGTCAGTGGGATCGATATCACTGTTCATTAGTCATTATCTTACAAAAATGTTGTTTTAGGGAAGATTCAGCGGCCAGTCGATTTTTGCTGATCTTGACATTATTTCACAATTTTGAAGTATTAATTTGCGGCGGGAGATCATGTCACCTTATAGTGACAACTGCTTGTTCTTAATTACTTTGATTACATTACTTGTTACATGCATGTGTGTGTGAATTCACGGGCACACATTAATTGGACTTCTGTCATGTTAATGCACGGTTATTCCTTTGATGGTAAAAGCAAATATTCGAAAACCTACAAATTATTTCAAACATGATGAAACAAGTGAATGAAATATGTCTACATAACTAGAATTTTACCATCCTCGATAATCCAGCGCTATTGTTCCGATAAATCTACACACAGTAAGGGTATTTATCCCTACCCTAGTTACCTCCTCTTTGGTCCATGTTATCCAATCAGAAACGAAACGCAGACACTATCTGCGTAAACAACTCGACAAATCAAAACGCATCACTACCGTTGTTTATAGAAACAAACATGGCGGCGGCCGACTCACTCGATTATGATAAAGTTTGTAACAAATTCAGCGTAGAAAACCTGACAGAAACTCAAAGAAAGTTTTAAGAAGTCTGTACGAGAAGAAGGGTGTATTCATGTCCATCAAAACGGGTGGAGGTAAATGATTAAAATCCCTGTCATCTGCGAAAGCCAAGATCCTGACACGAGAGTGCTTGTTATTTCACCCTCGATTTCAAGGGATCTCAGTGGTTGTTAGAAAGCAAGCGTTTCGCTGAGTCATTGGGAAGGGAGGTAACTAGGTTAAGGATAAATACCCTTACTGTTTTCCAGCGCTTGTGTGTAGATTTATCGGAACAATAGCGCTGGATTATCGAGGATGGAATTTTACTTTCTCCCATGATTTATCCAGGACCAGTGTTGTGTATAAATAATCAATAAAGATCATTTCATATTGTTTTTATATTCCTTATATACAGTTTTTATATCAGCAGTAATCGGGAAGAGTTGTCGCAGTTGCCTGAATAAGAGCTACAGCACTCTTGATGTCCAGCTAGATCTATGTGTCTGTATACAAGCGCAATCAAAGGTCGAAATACTATTGTTACAATACCACCAAGAGGAGATGTGTAAACGGTGAAAAGTAGCAGTCGAAGAAGTAATCCTTGAGGTGCTTCACATGCTAGATAATTAAGGATTCTGCACTTTGGGGCAGAATCCTTATTGTTATTGGCGTGTTTTTTTATTTCATTATTTGCACCGATTTTGTGACACCTTTTCAGCAAAAACGGCTCCAGATAATTCAACCACACTTTACAGTCTGACAACCCTTAGTGTGAACTAATTAGATTTAGCTCTTGGGCCCAATCGTTTCATTCATTAAAGGTCCCGTTCGAATCCAAATTTCGATTTTTAACATGGGAATTTTGCACTTAGAGACTTGAAATTTTTTGCAAAAGATGTGCAATGACCATGCGAGCAAAAAAGTAAATCATGGCGAATTTGTAAGTCACGTGGTCTTTCCGCCATTTTGATTTTAGACACATTTTACTATTTTCCGACCCGATACACCTTTGGCAATCTTCTCCTCTGAAGATACTAGCATCTAAGAGCTCAAACTTGCATATATGTGTAGCTAAAGGGTTGGTGATTAAACGATAGTCAAAAGCATTAGCGAAATCCGTATACTGTTTTCACAGTGGCCTTTCAAAGTCCGACAATTTTTGAAAATCGCAAACTTCAAAAGGAGATAATTCAAAAACCTACCCACCGAATTGAACGATTTTTTCAGGAGAGTAAGACAGGATTATGGCCGTTATGAATCAATAATAAAATCGCTCGCAAACAGTCATTTCCGGTCATAATAAAGAACAACTTTTAACATTAGAATTTTGTTTTAATCCACTTAGAGACTTGAAACTTTTTGCAAACGATGCGCAAGAACAATAGAAGCAAAAAAGTAAATCATGACAAATTCGTAGGTCACGTGGTTTAGCCGCCATTTTGATTTTCTTAAAATTTGTCTGATTTTCACATGTTGAGTTTGGGTCTAAATAATCCCGGTGACATTCTAGAGACTCGCAACTTGTTTTAAAAGATGCTTAATAACTAGACAATCAATATATGTTACCATTGCGAAGTCGTAGGTCACGTGGTTTCGACGCCATATTGAATTTTAACCTTTTTTTATCATGCACTTTTGCGGAAACACCACTTTGAAGACAGTTGCTTCTAAGCGCTGAATCTTAGATTTATATGCAGCTGAAGCATTCGAGAATAACAAGTTTGTTATATTTTGAGTAAACTCCTAATACTTGTTTCACAATCACCTTTCAAAGTATGGTAATTTTGAATATTTGATAGGTTTGATTTGAACTGACTTGATGAAGATTTTATTGAAGCGTCACTAGACAATAGACCACTCCTAATTTGATTTTCAGTAATTTCTATTGTAGAGGCATCGGACATAGCTACGAACTTTTACTTCAACCCGGAAGCAATTCAGAGACAATGCAGTCCATTTCATTTTGATGTGTAAACAGAGGAAATTCCTACTTTCGTTTTGACATACATTGTTTTGCTGGGGGGTCAGTAATTGCATCAATGCATAATGATTCTCCCAAGAGCAAAGAAATGATCTTGGACAAAATATCAACAAGTGCTACATAAATTCCCTTAATTTCGATAAATATTATCGGAACAAAACAGTGTCTTATAGATGTATAAAATATAATCAGTAATTTCCCCGAGCAAAGAAGACCCGTAGCTACGTGGTAAGACCGCTTGATTTGTATTCCAGTGGACTGAGTTCAAGTCCACCAGTATAAAACATTTTGGACTTAAATGTAATTTCAAATGTTCAAACTTATTTTGTTTTGTATGTTAAATTGTTTTGACTTGTTTTTGAACTTTTTTTCATCTAAAAATTCATATTGGCAACACTGTCAAGGTTAGTGTACTAGCTATTTTTTTGGTTGTATTTTTGAATATTTCTTTACATGTAACCAATAAGATGATGTTATGACATATTTTGGTACGTTTGTCGTTTTGCCGATTTTGGATTTTCGACTTCTTTAATGAGAGTTGGGTCCAATAAGTTAAAAATTTAAATCTCAAAGAAAATCAACTTTCTCAGTTTTTAGGGTACGTGCCTTCATAAATCTTCCCTAAATTACAGCAATACATACAAAATCCAACTTCCCAATGCAAGGCATAACTCTTGCCAGTCTTCATTACTGGATGATTTAGGCCTTGCAGTATTAACTTAAGAAATTCAGGCCCACTATGCATTTCTGGTACAGCGATTCACTATCTTGGCACAACAAAGCGAGGGAAATACCACAAGGGTTAAATCAGGCAGTAATGTTTTGTCTGCGTTGTTGACTACACATTGTCAATGGGGGTGGTTCCCGATGGCAGGTGGGATGAGGATGTAGTGTCTTCATGTACACGTTGGTCTATGTCTTCCAAGTCAGACTTCGTATGCCAAATGGATTTGTCTGTACTGGTTGAGTGAATGGTACATTCCATACGGGTAGTTGTTTACTCCCGGCATAGGTTCATTATAAATGGGAGAATCATAATTATTTCGCTTATAGGCCTATAATTAAACAAATCGTTACACTGCTTTGAAGATTTTTGTATCTAAGCGATACAACTTATATTCATATGCCGCTGAAGCATTTGGGAATAACAAGTAACATTGTGTGTGTGTAACATGTGAACAAGTTGGATTTTATGAGGATTTTATTGAAGCGTCATGTGGAAGAGTTAGTTCCCCTTGACCACTCTACGATGCTGTGAGTATGCAAGACTGACAACACTACCTCATCAGATAGACGCAATATCACCCTAAATGGAAAAAGGTCCATTAACACGATAATTTATATGACTAATGAGTTTTAAATATAAGTTCATCAAATTCGACTTTCATTTTGATGTGTGAACAGGAAATTCACACTTTCGATTTGGCTTACATTGTGTTGTTGGGGTTCAGGTCTGTTATATATGGTGCTATTGTATCGAGATGTACTGAATATTGCCGAAAATGACCAATTTGAAGACATATGTAAAAGTAGTTCTGGTCGAAAACCTGACACTGCATCACGATTACCGCAAGTCTATCGGCCAAAGACAAAAGACAAATCTAGGTTGATTATGCTTGAAAGATCTGTGCATGTAAATCGGACTGTAGTTTCGGTTCTTCAAATATGTTATAGGATTCACATTGAATGTAATGCACACATACATTGGTTTGCAATTTGTTATATTTACATAATAGAGAATTATTAAGGAACGTAGCACGAGTCAACGAATTAACACTTCATTCATTCATAAGCAAGATTTTACTATTGTCATAGTAATCTACTTCCATATAAGGCGAGATGGTATTTTCCTGCGCCAAAAGAGTGCAGCTTCCATCATTCATACATTACGCATGTGACAATTGACTAACAAACTCATCAATGAAACTACCCTCGTTTTTAACCAGTCTTTCCCACAGTATACCTACTGTAATCAGTCAATTTGTATTTTAAAACCAGCCAAGGGTAACGGATTTGAGGCATCATTGTCTCGTATCCACAGACATTTATTCTGCCGTTTCTAACACTTTATGAAGCCCTGTTCTACATCTTCATTGTCCTTGCATTTCTAAACTATTTCAATTCTATTCCTTCTCTTTTCTTTTTATTCAAACATTATTATCAAATCATATTCTACCTAACCAGTACACCAATTGCTCCCTTTTGAAAATAGGTCTGAAACAACCACTTCCGGTCCATTCATTTACGTAAGTACACGCTCACACCATTGTACAGCTGTATATTGTCACACAATTGTTCGATTTTAACATGTAAACGTTGGGTCTCAATAATCCTACAGACAAGCTAGAGACATGCAAATGCTTCGCAATTACATCAGAAGGATGGCTTCATTCATTACATTTAATCTATTTATGCGCAGAATCCGCTTGTCGTCGCTTGCGACTATATTTAGGACTTGCGATATGACCATCAATTATCACTCTTTGATGCTGATAGGACTCCAACCACTGTAAAGCAGGGCCCTTAAGGGGACAGTAGTACGTTTTTTTCGCTCAAATAAGTCCATGAAATGTACTGGAAAAATAATGTCACCAACAATAAGACACCTTCCGCTCTTTGAAAAATCAAGTTAAAAATGAGTGTACATGGTTCGGTAAAGCCATGGGAATCGTTTTTGTAATTTGAAATAATAAAAAAAATTCACAATAAAATGGCCGTCATGCAATTTTCGCTTTATACGCAACATTGTTATTACTCCTTTGAATAATTGGTTTGTGTAATTAAATGATTTAAAATGTCATAACCTATTATTATAAATGGGAAATTTGCAAAAAAAAACGTGCTACTGTCCCTTTAATACCCAAACTAATGTCAAGTGTAGATCCATGATACATGGCATCAAAGGATCGAGTGGCACTAGTCAGAGACCCTTAACTGAACGGACTTAAATGAAGATTACTTAGCTATGCTCAGAATGCGGCCTTGTAATTAATTTCATATCCTTGACCAATTGCACATGTAAACGTTGCACGTCGCGATCGTTAAACACTTGTTTCTCTCTCGTAATACAGCAAATCCTCTTGAAGGCAAGACTACCGAAAACAGTAAACATCACCAAAAGACTTAATACATTGGGACAGTTCTTACGACATTCAAGAAGCTACCCTTTGCGAAAATCTTATCTTTATTTAGAAAATAAAACATTTGATGTTTGGCAGTTAACAATTTAAAATACACTATGCACATTTTATGGTTTCTGCACTAGTATTACGGCTCCATACCTGTCCTCTGCTCTCAGGATGTCATTATTAAGAAATAAAGTTGGCTGTATCCCAATTGGTTTTGTAAAAAAAAGTATAGTTTTGCCCTGAACTGTTATAGTTAAATCACGAGGACGTTAGTTCATAGTTCATTTCATTTGTTTGATTCCGTAGACTAAGTCGGGGCTGCTATGAGTTTTTGTGCAGTTTCCGTCGCCGCTGCCACCAGCGCGTTTTGCATCGGCTATAACTTGTTTCGAAGAAACTTTTCAGAACTCATATACATACCTTCTTACTTATACCCCTGGGGAATTCTTTTGACATGTTCACATTCAAGGTCAAAGATCAAGGTCAAAAGTTCTGAAATCGCTAAAAACTTGAAAAATGTATGTGTTAACAGGCTCTTAATTGGGGTATATCAACTATAGAGAAAGGCAAAGATTTGAAAAGGTTTTCGCTAAAATCCGTCAAAGGTCAAGGTCAAAGCGAGGTCACAACTTACGCATACATTTGTGAATATGCCTTATTTTAACTATGAACACTTTGAATCAGTGAAAAGTGATCATTGATTGTGTGACCTCGAAGGTCAAAGGTCAAGGTCATGAGATATTGGTTAAAGCCACGTGAACCCATTTATAAACGGGTGATTTAAAAGAAACTTAAGATTTTCAAAAATTCATTTCCTTCGATCACCTACTATCCATGTATGGTTTATCTCGTGACTAACATTCCAAAATAAATTATCAAGTCTGATAATGATGATGGAACGTACATTTGGCTAAATTAGATGTTTGCTGCTATCATAAAAACTTGTTGTTCATTGTACCATTGCTAATTTTGACCGACTGCAGAAGTTGCAAACCATGGAAAGGAGCACGTACTGTATTGGTTGTATGCAGACGGCTGACGTTACCATGGGTACTCTTGATTACGAGGGGGCAACGCGGAACAGCGGAAACGTCGTTTTATTGTTACGTCCTCAAAAACACTATACCTTTATTGTCTAATAAAGTACTTTTCGCGATTGTTCTTACCGCTAAGCATCTTAGAATGTACCTTAAAAGTTGCACTTTTGGCAGAGTGGATATTCCGGTATGCTGACTGCAACACTTCGAAACACTCATGTGTTTCTTGAGTCTTGTTGGGACCACACACTCGATCAGTTTCGAATTAATACTACATTGGTGATGGGCTTATATTTATTTTATTTTTATATAAACCTTTCTTCTTCTATAGAATAGAAACATCTCTATATTGCAATGCACCAGGCATCCCACCCTTCTTTAGAGATGTATGTACGTGTAAAGGTCAAAGGTATCCAGAGAAATGAAATTAAGCCATGTTGCTCGGGGATAAAGAATGCGTGGCTTTCTAGGTGACTTATATAATTACAAAGGAGCTGAACAATTTCGATTTATATTTTTGTTGCTAATCGGATGTACATGTGTGACGGGCATAGAAACTTAGCAACTTATGCATCATGTGGGTTAAGGACATATAATTATGTTGCAAATAGTGTCTTTTTAAATAACAGATACAATGTGGAAAATATGGATTATTTAAGATGATTCTTGAAAATAGTTTAAAGTGTATGGAATCGATCTAAAAACTTCTGTGATCATTAGAATATGATATACGGCTCATTATCATATTCTATTAACGAGAGAAGTGCCTAAATACCTGTATATACCCTAACATATGTGTCCTAGCGGTTTTGGAAATATCAATATTTACATATGAACAGTATTTATATATTACACACACACTTCGTGAAAACGGTTAAAACAATACTTTCTTCACATTCTTAAAATGTCCGTACATGGAAACAAGATACACATCGATACATATGATACAGTAAATCGATACACAGTTTCATTTGGAAACTTATCCGGATGCCATACTTGAGATGGGCTACAATACATCAATGTCTAATTTTGAATAACGGCGAATCGCGATATATCAAGGTTTATAAAAACAAACCGTTTTATTCGTGTTTTTTATTTGTTACAAATTAAACTAATTTTGATTGCGAAACTTCGAGAGACTACACCATAAACCGGATGTTTTCGTTTCTCTGCTCACTGATTGGCTTATTCGGCCCATACCGAGGGCGACAGTCAATCTCACTGTTTGACTGATATGAATTTATTATCTCTACCTCGAAAGGCTCAATAATTACCTTATTAACATAACTCGGGAAAACTAACCTGTCACTTTTGTCACTAGATACTTATTGTCTAAATATGTACCTGTTCTTCTTAGGGATAGGGTCGAGTCCAAACGTCTGCCATGAGTTCCATCTTCCACGTCCACTTGTTTTTCTATATCTAGAAAAAGAGAAAATAAATCATGCATGCATCTATTTTTAAATCCTTAATTTCATCTTGCTTTCTGTGTTACTTAATTTAACATATTTAAGATATAGAACACGAAGGGCGCAGCCCTGAGTTTTTTATGCTCCCTGCTATGTTTTATTCTACGATAAAACACAACAACGAGTTTTTATTTCTTATATGAGATTCCCTAAAACACTTACTCGCTTTTATATAAAATCGGTTGAGATATAATGTTATTTGTATAAACTATATTTTGAAAATGTTAATGCCTCCCGTCGTAGAAAACATTCACTAGCAACTGAACAATCAAAGTGACGTAAAATTATGACGTCATTTGCCAAGCAACGCTCTAACTTACGTCCTGAATCACGAGCATGTTTTATTGTCTCATGGAGCACGCGGTCGGTCCCATTGCGGCCTGTGTTTTATTGTCGTTGGTATCGTATATTTGCAAATAACATTAACGATAAATGAAATGACAGATATTCTCTCACCTTGTAAACGGTATAATCGTCTTCTACGTCCTCTTCCGTCCTTAATCTTCTGAAATATCTCACAGAACCTTTGCTTGGGCATGTAATTAAATGCAACACACTTTTCATTTTCTGAACATTGAATGCTACATTCCAATAACGAGGTCTCTTTAATACCGAGCAAGGCATCCACAGCTGATGAAATATCCATGATATAATTGAGAGTTATTAGTCCTTTAACGTTCCCACAATCTACCATTGCCGTGAAACAAATTGTTATTGTCAACATAAGGTACATAATTGTATTCTGTTTAGTATTGCACATATTTCCCCAAGAACGGCTATGCATGATGTGCTTTGTTCGCTTTAATTTCCAACTGATACATTTATGAGTATGGGCCCGCGACGCATTTAAATAATATAGTCGAGATCTCTTTGCTGACTGATAGTTAGTACCGACAATGAAGATCAAATCTCGAAATAGCTCCCATTAAGAAACACCATTTGGTCTCAAAGATAAACTTTAGTGACGCACTTGGGAAATAATGAACGTATTCAGAAGCATTGAATTTTTTTAAATCAAAGTATTTGCTCTGTAGTTCTTCAGGCTTTCAATAAAAACTATGGTGGGGGGGGGGGGGGGGGGGGATAACTAACAACCGGAAGATTTTCTGGATAACAACATCTTTTATGTGAAAATACACGACGTTTCGGAGGATATACTCACTCCTTCATCGGGTAGAATGTAAGGAAATAATAACATATAAAACAAACAAATCAATGGCGAGGGGACTCAATCAGGGAGATTATAATGCATGAGTATGGCGTGCAATGGGGGCTTGCAATACAAACATGAAGGGAGTAAATGCTTAATTGGTGTGGCCTGTATGCTTTCTTGAAGATTTAGTAACTGCAAATTGATAAAACGAGGGAGGCCAATAGGCCTTATTGAAATTGCAATTGTTTTTTATTTTATTTATTTTTTTATTTATTTGATACGTGAACTGAAATATATATAGTACATCATATTATTACTTTAGCATTTTCAATGCCTTTTGATCAGATACATGTCTTATTCAGAGAACCGACCGACTCGCTACCCGACAATTTTCAACTGTAACCAAATCGTGCGGATAAACGGGGTCTGACTGAAAATTTGCTTTTTTTAATATTAACAAAAATAATAAGTTTTCCTAAAGAGCGCTACATAAAAATATTAAAGATTGCTTTTTTTTACAATTGCCTTCTCAAACACATACTCTCAAAGCAAAATAGTTACTGATAAGTTACAGAGCCTATGACTTTAATTTTTGGCTAATCTGTTCTGCAAGGTTCGATGGTCTTCTAAAAAGGGATGCCGTCCGTCCGTCCGTCCGTCAATCTGTCCGTCCATCGGTCTGTCCACCCGTACACTTTTCACTTTTTCAATTTCTTCCTCGAAACACTGGCTCTAGAGAACTTACTGTGTACATACTCCGTGGCCCATAGAGATAATACATTGTTGACTCTATGGCCCCCAAATAGAGACCTCAGGGGCCAGGACCTGAATACCTATTTTTGTTTTCTTTATCGAAGCCGATTTTTCAATTTGAGTAATCGACCCTTGAATTTTTCTAAAAAGCCGTTTTATCGAGCTGTGTTCATATGGGCATAGTTTTGAACAATTGAAGTTATGTCATAGTTACTTATTACATTCTCTGCCTTATAATCATTTCAACAATTCCATAACATATTATTATTTTGGTATAAAATTTGATAGTGTAGGTAAAATTTTGACATTTAAAAAAACAAAATTGAAATTTCGCGAGTTTGACACTTCTGGAGGGCTTTATGTATATTTGGAGAATTATTGTTCGTTAACCGTTAAAGATACCATCATATAGTTGATTGCTCATTTTAAAGCAAATGTATCATTTTATGATTGATAATACTTATCAAGTTTACTTGTGACAGGTAATTAAGAATCGCAATTTTTCAAAAATCATCATTTTTATTAAAGTTCAAAGGGTCATAACTGCTAATTAACTAATTATGCTATTGAAATCTTAGGCATGCGCAATTACAATAACAACAACTTTTCTGTTACTACTATGCATAAACATCGATATTGCAAACATTGACAAGTTATTGACTTCATAATATGCATTTTTAGTATATTCTTGAATAGTCAAAATTAAATATATTATCAAAAAAGTGTTCCACAGGAGAGATCGTTTGTGTGAGATCAAGCGATATCTCCTAAGAGATATTGTTTTGACAGTAGACTTGTGAGAGATATACCCATACTTTTCCGAGTGTACTGAACAATACCCTGCAAACATCCAACTACTTGACATCACAATTTTATGATGTCATAAACAGCATGACGTCACAATGCTATGACATCAGAGATATACAGTTTTCATTTAGGCGATAAACCTACCGTGTTTGACAATCAGAGACATGTTATACTGAATTGATAGCGAGTAAATTTTAAAGTGAAACCGAACGCGTAGCTTGAGGTTTCAATTTAAAATTTACTCACTATCAATCCAGTATAACATGTCCCTGATTTCAAACACAGTAGGTTTATCTCCATTCTACCACGACCGTTTTACAATGGGACTCTTTTTGTCGGATGCTGACAGTGCATATAACGGCAGGGCACTAGCTCCGAATTACGTTCGAAAAATCCTTTGTGACAGCAGCAGCGAAATATTGTTGTTCTACACAAAGTTTTCCCCCACAAGTTCTCTTTAACCATTTTAAAACTTCTTATATATGTGTCATTTATTACGGGAGTTTTAATTTTGCGTTCGCGTTCACAAAATCAAGATTCGTATTTCCTGAATTTCGCATTTTGGAATAACCCTCATAAACATATCACTCGACGTTCGAAATGGCTACCGTTTGCAAACAGCTGTGAATGACGAACTTGAGGACTTTATTAAAATGAAGTGTTCCAGGTGAGGAGGGTAACTGTCTCATTTGGGTAAGGAATGCACATTCTAGTTATACACGTAGGTGTGCAGATGATATGACATGTATTTCTTATTTTACATCAAAACGTTACGCTCGGTTTTCAGATCCGGCTGATCATTGCGTTTGCTCTCCTGCTTAACTGCATTAAGTGTCGCTATTTGGATATTTCTTGATACTGACGAAGTTTGTCTTGCTAATCTATCATTTAATGTAACTCTAAAACACGCTACAGGAAAGATCGATTTGATTAGTATAAGTTACTTTGATTTCCACAAGGAGAGCACACTTTAGAATCGGCCCATAGATTGTGACGTCACAAAGAAGTTGCGTCAATACGCGATGAAGCGGCGCTAAAATCAGAGGAGGTTCAATCCAGAATTGAGCACGTTTGATTCTCTGGAGAACCAATTAGCATCGAGTATCCAGCAATGTCATGGTAGATGAAATGTAAGGAAAAATGATTTTGGATGATATATAGATTTTAAATAAATTTTTCGTTTGGCGTTTGCTTTGGAGAAAAAAGTTCTTAAACCCTTCAAGATACTAACATGATTGAAAACTCATTTTAAAGCTGACATATCAATTTAAATATGACAACAACTGTTATGCATGCACCTTACTTGATTTACGCGTGACAGGCCTTTTTCGAAATTCGTAATTTTCAACATGTTCAAAGGGATATAATTCTTTAACAAAATGGGCTATTGAAACATACTTTACTCATGCGGATGAGCAATTTTATGGACAATATATTGTATCTATCTATCTATATATATATACGGTTTTGAACTTCTAAAGTTCATATTCAGTATTCAGTATCGTCGTTAATGTAGTATGCATAGACAAATAATAGTTTATGTGGCTATCTGCACATAGACAACCCTCTCTAGTCGCTAAGAGAGGAAAATTAAACTATCAACAGATACATTAATGCAGACAGAGACGATAAATGATGTTAGCATGATTCATTTTGACTTGGAAACATAGTTTGGGCCTTTTAAAATTCAAATGTCATTAACAGTTCTTGAAAAGTTAAAGATTAGTAAAGATAAGTACTTACCCACTGACAAATCACCAAGTACATTTCTAGCAGCGCGATCTGAATAACACTTCTTAGTAACAATACATTCCTTCAACATGGGAGATGTTTCACGAAATGTCTCTATCGGTTCCTGTGAAGTTATATGTCATACAATGTTCCAATGTGCGGCTGTTGTGAAAATCCTGGAGTGTTTGAAGCTCTGTAACATGAAAGCTAAACATAGACATGCATCTTTCCTCAAAGATCTCGCAATCATGTTTGGTAAGTCGTCGTTATTTATTTGTATTAACAAATGCTGTCACATTAAAATGTAATAGTCAAATTAGAGTCATTACCAAAGTAGTTGAAGGTTTGTATGCGTCACAAAGGGAAATAATCATGTTGGTGAGGTCACATATATGTACAATGTTATATTTTGTGTGATGTAGTTGAGAATTATCAACTTTTACCGAAAATAACCACTTCAAGGGAATTCAGTTCAGTATAACGAAAATACAACCAATCAAAGTCATGGTCATGATCGAAACCGGACAATGGTCATTGACTTGCTGCAGCCATTAAGTCAAACATAATTTTGGAAACTTTAATGAAGTAGATATGAAGACAGATTTGCTTCTATAGCGTTTAAAGAGCCATCAAGAATGTTAGTGTTTCAAATACAAAATGATTTGCGGAAATTATAATTAAAACGTCGATCGCTAGAGAAATATTTTGTCTACAACATGACATGTGATAAATAATTTCATATCACGACAATGTAATGAAATTTGGTTTCAAAGAGAAGTTCCCTTTCCAGTAACGCGCGTTAAGGGTATCATACGTCATATAAACAGAATTTACTTTACTACAAGCGTTCGCGTTTCCAAAGCGTGAAGGCTCGTCTTTAGCGCAAGTCGCCATAGCAACCCACGTGCTGCACGTGCTTCTTTAGGAAGTTAGGCTACTCTTGTCACAAATTACTAAAAGTGACGATTGTTTTATAAACACTGATTCTTGATGTCCTAAGAACAATTAGTTTAATGCACTTTTTTTATTGAGCTCAAGCAAGCAAATTATGACAAATGAATTATCATTGATTATAAAATTCAAGCAAAATACCAAGTTGGGTAATTTATTCCAATATCTGTAGAAAATAGAATGGTGAATAAATAACCACCAAAAACTATATATTTCGATTTCTTTCATTGCTTATAAGCTCATTTTTCTTTCGTGTCTTTGTATACAGAGTGTGAGCTAGACCACAATGCTTTGCGCTTGAAAATAATAGACTTGATCTATATTAAGACTGGAAAACAGCTTTATTAATTAGTCCAATTAAGGTTTATTTAAGGTGGAAAAAATCTGTGAAAACTTAAGTGTATTTATTATATGACGTGCAATGAAATACTTGGATTTATCAGTGAAATATACTGTCTATCAAGCTACAGTGAAAATAATTTACTTTCACTGCGACCAGTGACTCATATTGCATAGAAATAGAGTTTTGGCAATTTTTCGATATGTTCATCAACATCCTTGGTGACTCTTTAATCGGTCTTATAACTACATGTAGTACATACGTGAGATAGAGCCATAATTGTCGGCTATACACATGTATGAGACTCTTCCTTTGTTTTCATTGAAACATACATAACATATTTGATATATTAAGCATTTGGGGGTGAATATGGACGTCGAGTAAGAAGATATAACCTAAACCGGCACCGTTTGTATTATGGTACATTTTAGAACCAAATAAAATAGCATGCAAAACTCAGTCTTTGCGTTCATTCTGTCTGCACGTCTGTCTGTCCCTCAGCCCTGAAATTTTCTCCGGAGCATATATCCCAAACTTTACATGCCAGCTCCACCAAACTTTAATTCTCGTGGGTACTATCGAAGCTCGTCTTGTCTAGTTGACGTTAGTCTAACATTTAGTCTATGAAATTCAATAATACTTTAAACAAAGAAAAAAAAGTTAAGCATCCCCTGATATTTGTGATGATATCTTTTCGAGAATATTACAATAGTTAAACAAGGTCCATTTATGATAAGAGTAGTGTTTGTGCCATACGTTCCAACCAGTGATGCGTCACAGTTGCGCCTACACTATCACAAAAAGCAGTATCGCCCAACTGCATTTGGTGGTATGTTACGTTGCTTTCCATAGCCATTCAATTGAACATGACACGATGACGATTGTCAATGGATCTCATGAATCAAATTATTGGTATGCACTCTGCAGGAATTCCTTTAAGGCGATAGGACGAAATCTGAGCTACCATTACACTGTTGTTAGTAGTTTAGTCCGGAAGCTTGCGCAGACAGGAAGTGCCGCCCAATGTCTGGAAGACCTATTGTCACTACACCTCAAGAGGACCGGCACCTTCTTCGACATGTACGCCGAGAACCTTTCCTGACAAGTCCTCAGCTGAAACGTCTGTGGTTACCAAATCGAAACATCAGCACCAGAACAGTCAGAAATCGCCTCGAATCGGCAGGACTAAAGGCAAGATGGGTAATTAAACGTCCCTTGTTGAAAGACCATCATAAACGTGCACGTTTGGCATGGTGTTTGTACAGACAACACTGGAATCTGAGGACCTGGCTGAAAATCCATTGGTCTGATAGGAGTCGATTATTGCTCCATGTTACTGATGGGCGTACACATGTTTGTAGACAGAAGAATACAGCTTCAACAAAATGAAGCGCTTCGTAGCGCTCATTGATCGCTCAATGTAGTAGTTCAATGAGTGCTTCTTCTCTCTTGAACGACACAGTGCAAATTCCTCGAAGTTCGCCTTGCTACGTAGCGCTACATTGAGCAATCGCGTTCAAGAGAGGTTTAAAAGTAATCGCTAATTGAGATTGAGTTTGCGATTACTTTGAAATCTATCTTGAACACAGCCCAGGTGTTTCTAATAGAGTAGACATGATGACATGAAGATAGAAATGGGCACGTTGGGCTCAGACATATGCATGACCACTTATCAGATGAATTACACTGTTTGGAGCAAAGAAAATTGCCCATAAATCTTCCAACCCACTGCCTCCCATCACATATCCAATTGATCCCATATATGACATCAGTAAATGAATAGCTCCAAGGTGAATAATAATCTTTTCAGCTTTGAAGATTTCAAAAAACAGAAGTAGATCAAATGGCAAATGCATGTTTTTAGGCCAATTGTAGTGCAAAACACAGGTCAGAGTGGATGGTGTCGGGCCGGTAATGATCTTCATTTACAAAAACCAAACTAGTGATTTTACCCTTCTCATGATTGTCAACTTGGACTGCACACTACATTAAGCTGTAACAGAAGTGATTGTGAGATCATCTTCAGTGGGAATCGGACCCGGGACCAGTAGCCGCGTAGGAAGCCAGTAGGAACACTTTCATCTCACCTTGCCACATACACCCCCTCCACAAAGTGACTCGTCCTCGAGTCAAGCTTTTGCGAGTTAGCAAGCACCTCAGTTCGACGTACCCAGGGTGTTTGGAGCACTAGGGAGTTGCGACAAACATCAAGGATGTTCCTCTTGAAGCACTGAAGCAACTCCTGTTAAGTGTGCAATTTTCAAAACCGTTAATTGATACACTAATAATCCTATTAAACTATACATTTTTGGATTATAGTTGAAAAGGACTTTCATTTGATATATGACATGACATGATAAACTTAAAAATAAAAAGAATTTAATAATTTACCGAAGCGCCGGCGGCCATCTTGGAAATGGCGGCCATTTTGAAAAAGCCACATGCTAGAATTTGCAACTTTGTGCCATTGATATAAGTAAGATATTTTTAAGGTCTTCAGAAAAAATCAGCTTTCTACTATTTTTTCCGGGTTGTCCATATCTTTTGACTAATGGTCCTGGTCTATTATACCCAAGGAACATCCAGTCAAGTGTTGCGTATGGAGGTGGCTGTTATGGTATGGGGATGCCTGTCTCATGACCGCAAACTGGATTTGGTCACCATCAGGGGCAACTTAACGGGAGCTCAATACATCCGGGACGTGCTACAGCCGGTCGTTGTTCCTCATTTCGATAACCATGCACTTGCTACACGACCACAGTACATGGACGACAACGCCCGGCCTCACCGATCACGTGCCGTTGTCGATTACATGCGAGCCAACGCAGTGACAACTTTACCCTGGCCAGCAGTAAGCCCAGATCTGAACCCTCTGGAGCATGTGTGGGATATTCTAGCGCGGCGACTCCAGGCTCTTAACCCTCCAGTACAGAATTTACTTGAGTTGGAGGCAGCTCTGCACCCCGAGAGGATGTTATTGACAAAAGAACAGATCCGACGTCTGACTTGAGGCATGAGACGTAGGGTGCAGTGTGTCATCCGGGTACGTGGCGGTCCTACCAGATACTGATCATTCTTATAGAACATGTACACGAGGGTTTACAAGGAACACTTAGAAGTGATAATACCAATGCGAATGTGTTTTGTTTCACTTGCTGCTACATACGTTTGTGGACATTGTTTCATGGTAAAAACAATACCTGTGTAAACATGACGTTATCGCTATTAAATAATGATAACAGTTACATGTTGTTGCGTTTCTGTCTTGCCAGATGGCTCTTCTATCTGGAAAATAATCTCAGACTAATTTAGGGTAATAGCAGAGCTTACTTGTTTTTGACATTCAGCTATATGAAAATATCAGGGGGTGCTTACCTTTTTTTTCTTTGTGTATACTACCTTCATTATTTTGTTTTGTTATTTTGTATTTCTTTAAACTTTTAAGTTCTGTGTACATGTATTCAGTTTGTCTAGATTTGCTAAATAAGATCTACACTGTATTATAGATTAACATTTAGCTTACCCATTGCAAAAGGTATAGTAACCAGTAACAATGGCAGGTATTTGCTGTAACACCTTATATAAAGCTTTGATGCATTTAGATGATAACAAATGATGGACCTATCTGCTTACATGCGTAAATTCTCCCTGGGGTTGTTTCTACCATCAATAATCAGATTCATAATTAAATATGTAATTTCTTTCTATTTTAGTTGTCATAATCATGCGCCAATTCTCTGCTGTAACAAAACCATGTCTTCACACAGTAACGATTTCTGATGTAAACCGCATGATGTCTTGATCTCTGTAAATTCCCTTAGAAGTTGAAGTACTACACATGAAGATGATACATTATGTTCAAGAAATATTTAATTTTTAAAGTTAATGTTAAGTTCTTGTAATAGTAACAGATAGTTACAAATATAGGTGAAATGTCTTAGCATTAGTCCGGCGTCCGACAGTCACCATCCGCCCTTCCGTCTGTAGACTTTTTTCCGATTTCGTCTTAAAAACCACTGTATCCTGGAAGCTGGAATCTTGTGTACAAACTCCGTGGTCAATATAGATTGTAGGGGAACAGAGGCCACGACCTTAAACCTGTATTCTTCTTCTCAAGAACGAAAAGCCCCAGCAAGTTGTTATTGGTTTAATTTTATATTTGGTATACCTTGGCAGGTCGGGATTATAAGTTGAAGATCCGGCGTGCCAATAAGGACCATGTATGGGCTATACATCATGAAACCTATTTTCTTTTACTCAAAAGTAGAAATCTTACAAAACAAAAAGGGGTAATTCCGACCATGATTGTAAATACATAATATATTTCATTCTTTGTTTAAATGAAGAGATGAAATTAGCATAGCACGGGATTTTATGATCAAAACAAACATAGCCGAAACCGGCTGTGTACAATATCGTCCGCAAAGAGTAACATTATTATGATTCATTACAGTGTATACCACGGGTAATGGGAACTCATCAGAAAACAAAACGTCACAGATAGGTAGGTATGTGTATGTGCACCATTGCGATAAAATAAATAGTATGTTTTTGTTTAAACATCATTATTTATACTCACCGTTGATAGTTAACAATATGCCCAATTATCCTAATCTGTCTAATCCCGACAATCTTTACACAGATTAAAGACAGAGTTATCGCTCAAGTGAACTGCACTCACCACTCACCGGCAGGTGGCCTACCTTATATGGTCATTGCTTCTTCTGATGAACAGACACGAAGCCGAGCGCGACCGAGGGGAGGCCGGGAGGGAACTTACGATTGTTAACTATCAACGGTGAGTATAAATAATGATGTTTAAACAAAAACATACTATTATTTAATATACTCTCCGTGATAGTTAACAATATGCCCGATTGCCACAGAGGTGGAGGGGAGCGAGAGGCCCCTAAGAGGGATAGCTCTGTCTTAACAAGAGTCAAGTTGGTGAGCCAACACAGCGTAACCAGCCTGAACCCCGATGGGGTTCATCTGTCCACCGGAGGGTTAAGCTTGACCCAACTCGTAACCGGAGGGACTCTCACCCGCGTGGTCACCAACTAAGAAAAGACAACAAACGCATCACTAAAATCATCGAGACTAGGTTTATTGCATACTCTAGACTGGCTCAAGGAGCAGCCGAGTTAACGAGGGGGGGGTAGGCCTCTTCGGTACGAGGCCGACGGAACTCGTTGCTGGGCGTACACCTGTGCGCCCAACCGATGAATCCCCTCCATGTCCTCGTTGGATACGTCTCTAAGATAGTGATTGGCGAACACCAGGCCCGACTTCCAGAAACAGCCGGCCATGATGTCCGCCACTGCCATGTTACTGTGAAGAGCCATCGTAGCCGAGATGGCTCTGATCTCGTGTGGATTGGCCTTCGCTGGCGGATCGAGGCCCGCGGCCTTGTAGGCGTCCAACACTGCCGAGCGGAGATAGACGCTGAGTTGACGCTTGTCTAACTCCCGAACACTAGTCTGGGAGTGCGGGAGAAAAAGTTTCCTTCTCCCTTGACGTAGTGTCTTGGTCTTTTCGGTGTAGATCCGCAGGGCTCTCACCGGACAAAGGAGCCGATCCTCGTCCGTCGGATCTATGCTACCGGAAAGAGACGGTAACGAAAAGGTTCTACCCCTTTCGTCTGCGGCTTGGTTCTTGCAGATGAACTCAGGGGCTAACCCCAGTGACGCCGACCCACCGTCTCTCACCTCAAAACGCAAGAGGTCCGCCTGGAGAGCGTGAAGCTCTGAAATCCTGGCTGCGGACCCCATCGCAACCAAAAAGGCTGTTTTGATGGTGAGACGGAGAAGAGTCGACTCTGTCAATGGCTCATAGTGGTCCGACTTGAGATGGTTGAGCACCACTGTCAGGTCCCACTCCGGAGGCCTGAGCTTCCTCCGCCCGTCCTCATTCCGGTAGGTCTTAATAAGTTCTTTAAGAACCGAGATGTCAACCTGGGGCTCACGCTTCCTAAGGACTGACATGACCGCCGCCAGGTTGGTGTTAATTGAGGAAGCTTTGAGCTTCCTCACCTCTCGTAGGTACACCAGGTACTCAGCTACCTGCGGGACCGTTACCGCCTGGATAGCATACCCCTCCTTCGCGCAGAAGGCGGCGAAAGCACCCCACTGGGCGTCATAGAGATTCCTCGTGGAGGGTCTCTGCGAAGATGCGACCGCTTCAGCGACGGACTTGGAAAACCCCGCCCCTGTCAACCCCCTTTGGAGACAAACCAGGCGTGAAGGTGGAGCGCCTGGGGGTTCTCGTGAACCCGCCCGCTTGGTTTGCTCGTCAATAGGTCCCATCTCAGAGGGAGGGGGACAGGGTCTTGGCGGCACATCCTCCTCAGGGGAACGTACCAGGCCCTGGCTGGCCACAACGGAGCTATTAGAAGGAGTTGAAGTACTTGTGTCTCCTGTACCTTCGCCACCACGTGACTCAGGATGGCGTGAGGGGGATAGGCGTAGGCGACCATCCCCTCCCATCCTAACGCGAGCGCATCGAGAGCCCACGCGGCCGGGTCCGGTACGGGGGACACGTACGTCGGCAACTGGTGGTTGAGCCGAGTCGCAAAGAGGTCTATGTGAGGTTTGCCGAACCTCAAACACAGACTCTCGAACACCCTCGGGTGCAACATCCACTCCGTCGAAGGAGGTTTGTCCGGCCGAGACAAGGCGTCCGCCAGGACGTTCTTGGCTCCCGGGATGTGCACCGCCCTGAGAGAGAGTCCGAGACTGTCCACTAGGTGAAACAGCTCCGCCACCAGTTGAAGTAGAGAGTCTGCCTTGGTTGACCCCTGCTTGTTTATGGCCCAGGCCGCCGCTGAGCTGTCCGTGTGAACACACAGGACCTGCCCCCGCAGGTGACCTGACCAATGGCTGATCGCCAGCCTTATGGCGTCCAGTTCGAGGACGTTGATGTGGCGTCGCGATTGCGCTGGCGACCACACCCCCGCCGTTTGGTCTGAATCTAGGTGGGCTCCCCACCCCTGGGTGGAGGCATCCACGTATAGCTGAGACGTCGCTTGGGGTTGCCTGAGGGGCACTCCCCCCAGCACGTTGGACTCCTGCTGCCACCAGGAGAGGTGATGTCTCAACTCGGTAGGAATCGGGAAGACATGACGGCAAGTCTTCTCCCTGACGTGCGTGTTTACGAAAACCTGCAGGGGCCTGAGCTGCAACCGACCCCTTCGAGTGAAGTGTTGGGTTGCGCTCAAGAACCCCAACAGCCTCTGCCACTTGCGGAGTGACAGCGGCTCCCGGAGCGCTAATTCCAGGAGATCTTTGTAGCGCCCCATCCGTTCTGTAGTGACGAAAGCTCTGTAGGTCACGGTATCCAGGCGAGCTCCCAGAAAGACCAGCGATGTCGTTGGCTTCAGGTCTGACTTGTCTAGGTTGACTAGCCAACCCAGCCGCCTGAACAACGTTATCACAAAGTCTCGTTGCGCCTCCAGAACAGATGGGGATCTGTTGTGAGTGAACCCGTCGTCCAGATACATCGCGAACTGCACGTCCACTCGATGAAGGTATTGGACGATGGGCTGGGTCACGCGAGTGAAAAGCCATGGAGCCGACGATATCCCGAACGGTAGAACGTTCCACTGAAAGTGGCGACCCGCCAGGACAAACCGGAGGTATCTGCGATCGCCATGGTAGATGGGAATGTGCAGATACGCGTCCTGCAGATCGAGGGATATCATCGAATCCAAGGGCTCCAGCAACCGCATCACTGATGGTACGGTCAAGAGACGAAAATATGGCGGCCGCTCTAGGAAGGAGAGGTTGAACTCCTTCAAGTCGTGGATCAGCCGCCACTTTTTCGGGTCTCGCTTCGGTCGCACGAAGACCGGAGAATAGTATCCTGGAGTGAGGTTTTGGGGCAGGAGTTCCTCCACCGCCCGTTTGGAGATGAGTGTCTCCACCTGTTCCAGCGTCAGTGCGAGCCGATCTCGTTCTAGCGGCCTCTCTGTTGGAAAACAGGTTAGCGGGGGGCGGTGTGCCACGGGAATACGAAACCCCCGCTCCAAAACCTTGCAGACGAAAGGATCGAGCCCCAATTGCGCCCAGTTGGCCACAAACCGAGAGAGTCGACCTCCCACTGGCCCTTCCCACGCCGGGACAACCTGTGGAGGCAGCTCGGGGGCCACCCACGAGTCACTGCTTCCTCGGGGTACCTCCATAAGCGCGGCCCCTGCCACGCTGACTTCCCTTCTTGGGGGTGTGCTTGGGAGAGGGGCCGGCATTGAAGTCACGACTTCTGTCCTGCCGACCCCCAAACCGAAAGGAAACTCCGCCAGTCTTGGCGTTACCCACGGGAGTGTTCGCGCCTCCCTTCCTCTTCTTGGGCGTATGCGTCTGAGAAGAGGCTCTACCCCCGCCAGCGGCCAGTCTGTTGGTCAATTCCTGCTGCTGACACTCCTGCCGCTGCCGGAGGACCTCGGCAATCTGCCCATCAAAGAGAGAGGAAGATGACGCGGGAGCGGCCCGCAAGCGGTTCCGGAGCTCCGCCGGAAGGTTTGTCCGGGCAAGGAAACCATCTCTCCTGAGATTTGTGACCCCCGCCGAAATGCGGGAGGCGCACAACATCATCTGAGCGATGTTCCCCGCCACGGCGCCGAAACCGCGGTAAAGAGCCTTCGCCCCTCCCTCCATCCCCGCCTCCTTCGCAAAGGATGCCATACCCTGACAGGCATGCGCCACGTGATTGGCCAACCCCAGGATGCTCCTAGCCTCTTTGTCAAGATGGCTCAAGTGAGCGTCCGACACCTGGTGAGGTACGGAGGGGACGGCCACCCGGCGAATATCGTCGTCCAGGACAGGGGGACAGAGGGGGAAAGAAGACTGCGCTACTGGGAGGGAAACGCGCTGCTTCTCACCCAGAACCAGGGGGGGCAGGAGACGGCCTGGCGCCGCCGCGGCGACATTGGCGTCGTAATCCCTGCCCGCCGCCTGAAGGAGTCTGTGTGGCGGCAGTGCCGCGATTCGTTGGGTAGGCGCCTCTTCCTCTGTGCAGAATGTCTCCATTCTGGCCAGCTTGGTAGAGGAGGGTTCATCCTCAACCTCAACTAGGTCCACTTGACACCAGTCGGCGATAGCCGCCAGGCGTTCCTTGAGGTCAGGGGCATCCACTTGAGGCGTCTCCACAATGGCCAACTCGGGAGAGGATCTCCCTGGAGTGGACATCCCACCCTCCTGGGGAGCCACCTCCGGGGCCGACTTGTCTGGATCTGAGGAGGTGCCGGCAGGTGAAACAACCACCACCCTCCTCCTCTTGGGCGTGGACGGCGGGGAGGTCGGGGGCGAAGTAACCCCTTCCTCAACCCTAGTCTGCGCCGGCAGTCGTCTGTCCAGCATGGAGGAAACCATGTCCTTGACTGAGGACAGAATATCCTCAGTCAATCTCCTTGTATCAAAGGGAGGAGGAGAAGGAGGCCTCAACCTCCTCTTCTTGGACTTGTGTTTCCTCTTCCTCCTAGGCGAAAGTCGCCTGTCTGGAAACGACTCGGCGTCAGGGGAGGATCTCCTGATGGGAGATCTCTCACCCCCACTACCCTGTGAAGAGACGTAGGTGTCCTTGGTGGCCGCCTCTCGACCCGCTCCCGCCCCTGCCTCCGGCAAATCGAATTCCGCCGTGTCCTCCGAGATCACCAGGTCTGAAGCCGGCGACCTGGGGTCGGACATGGCGGTGCCGGCGCTAGCGGTAGCGGTGGCGGTAGCGGACGGAGAGGGCCGCCTGGACGCCCTCAGCTTAGACTGACTCTCACTCTTCTTAACGGAGTTGCGATACTCGCGATGCTCCGCCACCGAGAGGTCAGCACATTCCTCACACCTGTCCGCGTCCGGACAAAGGTTGCGGCACAGGCGGCAAAGGGAGTGGGGATCAAATCGCGCTGACTTCCTATAGCCACACGTCCCACAGAACGCCGAGTATGGCGAAGTCATACTCAGCAAGCAAAAAGAGAGAACGCGCGAGCGGCCGGCGCTATCCCCGCGCAAGCGGCAAGCGCTAAACGAACGCTGGCGGCAGCGCAATCCAACCCAGGCGACAAGCGCTGTCCAACCCAGGCGACAACCTACCAAGAGGAGGCGGCAGGCGCTATCCACGCGCAAGCGGCAAACGCTAACAAACGCAGGCGGCAGCGCAATCCAACCCAGGCAACAAGCGCTGTCCAACCCAGGCGACAATCTACCGAGAGGAGGCGGCAGGCGCTATCCCCGCGCAAGCGGCAAGCGCTAAACAAACGCAGGCGGCAGCGCAAACCAACCCAGGCGACAAGCGCTGTCCAACCCAGGTGACAACCTATCAAGAGGAGGCGGCAGGCGCTACCCACGCGCAAGCGGCAAGAGCAACCAAGCGCAGGCGGCAGGCGGCAAGCGCCACGCAAGGGACAGGCGGCACGCGCAAGCGGCCCCGAGATCACCGACCTGCACGGACTGCACGTGCAGAACGAGCACCCCGAAATCAACAACAGTTGACACGTCAACTGCAGTCAACAACTACTAAACCTGTCTAAAGGAGAGAGACTACTTCGCGAAAGGCAGTCTAACCACCCTCAGACAGAAAATACAACTGAGAAAGAGAACAAAGTCGAGACAAAAATCTTATTACTATCGAATTAGAGAGCTATCAAAACACAACATGCTTCGATGGCCGACAGAAAAGCAATGACCATATAAGGTAGGCCACCTGCCGGTGAGTGGTGAGTGCAGTTCACTTGAGCGATAACTCTGTCTTTAATCTGTGTAAAGATTGTCGGGATTAGACAGATTAGGATAATTGGGCATATTGTTAACTATCACGGAGAGTATATTAAATAATAGATCTTTTGGTTTGATCATGGACATGTAGAGTTTGCATTATTTCATTTTGTGCGTTTCGTATAATAACTTATTATCTCGCTATTAATTGTTTGAGTATATGTTGCCTCACACATATATAAAATCCTCTAAGTTCATACAATTTGTAAGTCATAATTTGTTAGCATAAAATTAAGTTGAATTTACACTTCTTATTATAAATTAAGACAACTATCCAAACCGCAGGTCCTGCTGGATGTCACAGATTACCGTATGCAAACATTGAGACCTCAACGATGTATGGTGATATCGGACATGAGATACCTTACAAGTGCATGTACCAATACAAATTCTGCCCATCAAATAATAAGGGTTTAGAAGATAAGAAGTTAGTGTGTCTGCAGACTGGACAATGGAGTGAACCACCTGTGAAATGTATCAAAACAACCTGGATCAATCCTGTAAGTCAGAAGTGTTATTTAAAAGAGTCGTATTTATAAAATATATCTGAATTGAAAAATGATTAACATTATCTGGGTAGATCAGCGAAAATAATAATAATAATAATATTTAATAATAATGAAGTATTCAAATATTAAAACACGTGAATGTTGTTATGCATTGCTGCTTCTTCCAGATCAGTGCAGCATAATGTTGAATGCGTTGACAATTTGAAAATAAAGATTGGTTTATTATCCTTCTTGGTCACTCAGAATAAAGAGCCAGAAATGAATGTGAACTTTTGGTAAAAGTTGTTTAAATTTGGTCTGAGGGTCAAGTCAGTTTCGATCCAAGATGACCGACAAACTCAAAATGGCGGTACTGTTACGTTACATTACGTCATGAGTGGTCGTTGATTAACCAAATAGGAATTTGGCTTGACCGTCATGGTTTGATTATCGTTGTGTTTAATAACTGTCGTGTTTTAATTATCGTCGTGATTTAATTACAGAAACCGACGGGAAGACGTGCTGTAATCTCTCTCAACTGTACGTTTAAGGAGCATTGGACAATTTTCACAAGCACATATGAAAAACGGAATATACATCAAGAGTAAGTGTGTATCAATGTCATACTTCCCCTTTGTATGTTATCTTAACATTTCAAAAAACAGTTTTACAATTGTTTTTGTTATTTGTTTTTAGAACAACGTGGTATCTCAAGGGAGATGAAGTAAGTTTGAACCTGATTTTCAACTTAAACATGAAAGATCGGAAAGGTACACTGGTTATCCGGGAAGAAAGAAAGTCTGTGAAGATTAAAGAAAAGACTGAACGAATGCGAAAGATAAATCGATTCATGCGCATAACAATAAAGGCTCGAAGTCGAGATCTTTTGGTAAGCATAATCTAATCAAAATGACTAAAAGAGACTACAAATTGACGTATTTAAACTGTTATGCACATACACATGAACCATATGAAAGTTTCCTGAACATGAGCTCATGTTTTAATTTTATTTGCAGTACACCCTTATACCCAAACGTTTGATGCTTTATTTCAGATACACGCAAGCAAGGCACTAATAGCATCGTACAAGGTCCCTGGGCTCCTAAAGTCGGTATCTGAAGCAGAAATAATAAGCACCGTCGCGATAAGCCGTATTATTGTTTCATTTGAGTGAGGGGACTTACTTTGACTTGAATACTGCTAATGGTGTATTGCCTTGGAACTATATGCATCTACAATGTTAAGATTTGATAAGGCTTGATTCAAACTGCTCAACTTTTCGTAAAAATAATTTGACCATGAGCTTGGACATTAGGGTTAAATTGGTTTTACTTTACACGACCAACTATCTAATCCACTATGCTTTATATTTCTGCATTGTCTGTGCACTTAATAATTCATGTATCCATCCGATATCCAGTATCAGATGAAGACTTTGAGCTTTGATAAAATCATCAATTTCTAACCAGAACTCATTTTGAAAACTTGGTGGTAATTAATTATTCAAAGATGTACAGCTCCATAGGAAACTTTTTATCCCTTCGTTCAAATGTTGGGGATTAAACAAACTGAAGAGCAAACGACTGTGCGCAGAAGTAGATATATTTGAAAAGTGAAACATGTAGTTTATTCTCGCTATCAAGCTAAAATCGGAGCAAAGATAAACTTAATGGATATGCTTTTGAGAAAGAAACCAACGCGTAAATGCGTTGATGACAAAAAACAATGAAAGAAGTATAACAGGTGTTCTTTAGTTGTTTTTTAAATTCAATGTCATATAAAAGAGGGTAATAAAGTTGTTACGGTAAGATACCCGAACTCATCCTCGATAATCCAGCGCTATTGTTCCGATAAAGGGAGGGAGGGGCAGGGGTAGGCTTGGTAGTAGTGGGTTTAGGTGCTGGGTTTTTGGTGTGGTTGATGACACGGTCAACAGGTTGAGTTGGGTGAAGACATGCCAGAGGTGGTTTAGTTCGGAATCAGGGGTGTCAGAGGATAGGTTGATAGCACGGCGGGTTAGGGTGGAGATGATTTTAGTTTTGTGGGTGGTTGGAGTCAAAGTGGATGTACTGGTCAGTGTGCGTGGGTTTGCGGTAAACATAGGTTTGGATGGTATTGCTAGAGGTGCGAGTGACTAGGATGTCAAGGAATGGAAGTTGTGAGTTGGTTTCAGTTTCAAAAGTGAATTGGATACGAGGTTGCTGTTGGTTAAGGTGTTGCAGGAGGACAAAGGCATCGTCAACCTTCCTGAACCAGCAGGTTTGTTGGATTAGTGAGGTGCTGAGGGTTTGTTGTTCAAAAGAGGTCATGTAGATTTCAGAGAGGATGGGAGAGAGAGGGGATCCCATGGGTAGACCATGGATTTGCTCATAGAGGTCATCACCCCAGGTGAAGTAGGTGGAGTTGATGGAGAAATGAGCTTAACGATGGAGTCAGTAGTGAGGTTAGTGTCCAGGGGGGCATCAGGGTTATCACTACGATGGCGGAAGATGTGCAGGATTTCATTAATGGGAACACTAGTAAACAGATCCACAACATCATAGCTAACAATTTGTCCTGGAGTAGTAACACATTTAAGTTTTTGACAGAATTCAACAGAGTCTGATATATAGGAGACAGCAGTTTTACCTAGCGGGGCCAGCACTTTGGTAAGGTGTTGGGCAGTGTTGTAGAACACTGTATCCCGAGAACATACTAAGAGCCTGGATTTAGGTGGGTTCTTGTGAATCTTAACGGTGGCATGTGCTTTTGGGGCTTGGGAATGAGAGACACAGTTACTGATTAAGTTCGTAGCTGATCTCATAGTTGTCTCGAAGTTGTTTCAGGTGGGCTTTGTGTTGTCTCTGAAGCTTCAGGGTGGGGTCTTTCTTGATGTTCTGGTATGTTGTGTTATCGTCTAAGATGTGTTGACCATAGCTCGAAGTCGGGCGTGTTGAGGACCACAGTAGCCTTCCCTTTGTCAGCAGGAGCTACGGTGATGGAGTCATCTCTGCGTAGATCGGTGAGGGTTTGCTTCTCTTCTTTTGGTGATGTTCGGTTGTTGTGGTTTGGAGCTGGACTTGTGCAGCATGTCCGCCATCTGGTGACGAAGGAAGTCGACGTTGCCACCTGGTGCCAGTTGCTGGAGGCCCTTTTCTGTGTTGATGATGAAGTCATCATGGTTGCGTGGGCGCTGGGTTGGAACAAACTTCAGTCCTCTGGATAGCACGCTGATCTGGGCTTGTGTGAGTTTTCTTTAGATACTCAGATTTGTTGTGGCGTTGGATATTGTGATCGGCTGGCCTGAGTATTTCTTAAGGTGAGTTGTCTTGGTCTTGGAGTCTAGCTGGTTGTTGGACTTGGTCTGCAAGAAGGGATGAGAAGGTGTCGGATTCAAGGGTGGTGCTTTGGGTGACTATGTGGTCAGTGATGTTGTTGAGGGTGATGGCCTTTGTTTTCCGGTGATGCCTGATGCGCTCCCTAACAAGAAGTTTGGAGGCAGTCTGGAGGATAGATCTCGCTGCAGGTGAGTCGACAGGTGATGAGAGTTTGAGGCCCTTCGGGATCATGTCCATGTCTCGGCACCTCATCAGGAAGGTGAGATGGTTGCTGGATTGGATGTACTTGGCTCGGCCCCTTCTATTATGCTACGCAATTTGGTCGTTGTACATTTCATGTGTGCCGCCTTTGTAGATGCACGTGCAATGCGTTGTTATGTTATTACCGTAGTTAGACTGCTGACGTAGTTAGGTTGTTAGCACGATCCCCAAGTGCGTGTCATGATTTTCCCCGTCTAGAGAGGAACGCACCGTTCTTATTGAAATATTCTAACAGCACTTCATAGCCTATGGATAATAGCGCTACGATGATAAACGAAGGGTTGCATGTTCGATTCCAGGCTATTTAATAATAAAATTTTGTTATAACATTTGAGATGTTTTCATATCCTATTCAGATTCAAGACAAAACAATGTAAAATGTGCGACTGTAAATGTGTATTGAGGAAACTGTAGATGTGTCTAGAAAAGGGGTTGTTAAAGAGAAAAGTATCTTAAGTGTTTTGGTAAAGTATAGGTAAAGTGTAAAGCGTAAGAAATAACTAGATTAGCGTTTGTGGGACACCGCAAAAGCAGAGCAGTTCCGAAACTTAGGGTCTCGCCTTTCCCTGTTCCACCTTCTCGTCAGCATCAATAAAATGGGAATTTTTTTTAACAAAATTTGTTTCATTATTCGAGTTATTACTAATCATCACTGGGGTCACTTTTCGTAAGTTTGTTCTTAAAACCTATTCCTTCTTTCAAAATTTGATCGAAGGATTAACGTGGCCTTAACCAATATCTCATGACCTTGACCTTGAAGGTCACACCATCAATGAACACTTTTCATAGCGTATAACAAACATGCAATGGCATATTCACAAAAGCATGCTTAAGTTTTGACCTCACTGTGACCTTGACCTTTGACAGATTTTAGCGAAAACGTTTTCAAATATTGGTCCATAGCTCATATATACCAAATAAGAGCCTAATAGCACAAAAAAGTAATCATGTTTACAAGGATTGTTGTAGTGATTTCAGAACTCATGACCTTGACCTTTGACCTTCAATGTGAACATGTCAAAATCATTCACCAGGTGTATAAGAAAGAAATTAAGCCATCTATATGAGGTTTTAATATCTTCATGGAAAAAAGTTACTTCGTGATTTCAGACTGGTCAGCATGACCATATCTCGTGACCTTGACCTTTAAAATTCAAGGTCACACAATCAGTGATCACTTTTCATTGTGTATCACCATCACGTAATGATTCAAAGTGTTAATAGTTGAAATAAGACATTTTCGCAAAAGCATGTTTAAGTTGTGACCTCGCTTTGACGGATGTTAGCGAAAACCTTTTCAAATCTTGGCCTTTCTCCATAGTTGATATACACAAAATAAGAGCCTGATTACACAAATATTTTTCCAAGTTATCGTGTTTACAAGGTGTTTTTTTTAGAGATTTCAGAACTTGTGACCTTGACCTTTGACCTTGAATGTGAACATGTCAAAAAAATTCCCCAGGGGTATAAGTAAGAAGTTATGTATATGAGTTCTTAAACCCTTCTAGGAAAAAAGTAATCTCCAATACAAAACGTGCGGGCGGCGGCGGCGGCGATGGAAACTGCGCAAAAACTGATAGCAGCTCCGACTTAGTCGGAGCTGCTAATGAGTATATGGTCTGACACATTTACTGAAAAAACAAAGGTATCACATGACAACGAACTAAAGTAGGGTGTGATGTTCTGTTAGAGCATCAATCAGCTGATGTCTGTTTCTTTTGAATGGTTGTTTAACACATTGATTTAGTTATCAACTTGTAT
Organism: Gibbula magus; assembly: GCA_936450465.1. Taxonomy (NCBI): domain Eukaryota; kingdom Metazoa; phylum Mollusca; class Gastropoda; order Trochida; family Trochidae; genus Gibbula; species Gibbula magus. The sequence goes on along the minus strand of OW388291.1, from coordinate 74,567,385 downwards.
ATTCACAGTTGTGAGTCTTGGATGTGTAACATAGTGATCAAGCTATCTGCTTGTATATTCACGATTGTAAATCTTCTTCCGTGGTATCTTTTGATTAGTTGTTTATTCTGTAATAAATATTGTTGATTGCTCCTTATTCACGTGTCATGGCTTTCTGTCTGACCATGTATATCTTTATACATTTAATTATTTGATGTATGTATATCTTTATACATTTAATTATATGTCCCACTTCATTTGGGTTCTAGAGCCCTGTTACATTTAATTAAGTGACATTTTTAAGGCGGTTTCACATTGTCCTGAATATGACAAAAAAATGCCAACACGAATTAAAAAAATAAAATTTCCCAATAATTTGTTTCCGCTTTTAAAAAAACACAAAACAAATCACAATACGAAGCAGATACGATGCAATCAGTAGGAAACACGATCTTAACGACGTCACAAGAACAAGAAGATTTTCCTAAAAACAACTACTTAAATGTGAAAGTACAAGACTACGGATATACTCACTCCTTCATCAAATGGAATGTAAGGAAATAAGAAAATGGGACAGATTTAAAAAGCAAACAAAACAGTGGTGAGTGAAACTCAACCACTGAGCTACGACTTTTGAAAGTGTTCAAGACTCTTCCCAAGTTTACGGCTACGACTTTGTTTGTATGAGTCAGGACAGCTTTTACTCTTACGAGACTTAACACAACTTTCAAACTCTAACACTCATTTCTAAATACTAATGCAGCCTTGTTATAAATATTAGTACTCACGTATTGTATTAGTGCTCTGCTAATCCACACAAATCCAGGTTGTATCCAAACACTTTGAGTCACTTCAATACACACATGCTTGCCTTCATGCACAAAAACTCACATGCTCGCGTGCCGCACGTGCAAACAACTCTCGAATGTCAAGGTCGCTGATGTTTACACTATTGAGAGTTGATCGATACTGCTTCAAGATTCAATATACCTCACGAATTCCACCATAGCAGGGTTTCCTTTCTTTTCTTTTTTTCCCTTTCTCATACTCAAAATGAGTTTTCTTTTACATTTCTTTTTTCTTGTTCTTATGAAAATTTATGAAAATAATACTTCAAAACATGTGCACTTTTCCCTTGCCAATTACACTGATGTTCGTTTTTTGAACGGTTTGCTTGTCGGTGTTTATATTGTTGTTTTATCACACACTATCTATATGAAACATGAAACACATTTATGGACATCATTATTCAAACCCACGCCTTTCATTTCAAACATTGATCTTACTGATTACGGATGATTGACATATCTCAATATAGACACAGGGTGGGTTTGTTTGTTAATAGAATACACACCAAATCTGCCAACGCGTTCACTTCATTTTGTTACAAAACCCGAGGAATTTGCCTTTATAAGATAGATATTTTGTTGATATTCTCATACTTATGTATTTTAGCCTGTGGTGATGTTCATCCCAATCCTGGTCCAAATAACATTAAATTCCCCAGAATTCTGCACTTAAATGTGAGAAGTATTATTACTAAACTAGATGTTTTGGAAGCAGAGTTTCGCGATTACGACGTCTTATGTTTTACCGAAACATGGTTGCACAGTGGAATTCATAATGATGACGTCATGATAAGTGTTTTTCATCAACCAATCAGGAAAGATCGCGCGAGTCGTGGCGGCGGGGTCGCAATTTACGTCCGGAACCATTTCATCATTGAACATATGCCGAATCTTAACTTACCGTTCCTTGAGGCAGTATGGCTTAAAGTAAAATTTAAGTCATGTAATTATTTAATTGGAAACTTTTACCGAGCTAACAAAAGTAATGAATACTGGAATCTGATAGAAGATTCTTTTGGCAATGCTATAGACCTGAATATGCCAACAATCATTGTTGGTGATTTTAACATTGACATGTACTCTGAAAACAAACGATTAGTTAACTCACTTGAATTGCAATTTGGACTTACTCAAATCATATCCGAACCGACCAGAATAACACAGTCCTCGGCTACCCTGATAGATTTAATTTTTGTATCTGGCTTGAACTTTGTAGCAGAGTCTGGCGTTCTGGATCCGGTCTGTAGTGATCATTGTCCAACTTATATTACTATTAGCCAAAACGTATTACGCCCAGTTTCATTCAAACGAAAAATCTACTACTACGACTTATGTGATACTATAGGCTTAGTAAATCAAACCTAAAATATCAACTGGAAAGCTACCTTTACCTATCCTGATATTAATTCTAATGTCAATAGGTTTGTTGAATTATTTTCGGAAGTTTGTGACAAGTTCATCCCTAATAGAATAATAAACATTAAAGAAAACGATTCACCGTGGATGAATCATGCCATTATACGGCTCATCATTAAACGGAATCGTCAACATAAAACGGCAACAAAAAAAAACACAGATGAATGTTGGTCGAAATTTCGCCGGTTACGTATTGATGTGGTTAATGCAATTAGAATTGCAAAACGAAAATATGAAATTAAATTAGAAGAAAAAATAAACTCTGAATTTGGTACCAAGACATGGTGGAAATTAATAAAAATGTATACAAATAAGCATAAAACAAATTCATTGTTCCCTCCTATAATAAAAGACAACGTCGTTTATGATGATAATCAAGATATAGCTAATGTACTGAATAACTACTTTGTGGAGCAAGCCACTGTATTAGAACCAAACCGTTCAACACCTGATGTTTATCTTTATGAACAATCATTATCTGCAATAATTCTCAGAGAAAATGAAGTGAAGGATATTCTCTTATCACTTGATATTTCCAAATCGTGTGGCCCGGATGGTATCGGTAATCGTGTTTTAAAACTTTGTGCATCACATCTATCTTCTCCCCTTGTAAAACTATTTAACGATTCCCTAAACGAATGTCGGTTCCCATCTATGTGGAAAGAATCATCTGTTGTTCCTATTCATAAAAATGGTAACAAAAATGAGTGTGCCAATTATCGACCTGTAGCATTGACTAGCTGCATTGCGAAAGTTTTCGAAAAATGTATATTCAAACATGTATTCAATTTCTTAATTGATAATAAATTGTTATCTAATCTCCAATCTGGATTCATGCCAGGTGATTCGACGGTCAACCAACTCGTTTATTTATATGACTCAATAAGTAAAGCACTCGATAATGGTAAAGAAGTTCGTGCAGTCTTCTGCGATGTTAGTAAAGCGTTCGATAAGGTATGGCACAAAGGCCTCATTTGTAAACTTGAATCGTACGGAATACGTGGGAAATTATTGAATTGGTTTCGGAGTTATTTAGAAAATCGAATGCAGCGAGTCTTAATAAATGGATGTAAGTCCGATCCAAAATACGTCTCTGCCGGGGTACCCCAGGGATCGGTACTCGGTCCTCTTTTATTTATAGTCTATATTAATGACATTGTAAACGACGTCAAGAGCCATATTCGACTTTTCGCAGACGACACTTCACTTTACATTATCGTTGATAATCCAGATGAAGCTGCCCACATTTTGAATACCGATCTCAAAACAATAAGTGACTGGGCTGAATCCTGGCAAGTTTCTTTCAATCCAAACAAGACCGAGTCAATGATATTTTCCCGTAAACGGAATAATGAGTCTCATCCAGATTTGACCATGAAAGATACAGTCATTAAAGAAGTTAATAGCCACAAACATTTAGGTTTGACTATGCAAACTAACTGTAATTGGCATGAGCATATTTATGAGATTGTTAGGAAAGTATCACCAATGATAAATTGTTTTAGAAGCCTAAAATATAAACTTACTAGAAAAACGCTAGAAACTATGTATAGACAGTTTATTTTGCCTCAGTTTGACTACTGTTCGGTCATTTGGGACAACTGCACTCAGAAGCAGGCTTTATTATTAGAAAAGTTACACCTTGATGCGTTACGTACGATATGCGGTGCGGTTCGTGGCACAAGTCACAACAAATTATATGATGAAACAAAAGTTTTACCGCTATCGGAGAGACGCCATCAGCAACGGCTTTCACTATTTTATAAAATGGTCAACAACTTGACTCCGACTTATCTTAGTGATCTTGTGCCACCCACTTTAGGCGAAACAACAAATCGTGATTTCAGAGATAAAAGTAAACGGAAAACTTTGAATTGTCGGACATCCCAATACATGAAAACTTTCATACCCAGAACTATTGTAGATTGGAATTCTATTCCGCCTGTAAGGAGATATGCAAATAACATCATTTCCTTCAAGACCTTTTTCTCCAAAAAAAGTAACATTTATTTTGACTTAAATCAAGGCTATAGAATTTCTCAAATTTGCCATAGCCGTCTGAGACTCCAATGCTCAGATCTTAATTCCCATAAATTTCAAAGACACATTTCTCCAACCCCTGGATGTTCCTGCGGTCACTTTTACGAAGACCCTGAGCACTTCTTTTTTATTTGCAAAAATTTCACGACTCTTCGAAATAATACGTACTTCTACAACAGTGGATATGACATTAAATCTATCCTGTTTGGAAATCCGTCACAATCAATCCAAGACAATTTTAAGTTATTAGAATCTATTCATTGCTACATTGAACAAATCGGCAGATTTGGTAAACATTAAATGATACGTCTTTCAAATGTGTGAAATAACAATTCAATATAAGACATTGCAATATATGTATGGAATGTGCTTTGATGTATGCTATGTATAATATTATTTATCATTCGCAAACATGTTCTTGTATTCTGATGAGGACAGGCATTTAGATAAGCCTTTGGCTTGTTTGCCTGTCCTAATTCATGTAAAATTAATGTGAATAAATATGTTTAAACCATGAGTCAGGACAGCTTTTGGGGTCAAATTGTGGAATATATTTCCGAGAGTTACTTACGACCCATATGCGACTTACCTACGACAAGTACGATTTACATACGACAAAGTGAGAAGGAAGTCCTTACTGACCCCAGAACTCAGGTAAGACTCATAACGACTGATACAGACTCTTTCACGATTCCCTGCCGAATCGTTCCCGACACTAATCCTCCACCACGACAATGACTCTTTCAAGACTTACTGACGAATCATTCCCGACCCACTCACGACAAACAAGCCTAGTTTACGACTTGTTCACGACTCATCACGTCCAAGATACGCTTCATGAGTCATATACGATTCACATCGGCCAAAAATGTTGACTTTCGATTGGACTTGGAAATTTAAGGGGCCGACTATTCCATTCCCCACTGAGTTTTCAAGAGAAATAGATGGACGTTTTTTTAAATAGTTATGGCTGCTGCAACATTGTCTTTAAGTGGAGAGAGACATTGCTTTGGTGAAGAAACGCCACAAAAACTTTTTAAATGAACTACAAAACCAAACGACCTCAGTTGACAGTAGAAAAGAAGAATTAGCATGGGAAACTATGAAAACCTGCTTGCAGAGTTGCGTTTCAAAGACAGGTACTCCATCTTCAAATACCTTCGACTGCCTCCAAATATGTTTGATGAGCTTCTGATTGTCCTTTGTTCGGGACTGACAAAGCAAGACAGTAACTTCGTGAGCATTGCACCCTGGTCTCAAACTGACAATTACGATACGTCGTTTGGCCTCAAGATACAAGTGCCCTAGCTTGTCTCACAACTTCCGAGTTTCAAGACATACAATTGCCAGTTTTTAACCCCATGTATGTAAAGTGGATCATATATGGTTATTCAACGTTATTCTGGATAGATAGATAGACTGAAAGGCTATCAGTTGGGACTTTCAAGACAGATGGAATATGTCCCACGCTGTTCACGGTGTTCTGGATGGAAAGCATCCCTCTTCGAAAACCACCTAGCAGTGGCAGCCCATACCACAAGTACAAGGGTTTCTTCTCCATCGTTGTGCTTGCCCTAGTATATGCTAAATAGAGGATATTATATGAGTGCCTATGTCGTACTATGTTTACGACACGAGTGCCTGAATATTAGTATTTCCCGAGCGAGAGCGAGGGATATACCGATATTCAGGCACGAGTGTCGTAAACATAGTATGCCATAGACATGAATATAATATTCTGTTTATTACCGAAGTCATGAAATTAATGAAAACACGCTAAAAATACACTTTCAAACATAGGCTGGCGACCCGCCGTCGCGCATTTAGAATGCAACGTCATAGACGAAGCGTGACGTCATAGCATTGTTTATGACGTCACGTCACCATGACAAAGTGATATTTTGCCCTAGGGCATCCTATGAAAAATATGAACCCCGATATGATTGCCCTCGTAGGTAATAACTACATGTCCTAATGGGTTGACATTTTGGGAATGTGCCACATGTCTAACATTCGTTATTTCATTTTGGGGGATGATGTCTTCGCTCGTCGCAAGTACCTGATGGAGCCCTATTCCAGGAGAGGACTTATAGAGGCGGAATTGGTGACCAACTACCGAGTTTCAAGAGCTAGACTGTGGTGGAAAATGCGGTTGGCATTTCGGCCAACAGATTACAATTCTACTGACCACTATACAACAAGGATGGTGAGGATAGTGGTCGAGTCAACCTAATTCCTTGTATGTGGAGAGAAACTGCCAACATTTAGATTCCGTCGTGGTGGAGACACAATTAATCGCCATAAAACAACGAGAGTATCTCAAGTTGTATCTTAACAGTGAGGCTGGGTGTGTACCCTGGCAATAGTCAATGATCAGACCTAGAAGCAATTAAGTCAAGAGTCAAAAGTCAAGAGTTTATTAGGTCAAAAACCATAAGCATATGTGAACCGAGACGGAAGCGTAAGTGAAATTCTGTATTTTTTCACATCAATATTAGTTAAATATTCCTCTTTGCAAAGGTTTGCTTGATATGAAGATACAATCTTGTTTCGTTCCATGTTAACAATTCATGGTTCCACATTTGGGAACCCGTTGTGTAAATTCTCTCAAAAAACATCACTATGAGTAACATACTGAGCGACCAAAATATATCCAAATCCAAACTTGAAAAGCGTATCTCTCAATAAAGTTGTCCAGTTTTTAGTCTCATGGTTCTTATCTGAAGCATTCAATAGTGCATTGTATAGCATAACTATATATCGATCTGATGGACTTTTCAAAATTTTAAGCCAATATTTAATAACCCTGACAAGCCGATTAACTTTCAATGGAAATGTACCCAACTCGCCATAGAAGAATGCCGACGGAGTTTTTTACATAAAGTATATTTTTCATAAATTTCAAATGCACCCTTTCGATAGCTTTAGCTTCCATAAAGCCCCATACTTCACAACCATACAAGAATAGGAGAAACGACTGACTGGAATAATTGATACTGATTATTTGGAGAGATAAATGTGTTATCATTAAATACCTTGTACAATGAGCCGAGTGCCTTCAAACCTTGTTCCGATACAATTTATGGCGCTAATGCAAAACTACCACCTGTCGGAAATACCAAACCAAGATATTTAAAGCTATTGACGACCTCAAGAGATGAAAAACACTTTTCAACCTTACCTTGTCGACCTCCTTTTCGAAAAATAACAACTTTATTTTTCGCAGTATTTACTGTCAAACCCCATTTAGTGCAATAATGTATACATGATATCTAAACCATCTTGTAGGCCTTTAACACTATTGCTAAATAGTACCAATAGTAGAAAATAAAATTGGCGACAGGTTTTCTCCTTGTCGGACTCCAATAGATGACATGAAAAAACTGGAATGAATGTTACCAGACAGCATCACACAAGACTTGGCGTCCTCATACAAACTTCGAACTAAAGTTAAGAATTTTGAACTTATCCCAAGCTTGTATAATTTATACCAAAGTGCATGTCTATTTGCATAATCGAATGCTTTCCGATAATCAATGAATGCACAGTACAATTTCACCTTTCTTAATTGCAATATTGATTAACCCATGAAGAACAAACTGTGCTGTAGTTTTCACGGAAACCAGCCTGTTTTTCAATGACCAAACTATACTTATCACACCAAGAATAAACTCTCGAATTCAAAATACGAGTGAACAACTTGCTCAAACACGACAGTCAAGTGACACCTCGATAGTTAACAGGGATTACCTTGCTACCTTTCTTATGAATCGGGACGATAACTCCTTTGGTCCATCCTGATGGGAAATACCCCGTTCTATAAATAGCATTGAACAATTTCGTCAGGACAGAAATCAATACTAAAGCCAAAACTAATCACTTCTTCTTTATATGCCTTTGTTACCATTGTAATTGAAAACTTGATACAACCTGTGCATACTTGCATGTATGCAAATTAAAATTCGCCTATATGTAAATGTTGCTGTGTAAAATGTCACTTCTTGATAGTTCGAACCTAAATGTATATGTACCTCAAAAAGAAATAAAATAAAAATAAAAATAAAAATAAAAAAAAATAAAAAAATACTAAAGCCATGAACCAGAAACTCATTGATAATATCATCATACTCGGCAGATTTACCAATTCTTTATTTTTAACAGCAGAGAAACCTCATTTTCACTAATATCTACATCTAACTCCTCAACCTATACCTGTACATCATCGAGGCCTGACTCTGACAGATTCTTAAATGATCTTCAAAACAAGTGTAGAAGCGAGCACAGCACACATACCCCCTCTTCCAATTATATTTTGACATAGCTGAAAATTGGAAGGGCATATCTATGGGAATGACTAACCTGTGTGTAAAGTTGAATGCATATGGAAAGTACAGTTCCAGAGATAACTGTTAACTATTGTTCCATTGAAACCGCGAAAAATAAAATTCAGAAATAAGTCTTACCCTCTAAAGTCACATCTTGCCACCATGGTTGACATATGTATGGAATTTGGTGTAGCTAAACTACCGGGCAAAAGAAAGGACTCACCTCAGTTGATTTTATCATATGTATGATTTTCAATTGCAAATATCTCAAGTTTTCGATGTCATAATCCAAAACTGATCAGTAGAGGTGTTTAGTTAGCAGTCAAAGAATACTTCTACATGTTTTTTATTTATTTTTTTAAAATGAAATTTTAAATCTATTTTTGTTTTAAATTATTTTTGATGATACACAATTGTTCACCGACATATAAGACATATCCTATGTGAAAATAAATAAATGTGCCTGATTCTGCACACATTTACAACATTTTAAACAGGGTAGGCGTCATGTTGGTGTAAATTTAATTCTTAACCCTGTCTTCATTACAAAAATATATTTGAACTAAAGATTAACCACAGTCCCCAACAAAGTCATCCAAACTACTGCAGATAAGTATTATTGTATCGTGCCATAGTCAAATACATCTGATTTCTTTTAAATATTGAATTAATAGGAACAAACTTAGGTGAGTCCTTTCTTTTGCCCGGTAGTTTAGAATGTATAGTTTGTGAGATAAGTTCGGCAAAAATGACTTCCTCATAGAGTCACTGTTTTTGTCATGTTTCCATGGAAACCGCAAAAGGAAAATTCAGAAATCCGGCTAAACTTGAAAAAGCATACGGCTAACAGTGTAGCAAGTTTGGTGAAGCTACTATGTTTAGTTTGGGAGATATGCTCCGCAAAAATGACTTCCTTATAGAGTCACTGTTTTGGCCATGTTTCCATGGAAACCACACAAAATAAAATTCAGAAATCGGTTTAACCCTCAAAAGGCACAACTAGTGATAATGGCTAACATGAATGACAAGTTTGGTCAAGCTAGCATGCATAGCTTGAGAAATATGATCTGCACAGTTTTGTGACGGACGGACAGAATGAACGCCATAACCCCCGCTTACGCTGTAAGGCGGGGGTATAACTACAATTTATAGACTTTTTATTGTGACCTTAAACTTTCTTCCAAAGTTGTTTAATATTATTTCTACTCTGTGACATCGTCGATAGACAGATCGACTGGTTACCATATGGACCCTGTCAATATCACTCCATGATTGTGTGAACTTAGACTGGCACTCTTTGAACTTTACCTAGTTCAACAATGTGGTGGTAGGCCCCATTTATTATCGGATGTTGATTACTGGCCTGACCCCACGTTTAACGCCACTTTGTATCCCACAATGCAATGCAAAAGAGGTATTTCAAAACTGGAAATGGTAACTGCAAAACACATTTTAATTTGTAACTGACTTTTTTGTAGGTTTATTGCTACATTTGTTGTATCTACATTTGTATTTATTAACACAATGAAGATATATTTTTATTTTCAAGTCACATTTTGGGAAAAACAATGTCTTGACGATCTTTTGTAAGTGCTTGATTCGCATTAATTTAAAATTCCAGTTTTGGAATACCTCTTCGCATTGCATTGTGGGATACAAAATGGCGCTTTCCATAAGCTCAAAGTGGAGGGTAGTGGTCAATACTAGTCATGTTTGAGAGTTTCAATCGGCAAAACAAAAACAGCTATGATGAATATAATGACATGAACTTGTTGACAAAAGATTAAACTATGCATATAAGGTAGGTTTGTAATTTGTCATTTTCAGTGATTTTGAAGCCAATTTCGTTCCGACGATCACAGCGTTGGAATTTTGCGCCGAGAAAATAGCCTTCATCAGTTAAACGTGGGGTCAGGCCAATAATCAACATCCGATAATAAATGAGGCCTACCGCCATGTTTAACATTGTTGAACTAAACTTTACCCACAATTACCGACATTATTGATTGATTGATTGACATTTGTCATCAAACCAACATTTGTCACGTGGTGCACGTACAAACGGATTGGTTATGTGTTCACTACGGGCTTGTAACATTACATCAGTGATTGACGCAACACAGTTGTTAAAAGCAACACTGTCAATATTTACATTAGCTAGCTATTAAAAACACATATCAACTTTCTATTATTTGGACTTTGACATGTATCAACTTTGATCTGAATGCAGAGTCTTCCTATCCTATCATGTTATGACAATGTTGGAATGACATATTTTCCTTTCGTTTACTTCGCCGGATCACATGTTAACTAAGGAGTTAGTGAAAGAAACGTTTCGGAAGTCAGAATGTAGCTTGAAAGGATAGTAAATTGTCCTTTCCGAATAACTTTCTTAAACATCATCTTCATTGGTCAGTCTTTCATCCCATTGAGTATTCAATTTGCAAAACAATGCAGTTAAGTCATCTCATGAAGACCTCCTATTGATACAAATCAGATACATTAGTTAACTTCAATTCAAAATGCCAAAAGTACTGCTGTGGTGGTTGTCATGGTTGTTGCATGTTATGCACTGGGGGAACTGCTTCCTATTGGAATTGGTGATGCTGGGGGTGGGATCTGGCGCCGAGGTGCCTGGATCACCGGAAGCTGTTCCTGGTACATTTAGGCTCTTTCTATATAATCTTCAAGCAGCTTAAATGTGTCTTTCTTTGCCTCTTTGCATAGTCCGAATTGTAATTCAACGAGGGTTGCTGGGACATATTTCCCAAAATGAGTTCCGGCGGTGTCTGACTTGCTCCTAGTGGCTACCCCAGCTATCAGCAACGCCTCCATCATCTCCAGCATCTTTTTCTGGTGTTCTTCAGTAACGGCAATGTCGGATCCTCCAGACAGGTGCTTCATTCCAGACTGTGTGATGGTGGGGGTAGACAAGGTCGGTGTCAGAGACATTGGCAGTCACAATCGGCGGGGTGTCAATGAATGATGTAGGACTCCTCTCATCCTCGATGTCTTGGTCAGACGAACCAGGGTGAATCTCTCTCTCTCTCTCTCTCTCTCTCTCTCTCTCTCTCTCTCTCTCTCTCTCTCTCTCTCTCTCTCTCTCTCTCTCTCTCTCTCTCTCTCTCTCTCTCTCTCTCGATCTCTCGATCTCTCGATCTCTCTCTCTCTCGATCTCGATCTCTCTCGATTTCTCTCGACTCTTAGAGTTGAGCCGGAGTGGGTCCGTAATAAATTACACCAGTCGGCAGTGAATTGGTAGTGACTCTGCAATAGTCTGGAGTAAATCATATTTTTAGCTCATCGGGCCTGACTTTTCGCTTTTTCGACTTCTTCTCCAGAACCAATGACTCCACAGAGCTGAAATTTTATGTACAGAGTCCTTGGCCAATGGGGACTCTAAATTGTAGATTTCGTGACTCCGTGACCCCAAATGGGGTCACAGGGGTCACCGTCCTTAAAAACCTATTTTCACCTTTTCTCCAGTTCCAAAAGGTCTAGAGAGTTGAAAAGTTGTGCGCAGACTGCTTGGCCAATGGGGATTCTAAATTGTAGATTTCGTGACCCCGTGACCCCAAATGGAGTCACAGGGGTCACATCCTTAAAAACCTATGTTCATCTTCTTCTCCAGTTCCAAAAGGTCTAGAGAGCTGAAAAGTTGAGTGCAGACTCCTTGGCCAATGGGGATTCTTAATTGTAGTTTCGTGACCCCGTGACCCCAAATTGGGTCACAGTGGTCATGATCTAAGAACCTATCTTTTGCTTGTAAACAATAACTTAAATAACTTAAATATTCAAATTTAGATAGTAGTTCAATGAAATCCTATTGAGCTACAGCGCCATATTTTTTCTCTTTGCCTGGTGGGGTCGGCAGTTTCTTAGCAGTGACTCCGTAGTCTGGTCTGCACCGTTACCAGTCGCCTTGAGTCGTGATTGAGTTGCCATTAGTTGGCATGTATTTTCGGGGAAGACACATTCCCGACTCAAACACGATCACAACGACTCAATCCACTCGCTTAAAATTCAAGACTACTAAATACGACCCCATAATGACTCAGATACGAGCAACTTACGACTTGATCACGACTCAATACGACATCAATGGAATTTATGGAATTTCTGTGCAAGCATTGCTAAACTTAAACATGTTAACATGTTCAAGAACCCACTCCAGACTAAATTTGACCTCCCGACTCATAAAAACTCTTAACGAGTCTTAAAAAGTATTCCCGGTCGGCAACGAATCGTCGCTTAGTATAATGGGGGTTTTAAGTTTGGTACATAAAGATATACATAATATTATTAATTATATTAAGGACTAAGCAAACCAAGCAGAATACAGACAGATATATTTTATTCGTATATATGGCAAGGAGGCAAATAGTACCATGTAAATGAATACATTACAGTTGCAGCGCTTGTAATGCGACAAATTAACATACTATAATATTAACAAAATATGTAAAGTTATTGAATATTTGATATGTTGCGATTGATATGGAAAAGTAATAAGGCTACTTTGTACAATAGTTTCACGTCGTTCCTTGTAAAAGAAAGAGCACTAAATATTTCATTGGTGTCCTATATAGATCAAAAGGTATATATTTATATCTTAAACATAAACATGGACATTCTTCAAGTACATGGTATTCATCCTTCGTACCTGCATGTGAATATAAATTTAATATGCTGAATATATTTCAAACGATTTAAATAGTTAAATTACTAGAACAGATGAACGACTGCCTGACTGATAACAGATACATTTTAACACATAGAGCATATATCCTGTTGTTACATGAACAATGAGCATTCTTTTGCAATCTGTCACGAATATCTATTTGTTATGTATTTGTCAACAGTGTTCTTGTACTCTCTTGACGTTCTACCGTCAAAATCAATCTCAGTGTCATCATGTCATCTTTACCAATTTCTTTTTAATCTAAATGTCGATGCTTTTGAGCAAGCCTTAGAATTCTACAAATATAGATATCAACAAGTTTAAAGTATAAAAATAAGCGCATGAACGAGCACAGATTGCATACTTCTAAGATACATTTCAAAAGATACATTTCAAAACAAACATTTTGAACCTATTTTAGATTTTGTCGAAATGCTTTACTTTAGATGAGGCTTTTTTTCAACTTCTTTTTGGGATTTCTTTTTGGCTATTTCAATGGAAAGTGCAATTTACAGTTTCGCTTCCAGAACAGAATTTGAAACTAAGGCTGAGGTCAACAAAGTATGAGAAATAGAACATTATTCTTGAGTAGCGTGAATTTTACTAAGTATTAAATAGCTTATGAATAATTTATTCACACAAATATCCATGATTACGAATTTAGAATAAAACTCCACAATCATTGTTCAACATATTCAAGATTTCCCAAATTTGCGTGGGTTATGACCGACTGTCTGCTTGGGCTCTTTGGGATAGGTGAATGGGATATCAACTAACCCTGCGGTACTTCACTAGCACGCTTTCTATGCCAGCATTCCCATCAGCAGAGACAGAATCGACATGGACAGCTTTTGTCAGTTGATACCTCCCGACTTCTCTTCTGTTCCATGTCACCTGCATAAACGTGTCAAACATTCAGTATTTTGCAACTTACCATAATCACACGGTAAAACACACACATCCCATGTCTTTGACAATTGTGAAGAATATGTTAAACGTTTAAGAGATAAATCAAATCAAATATTTTATATTATACTTTTCATTATGACCATGTGTACTCAAATCAATGACAATTGAGTCTTTAACATTGACGGTATATGCATAAGAGACATATTTCTTATACTACTTATATATTGTGGAATAAAATTCGCGAGTTTTAGTTTTATTTCCGAAGCACCCTACGGTTTTGTTAATATTTACCGAATCTCCACCTTCGAGTTTTCTTACTTATCTAATTTAAACGTATGGCAACTTATCTTATTTCTGATGGATGAGGACAAAGTGTTGCCCAAATTAAGAATTGTAAATGTATAGTGCATTTCAGTTACACAAACGTTGTTATTTTGATGTATTGTAATGATTTTGATGTAATGTATTTGATCGTAAGAGAATGGTGCTTTGCATGCTTCGGTAAAGTATGCCTAGTTGTAGTAATTCAACCATATTAATATTTCTTACTCTTAAGTCATCTGCTCGAATGAACATTATGAGAGAAAATCCTCTGTCCCATCCTTTCCCCAGGGTGGAGTTTTTGACAAGAAGTCGTACCGCCTTTTCAGATGGAATCCGGTAAATTACATTCAACGACATCACCCTGTTTTTAATGTAGAAGTTGTGGACGAATGTACCATTTCCTTCGTTCAACATTAACTGCCATCTGGAGCATGAACATTGAAATAAATATCCATAAGTTTATCAATTGTACATAATCATGTTATGATTACATATTACAGACAGATTTTTCACATTCTTATTGGAGTTACCAAAGTTACCAGTATTGATTAGAAGCTTGATCAATTTTAACAATTTAAAATACTTTTTTTAATATATTTGCATAATTAAAAAAAAACTTTAATCCGTTTGAGGACGAGATTGATGTTTTATCAAGCGACATATCCAAGTTTTCACTTGCCGTACACTACAGCAGTAGCACAAACTAAATATCACATTGGCTGCATTCGTTTTGAGTCACTCGAGCGTAATCATCAAATTACATCCGCCGTCAGTGTGTTCTGATATCAAATATCAACAGTTCTTGAACAAAACAAAATACTTTATTAATCGATGATATCAGATATATTAACGTGATACTCAGATCCTTACTTTGCTGTGTTGCTGTACAGGTTTCCACGAACGGTAATACGTGAACCAGTTGTGACTGAACAAGAGAGATTGAAGGACACAGGCATCCCCCTCACCTTCAATACAAAGATGTAATTTATTATCACTTCTAAACATCTAGCGGCAAACGAAACGTTACTAAAGTGCCAACACAAAACAAACACTGCTGCCAGATAAATTCGATTTTGAATATGTTTAAGTTCAAATTCCTAAAATATGGAACTGAGGTTGATAACATGATGTTGTTGAGATAATGTACTTTCTTTGATTTTAATTTGTTGAAGCTTTGTTGCTGTAGAACAAAATAAAACATGTTAAAAGGATATTATCATATTATCATATTATATTCTTCTATCTAACCTTTAATTCATTTTTCTTTTCAGAAACTATTGAAATTTATATTTAAAAGACATCTGAAGACAGGGCAGTACAATTTGTGTGTCTTGATTTATTGTTGGTTTCGTTTCTTTTGTCCTGTCGTTCATGTAAGCAGACTGTCGCAACAATGTGAAGAATTTCAAAGGCTTTTTATTCACCTTGAATACATTAGTATTATACACGTATTTATATAATTAATGTATCAATATACCATGAAAGATGTGAAGTAAATAAGATAAAACACTGAAACAAGCACTCTCCCAAACTGCCAACAGGTGCTTTATTCTGTGATTGTGTACTTACATACTAACTAATAGAACTGAATTGTGAACTGACTTGTTCATCAAAACTTTATGGTGTAGAAAAGTCATGAATGGCAGAAACGTTTCCATATAAACTTGATAAAGTACGTCTCGCATGGTTACTGTCATTAAGATATTAGGGTCTATTACAGGTACAGAAAAGCTGAAGTATGAAACACTTACAAAGCCGTTCCACATACGTCTCTTACACAGTGCAAGAGGCTGACTCCAGGTGCCAGAAGGCTGGCAGGTGATGGTGTTGCTGAACTCTTCATCGCAGACTGTGTAATCATAGAGACACGAATAGGTCGCTGTTTTCGGAGACAAATTCTCCGTCACGATCCTGGCGTTTGGGACGTTTGGCTCCACACAAGTTCCCCATTCTGAGGGATATCAAAATACATATTTTTATGCACTATAAAATATACCAAAGCAATGGTATGACATGATGAGTTTGTATGATAAGTTAGTAATGAAATAAGTAAGGCAAACTTGGTATCCAAATTTTGTAAGTTATTAAATACTATTGGCTTTGGGGATATATGGTAGAGTAAAGACATTTATTTTAATTCAAAGGTTTAAAAAAACTGTTATACAAAGACTGCAAGATATATTATTCACACGAGAACGGGCTCATCACAATCTCCGAATAAATGTTGTTTTAAATACATGACGGTGTCGGTGACGGCATATGATAAATAATACTTGACGCAAAATAACAAATATAGTGACAGTGAAACAGAAGGTGTCAGTGATACAACTCTAAACACTAACAGGAAAAGAAATAAGACATACAAACATAAATAATATATAAAATACGACTGGTTTCGTTATGCAGGGAAGTAAATTTACTAATGATATAAATATTATGAGTAACAAACTACATAAAGACAATGGTTATGAGAATACATTGACCGGAGAATGCAACGATCATTTTCGTTATCATGGCGTGTAAAAGCAGAAGACCACGAGGAAGAACTTAGGGATGAAGTATACAAACTAAACTTCGCAAAAGCTAGTGACAACACTGTCTCTGTAAGAATGCTCTGTTATTTCAGCCATGAGATGTGCTTATTGGTTATGTAAAGAAGATGTTGCCACCATGCAATACTCATCACTGATGTCACTAATGAAACTTCAAGGTTGTGAAGACACGATACATTTTATTTAAATTAGCTACACGTGAAAATGCGACTTAAGAATCAAGGGAAACAGCAAATTTGTGTATAAAGACGTTCTGATATTATTATATTATTAATTTCAAGTGGGTGTATTCATGTGAACAAGAGAAGTCCAAGTGAGAGTATTCAGTTGTAACAGGATTTGATATGATGGATATGAGGAGCATTTCAATCCTGACGAAATAACAGCTTGATCAGTATGGAAAGAAGGAACTGAGTATTATATAGATCTGTTCTTTCAAGTCTTACTAGTGCCAGTAAGGTACTGATTGATAAAACTGCACTGCAACAATGTGTGAGTGGATACTTGTAAAAGAAGTGTTTCACAATGAACTGTACCTAAGAGACAGTTTCAAGACATTATGGCAGCTGATGTATCTTCACCACAAGGTGTGGTGACCCAACTTGTTAACTCTTGCTAGACTGACTCTTGCTCTACTCCTGCAGACTGCAGACTGCAGACTACAGAAAGTTAACGTGGTTTCAGCTGTCAGAATGATCATATTATCTTCTAGAAACCAGTATTAAACCAATAATTTGTTTTAAAACGATACAAGTGAAAGGACGTACAAAGGACGTAAAGTCAGGGTATAAGGAGTTTCAATATCTTGCCGATTATACATCATGAGTGAAGGATAGTGATATGTCATATATATATAATCATGTATTTCCGTATTAGTCGAGTTGTATATATAAGCAGAGATCATAGCGAAATAAGAGCGAAAAATCAATTCACAATCAACACTCCATAATGCTATTAATTATTATATAAGAATATATTTCCGCATTGGCAAAGTTACTCGTCCGAGATCCGTACTGTTGTATTTAGGCGAGACATAACAACGGACGGAGCACCTCGGCCAGGAAATAAGTAATTAATGACACTTTTATCAATGAGATTCCTTCAAAGATAGTAAAGAGCTCTTTTCCCTCTAAATCATAGTTATTAACAATATTGGTGAATATATCACTAGTCAAAGTTATGAAGCGACAACTTCGGGGCATGCTTGGATTTTCCAGTATTGACCAAGTAAGAGACTGGTGCAGACAATACAAAATGTAATGCCATCCGATACATTGCTAATTAATTATGAACTCAATTTAATAACACTACTTTTAATGATTAAAGGGTTTTGAATTTTAATGAGCAGTACAGTTTTATTTCCATCAACGAGACAATGAGAGTTATTGATAATACACAGTACATAGTTTTCCTGTGTTATCCTGGCCATGTTTAATAATATATATCATCTTAAGCAGGCGAGTGATAAGTGTTAACAACTCATACAAATGTAAAGCTCCAGCGGGAAACCGGTCTGATGTGTGTGGTATTGTTTAATTGTTAAATGAAACTTACTTTCCTGTTTTAACGATTTGGTCGTCACATGTTCATGGTCCCCTCGTACAGCTGTAAAATGAATAGAGAGAGACAAGTGTAGCATCAGTTGTATTAGCAGAGTCAGAATTATATATCACAAACCATGGAATCAGTGATAATATACCATGGAATAAAGTCATTACCGTCTCCATGCGTCCGTGATTTCAATGTTCATGCATATTTATACATTGATAAAACAAATAATATACAATTAATGGACAAAATACATGTTTTTGTCGAAGTATTTCAAGTGATCTTTTGTTATAGAAAGTGTAGTAAATGGTTTGGTAAATCTGATTTTGTCGTTTTATTAGCTTATTTAAGCGTAACATTTGATTGAATTTAATTTATTTAATTTATGATTAAAATATTCTGAAATAAAAAATAGAAACACTTGTTTCAAAAAATGCCTTTTAATGTAATTATTGACATCATTATTACAGTACAGGTTCCAGATCTTGGAAGTTTGTCTTAGTTTATTTATAGTTATTAATTATTAGTTATTAGCTGTGCTCACATTTTCCTTTTTCATCAAAATTACCATATTATTAAGAAATCATTTGCTAGGAAATACGATAACAAGGTAGATGGTTCATACTCACGAAGGAGGCAGTATGGCCACGGAGAGCTTTAATTTTAAATTTTTAAATTAGTTTTTTGTACTGTGAACTCCATTTTGAAAATTAACCATCACAATATCCTTGACGGCATGTCTATAATGTATATATAGATCATTTGATAATTAAAAAATAATTAAAAAAGTAATATTAACCGATCTTTTGTTACCTTTTTTTATCTGAAAACAGAGATTTGTCGAAGTTTTATCACACCAAACATCATATTTATATTCGGACCATGAAACAAGTTTAAAAGTGAGCTTGGATCACTAATAACTCGTACCCCCGGACATTCACACTCAACCGCAAAAGAAACTCCACCACATTTTCAACAGTCTAGAATTTGAAATTCTGCTATCGGAGAAAGTCGATTTTTAATGCAGTTTATAGGGACATGATTTGTAAAGATGCACCATCAATTTCATATATCAGAAAGTAATATATATTTTTATATATATGTTCAAGTACACATACATGTAGGGTGCTGAAATAGCTTTTTCAACATGTTTTGTGGCAATAATATTTGGTTTTTAACTTGAAAATTCATAAAATGTAGAATTTTAATTGATAAATGATGTAGTCGACATACATAACCTTCTTGGACTTAAATCTGTTGACGCGTCTTAAATGTAGGATATGGTAAAACAAGTCAAAAAGCTATTTCTGACCCAAGCTCGTCTTGTTAGGGAGATTCGAAAACGACGAATTTTAAATTGTGTGTTTCTCAGACATTTAAACAGATACTGTTTTGAAATTTCAAATTTAGTTTAGTTGGCTCCTGGATATATGATGTGACTCTGCTTCAGTCGTATTTATTACTCGTGGATAAACATATCTTTTATTTTGTATGGTGACGTTTCTTTTGCGGATGAGTGTATGTGAATTAATCTCTTCGTATCACAACAAAATAAGTTTTTCATGAATTCATATACATGTAGCTCATCAGAATAATACATTTGAATAGGATTTTATGTAATTATCAGTGTCCAATCTTAAACATGTTTGTCTAACCGTCACATTGAAGGAAAGGAGGATTTAAGAAAAATTAGCAGGTGAGAACATGAAATAAAAAAGGGGGGACTATCAGAATTGCTTGTTTTTCTGCAGAGGTTCAACATCGAATATGTAAAAATAGTTTATCATTATAGAATACGTGTCTTGAAAAATAAACATGAGAGTAGCTGTCCGTAAATTTAGTTTTCATATGTTTATGACCATATCAGTTTGTGAAGTTTGAGAACTTCGTAACCTCTCAATTTCTGGACAGTAATTATAATCAACTCACAAAATACTGCAGCAAGATGTTTTATATGAGACTTGTCCAGCTTTTCGTGTATTTTTCCGCAGAATTTTACACACTGCATGAGCCTCACTAGGGCGACACACGGTAACACTGCACCGCAAACTGCATCACAGGTAACTCCATGTAGGCTTGGTGCATGGACAGGTGGGGAGGATTCAGTCATGTCAAACGAAACAATCACTTCTTCTCAGAATGATGTGAGTTTTCTTTAAGTTAACGGTATGGTCAAATGCTATTCATTTGCGTTTCGATTTAGCCAATAAGTCCTCAGTCCTTTCTAACTTGTAAACTTCCAGACGTTTGATAACTTTTAAACATATTATATATATATTATTATATTATAGCATATTTAAAGACAATTGTTGAAGTTGAAGAGAACCAGTATGTACACTGTAGTTAGTGTATATATATACGAACCAATCATTAAGAAAGGTTGAATTAGTACACATAAATATAATAGTTGAGGAAAATGTCCGAAAATGTGTTCTATACGTTTATAGTTTTATCACATACTATAGGATCTTGTAAAAAAAAGTATAAAAGTAATAAAAATAGTATTTTTAACGATCGAACTTTTTCAAGCTGATGCATTTATCAATTATGAAAAGTTTATATGAATAAAAATTGCTATACAAAACTATTTTAATCTTTGAAATGAGAGACGCGGAATAAATCATGACATCGACATAACTTGCGAAATGAAAAGAGAAATTCACTCTTTATTTGTGACAGTTTTCAGTTTAAGTACATCATTACTTAGGGGGGTAAAACGGCCCATTACACGACAAGATTATCTGTAGTCGTAGAAGAGGGTGTCGCGTATATCACGAATACTGCTCGCGGCCATTTTAGTGTGAACACACGATCTTTTAATAATTCGAGGATGAATCCGCATTTACTTAACCGAACCATAACTATTCGTTTTCAAAACTCTATGTCTTAAACCATTACAGCAGGTAATCAGATAGCTATAGCCTATAACCACCTCTATCATCTGAAAGTATCATATTTACATGTTTCCAAAATAAAGATTACTATTCAAGATATGTACCCTTCTATGATTGAGATACTCACTAACCGAATATTGGCTTCTATCTGAATGTATAAAGCGCAGACTCGTGTGTAAACACAGTGTAAACATTATCATTGGAGCTTTCTTGACATAGATCAGAGAAACGTGTATGTGTAACAATCAGTATGTGTAGATGAACCTTTGTGGACTCTTTGATTTTTCATTCTGGGTCCTTTCCATGGAAACGCAAATTGGAATTTATTTTCCAGAATAGATGTCGAATACGCGAGGCCTAGTTAAATGAAACTTCGTATGTGGAACAATCATGTGAAAATGTGCAAGTCGGGCTTTTAACGCTGACTTGGATATTTAAATTTCGCCGTTATCACGGAAATTAAAATTATCGTTTTGTTTGTGGACTCACTAACCGTAAAGACTTGCTCAGTGAAACTTAGTAAACTTGTGGAACGTGTATTAAGGATACATGTTTAATATACGAATAATATAATTAAACACATTCTAAGCGGCGACGGATATGTGTAGTAAGTACAGGTGAACTATACTGGACAAATATAGTTATAAATTAGATATATGAGAACATTTAAATGATCACTAATTATCTATTCATTTATTGACACAACGATAAAATATCAATCATGAAAATTCAAATACTTATCTTGTCCAGTATAGATAAAGTATACTGGAAAAAGTATTTATGTGAGGCTTTCTCACAGATATAAACTATATCTTGGAGATTTGGGCCTTTGCATCCAATCATGTGAGTGTAATAGTACTAATACCTCTACGATGCATGGTTATCTTCGATTTCCTTTTGAAGAGTACAAACATACCGTGTTTCCCCTATATCAGACCAGAAGGCTCTCTGACACGGCTGTTATTCGGGGCCCTGTTCGTAGTACTTTCGTAAGTGCTTATTTTTTCAACAGAAATATGAACACATCTTCCATTAGATATGTCTCGGGGGGAAAAAAGGCAGTTACAAACACGAACATTACTAAAGAAACCCGGTGGTTCTTGCAGACCTGGCGTTTATTTCTTGAACATTATGATAATAATAACACTTTATTGTCCTCAATATAAATTAAATCGGAAATTTATTTTTTGCTCTGGGTACCACAGTGCAGCGCCGGTTCAAGCGTTGTTCTATCCATGCCGAGCGCCGAGCAAGGAGGCAACAACTCCCATCTGTTAACGTCTTTTGGTATGACGCGGCCGGGAATCAAACCCCGACCTTCCGGGTGATGAGCGGACGCTCTACCAACTGAGCTACATCCCCGGTTTGGCTACAATACCGGTCTAATTATGCTTAAATCTCGGCGCTTAGTATATACCCTGTGCTTATTAGAGATCAATTTATCTGAGGAAATATGGTACTTTTAAAATACAGCGTTCAAATATTTGTTCTTTTTGGTAATAAAATTGAATCGTTACTATCAACACAAACAGTGCTAAACAACAACGCTGATAACAGTTCAATAGAAGACTCAAACAGCTTGTTTTAAAACAAACAATTACTTTTCTTGATAACGTTTTATTCAGCCGCACAAAACAATTTACAATATGCAATGTAATGCAAATGATTATATTGAGGCACCATAATATGGTGCAATCCTTATGTGAGGAGCTCTTTGTCAAACTGTAGAACTGGAAAGTATATTAAACCATATCTTAGATAAGTTAAACTGAATAATATCCATCATGAAGTGTTATATACATACATACCTGTTTCAAAACAGATGTAAACATTAAATAGTGTACACGTAGTCAATGAACGTGCAGTAACATTGAAAAGAAGCTATCTTGCATTGGGATGTTGTCACTATAAAGACAAAGTTAAGACATTCAAAGCTGGACCTTACTTGAGTATATTAAACAATGTAAATTCAATGTAAAAAGTCAAATCCTTTTCGTTTTTTCTCATGATAAATGGCCTTAATCCTCTTGAGTAGCAACACATCGTTGATAGATATGTTGTCGAACTTCATACGACCTTTCAAAGAAAAGCTTGTGATAGTCCTGCTTCCAAGTTGAACCTGAAATATAGAACATACAAGAACGATTCAATGTCATTCCCGAATACAGAAAAGGATCTTGTATCAAATAGAATTTAGATATATTGGTAACTTCTAGGCAATGAATGCAACGTTTCGGCGACCATATAATTCAAAAACAAAAAAGCGATGCTATCTAAAGAATTAGTTCCCATATAGTTAAATGTGAACAACTGTATTACTGATAATCCAAATATCAGGACTCATCTGCCATAAACATTCAAAAGGTGCCAAGTTTTTATGATAGTATCACATTGTATCATAGCGTGGTGGACAAAGTGATGACACAATTCACCGCCTGTGTTCTCAGCGATTCTCTGCTAAAACTTTATATTCAAATATAAACGATTTTTGGCACAACCTTAAGTTATAGTTCGGTGATATGTAATTTATCAATTAATATGTTAGGATAGACATTCAACGGGATATAATAATGACTTTTTTATTTAGTTGCTTTAATATCGGTACCAGGCGCTGAAAAGCTCTTCAACATCAATAAGTCATCAGAAATAAGGTAATATTTCCATTTAAATCATATTATATTGTATCATAGACTATGATAATCGACAAATATTTAAACCATGCCTGTCATCTCCTTGAGCAGTAGACATGTATAATCATCAATTATGAAAAACATAATACAAATAACACATACTTGTCGAATAATTCACGATGATTAAATCATTATTCACAAGCATGCTTTCGAACATTACGGGTCTCTTCACCTGATGAGACCCGTTATGTTCGAAAACATGCTTGTGAATAACGATTAAATCATCGTTATTTCTTCGACAACTGTTTGTTTCTATATGAGACATGAGGGTTGGACAAGTTTGAACTAAATTTTGTATTTGAAAGTTCAGCATTGTCAACCAACATGCATAACAATTGTAAACTTCTATACTTATAATCTACTAAATAAATGTAAGGGATTATTTGTTTGAATTACAAAACCTCAACTTGGCAATCAGAACTGAGGTCAATTGTTATTTAAGCATATTTGCTAGACAGTTGTCAGAGTAGCAAAGCGCACTGTGTAGTTTGGCTGTAGCTCGCCCTACACTCGCACAGGAAAGTTGAGCAAATGCATGAAGCCAGTGATGGTAACTTACGCGACTTATGGCTTGCGAGGGAAGGTGGACCTACATATATCAATGTTAGTACTGATGCTTTGGTGAAATTAGAACAGATATGAGGTCATTGCATATACAACTGACATAGATTTATTCAGTTTCAATCACGTTGTTTTTTTCTTTGCATACAACATTTTAAAAACAGAATATGATCGAATAAATGATAAATGATAACTTAAGGCTCCCTATAAATAACTTACATTCATTTTATTTCCTTTGAATCGGATTATGAATTCCCTGACTGTATTTTCTCTGATCCAGAATGCTGATTTAAGGGATTTCATGACAGTCCAACCTGATCCACCCCGCTTCAGTAAGGCAGTAAAGTTACTCCTTTTGTCCTTCTTTATCCAGAACTTCAGTGCAAGGGTGATTTGCTGCCCGGATATCTTGATCTCCAACCTGCATGTAATTGTTAACATGAATTATTCACTACTTTCTGAAACCATTACATATACTTCTGTTATATTTCTTTCACAGCACAAGAGACTTAAAGCTAGTATTATACAACTGTATGCATACATTTATACCGCATTGATTCAATAACCGTAGGTTTACATCTTTGTACTAGCATAGTCAAATACTACGGATTCAGCTCTTTAATTAAAAGAGCCGAGCCTTATCCTCTAAAACCCGTACTTTTATATCCCTATAATGTACTGTTACGAGTTCTCTATCTATCTTAGAGCACAGTAAAATGCTTGAGTCGTCAAGATAATATCTTAAAATGTATAAATTTCAAATGAATTGTCAACAAATTTGGGAAACATTATCTCGAACACAACATGCAAAACAATTTGTCATTTTCATATGCAAATGTTAGGGACATTGACGTCATCATCAGCACTGTGAGCACTGAATTCCTTAAATTGTCCGAGGTGCATGAGGCGTAAATTTTATATACAGCGTACCAGTCGTGCTACAGCATTTATAAGCGTCGTGCTTGAATCACGTGCATGATTTGAGCACGTTTTATTCAGCAACATTGAGCAGTAACACATTTCATTGCCTAAAGACTGCCATAAAGACTGAGTGTTTTTTCGAATGAATCAGTTCACACAATGGCTTCATCATGGACAGTCCAAGGACAAGTACACTATTCATTTAGAAAAGGAAACTTTACTTTTTTACTCCTTACTTTTTAAAGTGTATATTTTTCAAATTCAAATTAAATTTCATTTAATTGTTTTATTTAATAACAGTTATTGATTTTTGTATTTCAAATATTTTTGTTTGTTCGTTGAGCTGTTTTTATCAATATGCGGGTTGTAATTTGCTATTGTGCATCCCGTCTATATTACATATAAATTATTTCAGGTTACTGCAGCAACGAAATTAAATCGAACTGTCTATGGGAAAGAATGTAACGTCGTACTGGACATCGCTCGGACGCTGTGTGACGATACAGGGGTTTCAATGAGACGACAATGCAGTCTCCATCCTCTAACACTCCAAGAAGGTACTTTTATATCACTTTCTTCTCATTTTTATTTGTCGTTCTATATAACTTCTGAATATCATTTTTTATATCGTGGTTGAAAATATATAAAACATTGGTAACGTGGTTTCATGATTGTCGTTATTTCACTTACTCGTGGTATAAATGAAAATACACTTGAAAAGTCCCAACTGACCTCACATAATTTACTTTATTTACGTCATTTTATTATTCTTTTAGGAATATCAAGCTCCTTAACATAGAAGACCCCCATCGACGGAAGCGACTTTTTCCTTTCGGAAAGGGAACAGAGCAAATCATTTGTCAGTGTAATAAGTGTTTAAGTGTGTATTATCCACATAAATAAAACAATCAGTTGACATTGTTTGTTGTTTTTATGGAAGTCTGTGAACCAGTTTTATGAGCATGATACCTGAACGCAACCAGACAACCGTCATCTATCGGGATATTAATGTACTCGACTCCACGTGACCACAATACATCATACGGTTGGACGAAATCATTTGACTGTGCTCTAATTAAGATGTTAATTAAGTGAGTCTGTTGTTACAGTTTTTCGGGAAATGTGTATTTCATAAAGCAGTTATTGCAACAAATGTTAACGAAAACGTATTTGGTGGGGCGATAACGTATGCGTTATGCCAGTAAACTGTCACTGCTTAGAACACTGTAGAGAACAATTCTAAACTTGGTAGGCCAGGACTTCTGAAATGATTTTTAACAACTCTATTCAATATATTTCGGCGTGTTTTTTTAGTTAATAGATTGAACCGGGTTAATATACCTTTGTGTCCTATACAGACATTAATTAAATACATAATTATATTAAAAATGTGCAAACAACAATAGGGGTATACGTGTATTTAACTTGCTGACTTTACACAGGTACTTAGCTTACCGCGTAGCATACATAAATCTGTCAATCTTTCCAACTATATGTATACGAGCCTCTTTCTTAATAGGACAGGGTAGTTGTACTGTACTGATCTGGCCGACCTTCTGAAATTATAAAACCGACATATGACAGGGAAGTGGTATGAGCTTGTAGGACTTGGTTATACACCAAAATAAATGGTGTTTTTTCGTGTTATCACCGCTTCAATTAAGAGTTTTCAATAGTAACCGTGTTTTCTATCGCCATATTGTTTAATGTCCATATATACTTATGAAAATTAGCAACGCACCACCCAGAACAGTTCACTTTTTAAGTAGTTGGGAATCTTTTTTCCAAAATGAAGATATGTTTTACGTATATCATCACCTTGGGTAAAACATTACTCAAACCATTTATTACTTACACAATTACAACTTCTAATAAAGTTTGATTTACATCCGGGGAGTTCTTAACTAAATTTCAAGTTTATAAAAGTACAAATGAAAATATAAAACAAATGAGGGTTAATTGCAATGATTACAAATGTATATGATAAATGTTATAGTGCAAGCTATAATTCCGCAATTAACGTTGTTGTACAAAATAGATAGAGAATATAAACAAGAAATTAAAAAAGAACATACGAAATCATTCCAGATGTTTCTGCTGCAAGGTTCTTGGGGCACGCTCCATTGTCCGTTAGTCTGACAGGTGATGGTGTTGCTTGTCTGAGGCCCGCAACGTGTATAGTTATCACTACATTTGTAAACCACCGACTCGCCAATCTTTCCGTATGTCTCTGTCACGATGCCATTTTCAACTTGGGCTTTACCACATCCAAATGCAAGCGGTTCTAAAAGAACAACACCACAGAAAGGATACTACTATTGCGTACTTAATTTCATTACAGTTTTCTTGATATATAGTAATAATCCAAATATCAAGCGAAGCTTCCACTGATTGAGCTATGCACAATCTCCTCGCTGACCTGATGCATTTAGATGTAATTTACTCCTTAGCCAAAAATGGAATATCGGCTTAAAGATTTCATGTGACAAATCAAACTTGGGGAAAGTTTAATGGAACGTTGAAATTCAATGATAAACACACATTTTTAATGAAGCTAGTTTACAAGTGTCACAAGTTTCAGCTATCTAAACAGTGCTGACAAAGGTAGAATCCAAGGGTTTTGGGTATACGTGTTCCTAGAATCTTCAGGTTTGCTGTGGTGAAACCGAAGTCAGCTATTGCCATGGAGCTATGTGTAGAGTTCGATCTTCGAATCAATTTCCTCATCAGATCAAAATAAAAAGTTTCTTCTTCTGTCATACCCAAGGATTAGCGACATTCACATGGGACGCAACTCTTACCAAAAATCGAAGCGCTAATAAAATATAACAAGGGGCATAATTCTTCAGGCGTAAATGAACCACGAGAAACTTCTTAATGAGGCTTCCCCGTGGCGATTCGATCATTTTAGTTACAGATGATGTTATGTAACTCCACATGTCTAAGGTGGTAGTCAACTGGTTAATTGTTAGAGCAAAATGATTCAATTAGAAGTAATAACCTAGTTCCTAGGGAGACAATTGTTTGTTTATTATTTTGTATAATTCGATTCGACTTTAAAATTATTCAACTTTATCTTAATTGTATACTTAGTTATCATATGATGCATATGGGGACATCAACTCTCT
The DNA here is from genome assembly GCA_936450465.1 of Gibbula magus. Taxonomy (NCBI): domain Eukaryota; kingdom Metazoa; phylum Mollusca; class Gastropoda; order Trochida; family Trochidae; genus Gibbula; species Gibbula magus. The sequence goes on along the minus strand of OW388291.1, from coordinate 74,538,569 downwards.
AAAATAGGCATTCGTTCAATAGTCTGCAATGTACTGTCATATATGATATACTACATGTATATGAAATACGATAAATAAGTTACTTCAAATACCGGAAACTCTTCTTTGGAATTGAGATGAACCTCTTTGTTAGATGTTTTCAGCAGTGATGGTGTGTACATGTATATTGATATTTTGACAGTTTCTGTATATCAAACTTGTTTCACAATATCAGTAACTCTTTTCATATGATATTTATTTTATTCTGGCCATGGTTGACTATTACACTAACATGACTCATACCATGATACTATGTGTGAAGAATGAGGCATAAGTATTGATACATAGAGTTAACTTTCATCTGATGATTCAACGCTTGTAATTGTATTATTTAGTTTTAAAACTACGACGTCAAAAATTACAGTATTCGTTAGTGAAAATCATACATAGGATAAACCAACAGGAGATGTGTACATAATTTATATTTTAGTTTATTACGATTAGCTATAATTTGAAATTTGTAAAACCTAGTCTAGAACATATTCTAATCTAACAAAGGTTTCGTAGGTAAGTAGTAATTTTGGAAGTCGACTTTTCTACAAGACATTCCTCTATTTGCTAATATATGAACTTGAAACTTTATATATGTGCCGCCTTTATCAAATGTAAAACTTAATTTGTTTATTTTGTAAACACAAAACAAAGGCCCCCATTCTCATGGAACATTCCCGTGGAAATGGTTTATCCTTATTTACTGAGTGCTTTGAGAGAGCGCGGTACAGGCACGATATAGCTTTTATTTTTATGTTCGGATACAAAAATAAAGATGTTAACTGAACGAAAACCCCATTCGCCCCTTTTGATTTACCAAAAGAAAATAAGTGAAGAACATCTATTATTCGGTCGCAACAATGATTGCTCTGATTTATGAAAATGCATTGTTTAAATGAATTTCAGATATGAATTGTAATTGATGAACTGAAATGTGTTTCACTTAAGATGTACTTTACGACAAAGGAAAAACATACTCGTCACACATTTGTTTCAAATCGGCCTTTTCGAAAAAGTGAAAATATCTTGAGAATGTTTGAACTATATTATTTTGCTCTACTCGAGAAATACATCGTTTGTTTACAACCATATAATCGTCAGATGGGATTATGAACTGACAACATGTACTATACTTCAACTTAAAAACTCACTGAATTTACAAAAAAACATTGAAATTAAGCGCCTTTTATTAGTGAAAGGTTATTTGTTTTCTACTTTGTATTGTTATGAATGTAGGCTTTTAACAGTGTTCTTTAAAGGGGCAGTAGCACGTTTATTCGGTAAAATAAGTTGATGAAATATATTTGAAAAATAATTTCACCAATAGTAAAACACCCTTCTCTCTTCGGAAAATCAAGTTAAAAATGAATCTACAGGGCTCAGTAAAGCCATGGGAATCGTTTTTGTAATTCGAAATAATAAAATGTGTTCACAATAAAATGGCCACCATGCATTTTTTGCTTCTACACAACACCGCTATTACCACTACGGATAATTGGTTTGTATAATCAGATGTTTTACCCTCTAAAGTAAATTTAAATGACACAAACTATCATTATAAATGGGAAATTTGAAAAAATTAATTTTTAAAAACGTGCTATGGGGATTCTCAATATTTATTATTACCTTCTCGAAACGTAAACGAGGCTAAGACCGCTTATTCACTGGTTCGCGTAATGGCTGCATATCGGTATTACGGACCTAAATACGGTTCTATTTCTATCGACGGGAACTGAATAACTAGGTATGGTTCTATCGAATTCCAGCATGGCGAGGTTTTATAAAAGTGTTTTTGATAATAAAATCGACAAAGTGAAGGGTATTTCATCCAGGTTTAGCGACAAACGATGATTGTTTTTGGATAGTTGTATTCGTGGTAAATTCAACAGTTCTTGTTTTGTCATCGGCGTTTAAACGGGATGATCTGTATTTCTCATTTGGCTAATAATGTCCATTTTTCGTAATCATTCGGCAAAATATATCTCCATTAAAATAATGAAATTTCATAGTTCTGAATCTGTAAATATTTGGTCAATGGCTGACTGCAGTAACTAAACCTCTTGAAGGTGCTGCCCAACTTCCATCCCTCATATGAACGCAATATTAATTGAAATCAAAGTGCAACTATTCAAAGTCGTATCGACCTAATGGTCAGAATATTTTTCAAGAAAATTAGACATTCAAATAAATCATAAATATTCATTGAAGAACTAATCATATTGTATAAAAACTATGTATATATATAATATAGTTTGTCATTTAGACATCAGTACTGAATAACTAAAATATTTAACCTGTACTGTAGTGCAGGACACATTAAATTATAACAAGTACTTATGACAAGAATTATCTTTAACAAAACATTACAAAGTTTATAAAAGTTAAGCTACAAATAAACATAAATTTATCTTTATTATTTAGGTACTATTTAATATTATTCAGGATCTTGGGAGTAAAATTTAAAGCAGGCCAAAACTTAAATAAGGAAAATAATTATTTGCTAAATACTAATATTAAACCACTCACCTAGACATATGAAACATCCAACAAAAAAGGAAAAAAGGATATGAAAGTAAAGTTAATTGAGGTTAATGTTTGAACGAAACAAGTACATGTCACAGTGGATACTGATTGAAAGATAATGTGAAATGTACATGAATGTTCCAATATACAATCTATACATGATTGATTGTGCTTGAGGATGGTGGTGGTCAGGTTTGAGACATTAATTTGTATATATCTTTTTTTTAAATACAAATAATACATGAAACAAAATTAAAAATGCACATTATTTAAACTTTTTCAAGATGCAAAATTCTATTCTGACCAAGATGGTCAATCTTAAATAGTTCATAGAGTAAAATTTATTGACACTGAATTCAAACAGATGGATGGGTACATAGGATATTCAAATCTACATGCCATGTGAAACATGGGATAATGTAACATAAGCACTTGGAGATTTTTTCTTTACGTTTTAATAGATGAATAGAAGTAAACAAAAAAGTGATCATTATTTTCTATTTGAACAAAACATTTTTAAGTACAAGGAATACATGACATGTCTCCTTATTTTGGATTATAGTCTGGATCCTTTTTAGTTAGTGTATATTTTTGTTCCAATGTGATGAAATAACTTTAATATATATTTTAAATGAGCTTTTTCATTTGCTGCAACTGTTGTTCATCTATATATTTCCTCTATTTTGGAAGGAGTTCCACCGTCTATTTATTTCGTTTTGTAAACAATTGTCAGCTTCTTAAATATTAAAATAAATACTATGTTCTCAGGTAGAATTCATTTTCTTATGAAATATTGTTTTTGAAACATCTGTTTAATTTTCAAAGCTAATTAACAAATATGCATGTACTCGTAAATTAAAATCATCACCACAATGATAAAATTGTTTTCTGACTCATAAACCTTCCTCCCACTATTAGTTAATTAAAGGCACAATATATCTAATGGCAAATATGTTTATGTATTTCTTATATATAATTTGAATGCTGTGGTCTTATATTAAATTACTGTCACTTCAGACATACAGGTCACTAACCAGGAAATATTTGTTTAAACTAGAACAGATATATATTAAATTAATTGTACATTATATACTGTACTGCTTTAATAACAGAACAAGACGAAAGAACAATAACATTGACTTAGTGGGCTTTAGAAAATATATTCAAATGAACTATTTGAATCAATGAGCAAATGCACAAAAGAGGCGTACATAATCAGTCATTTCGTTATTGTTGAAGGACATGAGCTCATACACGTACGCGCAGTGACATGTCTGTATCTACTTGCCATTGCATTATAGTAAATGAACTGAGGTACCTTCATTCTCAGCTCTAGGTGAAAGTTCCACATCCCGTCCTTTTCTATCATCTTCATCTGCATAGGATTATGTAAACAAATGACAATTATGAACATTGAATGACATACCAAAGGGCGAAAATAAGGAATCACATAACATTAAATGTTGTAACGTAATTTTATCACTTCGTAAAAGAAAGACGTTAGTGATTTGATTCACTTTAAATAAAGAAGTCAGTTTCCGGAAAGTCCTCTCTGTACTCCCTCAACTGCATGGCAATATGTGTATTGGCATACTTCAAATCAGTGTTCTTGGTGTAGCCCATGTCCAAATTCCGTGGGGGAACACACTTTTGACGAACACCTTGACTCAAGACATCCCTCCAATGTTTAATAGGGTTGATGTCTGGACTTCAAGCAGGCCAAGGCAATATTGTTACTGTTCCTGAAAAATTAACTGCCTCGTTAACCGTGTGGGGACGAGCATTATCCTGTTCGGAGCTGAATCCGTCGTCGCCCTTTTCTCCTTGAATCATTGTCTAATGCCACACTCCAGTCGTCCTTGTTGATGCTGCTGTGTCATTTGTAGGCTGACAAAATGCCGTCTGGTTTAAGATCTGCTGGTTTGAATCTGTGTCATAGTATTTGATTTCAAACATTTACTCGTTTGACAAACCACGTTATCTTCGGTACTGGATTAAAACGATCTCGTTAACGTACGATCATTCGGCATGTAGGTTCCTCATTGTACTATGGACAGTCTGATAGTTCAAGTTCCACAAGCGAGTTAAGGCACTGATTGATAGGTGTAACCGTCCTGCAAATAGAGTGGCCTGACTTCACCATAGCTACAGCATGTCATGAACCTATCTTTTTAAATATGGTTTTGGACAATGCACAATAGAACTCTCATTGAGAGCATATAATAGCATTTTCACAGAAAGATGCTGTGCCTTATTTGCCCTCAGTTAATAACATAAAATAGGTTTGGCATGTGGCTAATAAACTAACGAATGTACATCTTACAGAACTTCAATGAATAATTGCAGCTAAATCAAAGACCTGCTATCGCCGTCGTAGCCTTTCTGTGTTCACAGATATACACTGATTGCTTCCAATTTTAAATTAAACAAGCAAGAACAAGATCCTCGGGGATACGACCCCAAAAGATAGATTCAGAGTGTGCAGGGGCCTGCCGGAGGAAAGATTTCTGGTCGGGGTTGAGGCCCGAACGATGTAAGAAATTATCCCTAAGCAGTACCTGAATCCCTGATGATATCTGCGAAGCCGATAGCATTATCTGCGTTAGGTCCGCGGCCACATTGCAGAATGCTTTGAAAAGCACCGGGTCACCCGACTCCATGTCAGCCTGCTTGGCGCAGTTAAGCATCGCCTGACAGGTGAACGCCACGTGATTGCCAAACCCCAACACTGTGCGAGCCTCTCTGTCGAGATGCGTGAGCTGCGCATCAGTAAAGCGATGGGGCGGTTCGGGGGAAATCAGGCAAGACGAACCCTGATCAAGAGCAGGCGGGACGAGTTGAAAGGGAGTCGGGTACAGAGGCAATTGCCGCAGGCGCTTATCCGACACCACAAATGGCGGTAGCAGACGGTTGGGGACAGCAGACGAGATGACCTGCTCCATATCTTCCGAGGCGTCCAGCAGGAGCCTGTGAGGCGGAAGAGCGAGAAGCGCGGGAGCTGTGTCACCTTCGGGACAAAAGGAAGCCTTCCTGGCTACCGATGAGCGAGGTCCCAAGACGCTGACCTGATTGAGTGGTACCTCCGCGAACGAGGCCACCTCCGTCAACATGGCGACGGAGTCCACAATCGGCGGGTCATCCGATGAGCCCATACACTCCGCATCTGACACTATACTGATGAACGGAGGGTCAGAGACGTCAATGAAGCGGGCCTCACGCTCAACCGAGTCTGGCGAGGAGTCACGAGTGGGCGACACCACCGTGACACGGCGCGTGGGGGTGCGAGCAAGACGCGAGGAGGCATCGGACCCGGAGGCCCTTAAGGAAGTGGGACGCGAACCCTGAGACACGCAGTCCGCATCTGGGTCACGACCTAGCGTAGCAGCGAGGCTGGCACGGTTGGGTAAAGCCAGCGGACCCAAACGAGCATCCAGCAATGAAGACACCATGTTCTTAACGGACGCAAGAAGGAGGTCCGGTTTGAACTTATCAAACTTGGCTTTCTTGCTCTTCTTCTTTTTGCTCTTGGTGGAGGGTTTGCTGACCTTTAGCCTAAGAGGTGACATACGCCTGTCATCCTCCCCACTTGGCGAAGGGGGAGAGCGAGCGCGAGCCTGAGGACGAGAACGCGAACGCGAAGAGGGTGAGAGCGAATCTCTCGAACCCCTACCGGATTCGGATAAGACCGGCGACTCAGGGTCAAACTCATCCGTGCATTCGGTGAGAACAAAGTCCACCACCTCCTCTGGAGATGGGTGACAAATGGGAGACAAATCCCAACATTGACCCGACGTAGCTGAACGCTTCTTAAACAAAGCCCTATCGGTGACGGACTTACGAATGGCCGTAATATATGCTCGGAAGTCTGAAGAGGAGAGAGTGACGCACTCGTCACAACGATAATCCTCCTCACATAAGTCTTTGCACTTCCTACACAGCAATTGCGGATCCTTGAAAGCAGACTTCCTACCTCCGCAATTCGTACAAAAGGCAGAGTACATAGTGAAGTAACCACGGAGGCCGTAGGGTAACGACGTGAGTGATAGTCAAGTCACTGACGAGACCGTCGAGTCACTACGCGAGTAAGCTGATGATGTGAGTGACAGGTGAGTGACACTCAATTCAGTTAACAGGTGAGTGACAGGCTCGTCACTAACGAGCGTAACCTAGGCGAGGTGAGTGACAGTCACTTACACAGGTGAGCGACAGGCATGTCACTAGCTCGCGTAATGTAGACGAGGCGAATGACAGTCGAGTCACTGACGCGAACCCTAAGTAGAGTAGTGTAAGAACTAAGTTCTGACACTAAGAAAAACAACCCTTCCGATAGCTAATTACTCCAAAAACACCAAGAGTGTAAACTCACAAAAACGTAGACGACGAGACGCTTAAGTGAGAAACACGCATGGCAAGACGAGGGAGACTATCGAAAGTGTTGAAGGCAGAGGCTCCGAACCCAAAGGGTGCGAAGTCAATATCACTACTGTCTAGCCATGGTGAATGAGGCGAATGGCCTAAGGCAAGTGACAGGCGATTGACTGGCGAAACGAATGACTGGCGAAGCGAGTGAATGGCGAAGCGAGACACTGGCAAAGCAAGTCACAGATGAGACAAGGCAATCAAGTCTAGTCGAAAACCGAAAGCGAGTGACTAGCGAGTGACAGGTGAAGCGAGTGACTGGCGAGGCCAGACACTGGCGAGGCCAGACACTGACGAAGCGAATCACAGGCGAGACGAGGCGAGTCAAAACGAGTAGACAAACCGAAAGGCAAATGACTGGTGAAGCGAGTCACTTGCGAGACGAGGCGAGTCAAGTAGAATCGAGCCGAAGGCGAATGACTGGCAAAGCGAGTGACTGGTGAAGAGAGTCAATGTCGAGGCGAGTGGAGTCGAATGCCAAAGGCGAGTGACAGCTCACAAAAACGTAGACGACAAGACGTTTAAGTGAGGTCACTGACGAGTCTAGACGAGTCGAGTCGAAGGTGAAAGCCAACCGAAGCAGACGACGAGCTATCGGAAGACTCACCTGATCTAGAAGACAAAGGGACTGGCGGAAGGTACGACCAAAGCCTTGCGAACCAAGCAGTCACACGACGAAGGCGAGAGAAAACAAAAGACACGATTTGCACGTGCAAAGCATGCAGCCAACTGACAGGTAGAGCACACCTAGCACATGTCAACATGGCCCCTTGTTAACTCAACACCTACATAAAACAGGTTGTCTAAAACAACCTGTTAACGACGAACGTAGATATAGACGTTGATACTACCTCTTAAATTAATAAGAAGTAGCAGGATAGCAAGTTAGCGAAAAAAGGCGCTAAAATACCAAGTCTCAGAGCGAAAACACACACGACTGCCTTGCTCTGAAACTGAGAGGAGAGTGAGGTTCCGGTGATGACGTCACGAGACCATGCAGACTTACCGCCCTTGGGATTTTACGCATCCCCTACTCCACTGTTTCAGTTTCGTCTGTGTTAACGTTGAAATAGCATACCTTGAGAGGGGGTAGGCATAGTAGGTCTAGTCAACAGATAGTTATTTACATAATTTGTATTTTACATTATCATCGCTCCCTGTAATACAACAAATGTCTGCATAGTATCTGTATCATGGGCCTGTGACCCTTTACGAAATAAACACATATTCAGTATTCAGTATTTCGGTATTTTCGGTATTTCACGTTTAGTCATATATCAGGATTCACCAGTTCAGCTAAGTTTCTGAAAGTTAGTTTAATTTACAAGAAAAATGTGACGGGTAAAAAAGTCAAAAGATTTTAAAGCCTGCAAAGATATATGATTAAAAAAACAACATCATTTATTTCAAATCGAAATGAAAAAGGGCGTTTGCTTTTTCGATACATATTTTCTTTCAGATTCTGTTCTATCATTATTATGTTATTTTGGTAAAATCAATGAAAAGAAATGGTAGTTTTGAATTACATTCTATATTGTTGAGAAGTTAGTCCTGAAATTAACAGTCTCTAATTACGCCTAATGCATTAACACCTTTTCTTTGATGCCGCATATCTGTCACTGAGCCGGTTCAATTCCACAAAAGTGGGCGCGTCAAGTTTATTGTCAACGTCCTGTCATATGACGTAACTGGTGACACTTAACTGGCCGTTAGTATATTAAAGATTCACATATAGGCAACATTCAGTCTACATATAGTGAGCCAATCGAGGTAAAGAACATTTTATTAAACCAATGAAATTTAGAAACATGATGTAAGCTTCGTTTTTCTGTTGTTTCGTCAGTGATCATAGCCAGTCATTCGCGGTTATGTATGATGTACACCAATGTACATGGATAAGCAATCACATGCTGACAACAGGTTCGTTATTTAAATCATTGAAGTCATCGTAATTTTTTTTTTTTACATGTGAACTAGTTTGACAACCATCACAATGTAAAATAATTTGTTGCATGCTAACTAGTTACACAACCATCACAATGTTAAACAATTTGTTGATATGTAATTATTTTAATTTGTAAAATGATATAGATATTCGTTGCATAAGTCTCGTTTTTCGTTGAGTAGGATCAGCAAAAATTAAAAGCATAAGCATGTATAACAAAACAGACATTTATAGTAGTAGGCTTATATACATTCGGTACAGTAAGATGCCAGCCTGTCTTCGCGCAAACGCAGGGCGCGCATAGCAGACAAAACACTAGTTGAGATTTCCAGGATCGCCAGCTATGGTGATAATTAATCTTGGGTCGCGTAAATTAGCGTCAAAGTGCCCCTTTAAGACCGGTGTGTAGAGCCCTGTCCATGAGGGTCGCATGGGATACTTTGAACAGGCGGTTGTCTAGGATGGCTCCGAGAAACATGAGACGCATAGTCGGCAATGGGTTCGAATTGTCTAAGTCTACGAGTCACCCCAGACGCCTAAACAACATGATAGCGAAGTCGCATTGCTCTCTGATAATAGAGGGCAATGGTCGTGAGCGAACAGTTACTGGACAAACGTCTGGGTCACTCTCGTGAACAGCCATGGAGAAGAGGATATCACAAAAGGCAGCATCTTCCATTGAAATTGCCCCGTCCAGGATGAAACGGATCCGACGCAAATATTGGAATGTGGAGGTACGCATCATGGAGGTCAGGAGACACCATAGTGTCTGATGGAATAGTCCACTGTCATGTCTTGCCGCGATTGCCCTTCTTCCGGTTCCCGGCATCTTTGCATTACAGCCTTTGCCTTGACTTCCCTGCCCGCAAGTAACTTCTTCCCTCAGGCCGATCCACCATCAACGCAACCAGCAAAGCTGCAACTTCAGGAGACCGTGACTGTATGCTCGCTCAACGAAATAGGGAATGATGTCACACCAGTCCTACCTTTTCCGGGTAGCTCCCTTTCTAATCTGTGTGTTCTATGTATTTTTAAAAAATGACAAGGTATGGATGAGTAGGCGATTACAGTGATATGAACATATAAACAGATGTAAGAAATATTGAAAAGAATGTAAACGTACAACCTGTTCCAATGAATATGATGTCTACTGGTTGCTTCTCATATTCAGATCTTCGATAGAGAGTGCAGGAGTTGATCCTCTTGCTGAAATAGAATCCAACACATTGCTCCAGTACTGAACACCTGGATGAACACTGCAGTGTTGATACTGTCTCCATACGTGTAAGATTTGTAACTGATGTAGTGTAATGTTCCAATTTATAACGTTCTATATTCAAATGTCCTTGTGCACTTTGTGCATAAACAACAAACCACATCAACAGAATACTAACAGACGTGAACATCATGAAATAGCTGGTTGTAACCAACATGTTGTCTGTGTTGGGGCGTCTGTATGAAATGTTAGATAGTTAGATCAAGGATACATACACGACTCTTGTGACGACAATCAAGTTTCAGACGTGTGTGGTTATGGAAGAATAAACATTATTCTATGAGAGATTAAATGGAAAATGGAGTGCATTCAGACAGTCGATATACTAGTCGGAATTGATACTTGGAATACATTTGAACATATTTATGCTGTGAAACAGAGTAGAGACGCATTTATAAATAAATATTTAATTTAATTGACATGTATTCGAGGGAACTTTTCTTCTGCCTAGAACTGATCATACGTCCTGCTTTTAAAAAACATCCAACAGCCATTTTATATTTGTCTTTGACTGCTCCTTTCTCTGCTCAAAGTACAACTTCATCATTAAATATTTGTTGATAGGTATTTTTAGCTCATCAGGCCGGAAAGGCCCGATGGGCTTATGTCATGGCATGGCATCTGTCCATCCGTAAACTTGACGCTTTTTCGACTTCTTCTCCAGAACCAATGACTCCACAGAGCTGAAATTTTGTGTGCAGACTGCTTGGCAAATTGGGATTCTTAATTGTAGATTTCGTGACCCCATGACCCCAAATGGGGTCACAGGGGTCACATCCTTAAAAACCTATTTTCATCTTCTTCTCCAGTTCCAAAGGGTCTAGAGAGCTGAACAGTTCTGCTCAAAATCCTTAGCCAATGGGATTCTAAATTGTAGATTTCGTGGCCACGTGACCCCAAATGGGGTCACAGGGGTCACATCCTTAAAAACCTATTTTCATCTTCTCCAGTTCCAAAAGGTCTAGAGAGCTGAACAGTTGTGTGCAGACTCCTTGGCCAATGGGGATTCTAAATTTTAGATTTCGTGACCCCGTGACCCCAAATGGGGTCACAGGGCTCACATCCTTAATAAACCTATTTTCATCTTCTACTCCAGTTCCAAAAGGTCTAGCGAGATGAAAAGATGTGTGCAGACTCCTTGGCCAATGGGGATTCTAAATTGTAGATTTCATGACACCATGACCCCAAATGGGGTCAGAGGAGTCACATCCTTAAAAACTTATTTTCTTCTTCTTTTATCCAGTTCCAAAAGGTCTAGAGAGCTGAACAATTGTGTGCAGATTCCTTGGCAAATGGGGATTCTAAATTGTAGATTTCATGACCCCGTGACCCCAAATTGGGTCACAGGGGTCACATCCTTAAAAACCTATTTTCATCTTCTTCTCCAGTTCCAAAAGGTCTAGAGAGCTGAAAAGTTGTGTGCAGACTCCTTGGCCAATGGGGATTTTAAATTGTAGATTTCATGACACCATGACCCCAAATGGGGTCAGAGGAGTCACATCCTTAAAAACTTATTTTCTTCTTCTTTTATCCAGTTCCAAAAGGTCTAGAGAGCTGAACAATTATGTGCAGATTCCTTGGCAAATGGGGATTCTAAATTGTAGATTTCATGACCCCGTGACCCCAAATTGGGTCACAGGGGTCACAACCCAAAAACCTATTTTCATCTTTATCTCAAGTATGCAAAGCTCTAGAAAGGTAAAATGTTGTGAAGAGACTCTTTGGTCAAAGGTGATTCTTAATTGTAGGATTGGTGACCCTGTTACTCCAAATGTGGATCACATAAATCAATGAAATCCTATTGAGCTACAGAACCCATGGCTCTATTTTTATATTTACTCATAATATTATTATCGTCATTGCCTTACTGCATTACATTATGTTAGGTGTGAATGTCCATTATTTAAGGCATACTATTATCAGAATAGTGAGAAATTGATTTTTGTAGAGATACTTGCCATCCTTTTTTAAAGTGATATGTTTATTATTAAAATAAATAGGTTAGCTCAACTTTTTTCTTTTGAATTATAAATTCCACCAGGTTCATAAATGACACCGTTCTAATCGCAACACAATTCGTCAATTCGTAATTAACTATGACCTAAGAAAATTAACATGAAGCCGGCCTTGAAAATATAAATTTTCATAAGTGTACAATAAATGCAGGATGGACTACATGGTAGAAAAGGTATGTCTTGTTGTCATAAAATGTAACAAAGCAGCGTTCCTAAACAGACAAACCTTCCACGAAAGTCAACTTATCTTTAAGACTTCGGCTTGACCTTTAACCCTATGCTTGACTGGAATTACCTTCAATTAATGAGTTATCAATCATGATTTTTTTCTTCACTAGTATTTTAACAAAAAAATATCTATATCTAATAATATGTATTGCCGTGTGTTGCTGTATGCATTGCCGTTAGTGAGGAACAGATTTTTCAAGAGGCGTTCTCTCAAAACCGCGGAAGAGAATATATATTGAAAACCAACCACTATAGTCCTAATGTGGAATGTCGTAGCCAACCTTTTTGGCAGCGTTTTGTGAAATTTTCTTGATAAGCTGTCGAGATATTGAGGTTTAACGTCTAATTGTTACCAAGGGAAATAACAGTAGTAATCTAAGAGAGAATTTGGACACAATTTGAATGGTGATACCCATGCTATGTTTTAAACCACCATCTCGATACCCATACAATTATGAAACCACCATCTCCTCCATTGATTCCATAACCGTTCCTACACCTACAGAATAATTGCAGCACGCCAATCGTTTACCCACCAGCCTGAAGCAACAAACCCGCGGCGCACTCGAAGTGGGATCCAATTAAGCTTCTTATCTGAGAGACTTTGATATCAAAACACACCAAATATATTTTACCGATCATTCCTAGGAAAACAGAAAAACAACTTCCTCAGATAAACGCAAGAGAAAAAGTCGGAAAGGTTGAAAGTTATTCTTGAGAGTTAACCAGGAATATCCTTAAGTAATCGTTACGAAACTCAAGGAAGAGGATATACTTTTCTACACAAGAGAAAAGGTATGAAGAAAACCCTCTCACTGTAAAAATGGTGTTTAGGATATAAACATAATACTAAGCGCGTATCTTGTCCTTTTTTTTTTACACGTTTAGCTACCTGAATGTGTTTAGGAATGTGTTTAGCAACTAATCACGTTTAGCTACATAAACACGTTTATTAATGTGCTTAGTAACGAAACACATTCCTTAACACATTTAAGTACCTAAACGTGTTTAGGGGTATAAACGCGTAAAAAAAACAGGACAAGACACGCGTTTAGGATTAAGTTTAGCTTTTCAACCAAAACAAAACCACACTCACCAACACGCCTATAAATGAAAGCATAGCGCTCAGGCTGTACAAAATATTTACCGGTAAATCAATGAAGACCAATTTTATATCTTGTAATTAAAATGCCAGAACACAAAACAGTGACTGTCGAAAACAGTTACAAATTTCAATCTTACACAACGTCATCGCAAAAAAATTCATGGCGCTTACTTAAAAGGATATAAGAGCATATAATATATATAAGTGTATGATACAAGAAATAAATTTGGTCTGCGTCACCTTTTTTTTTAAAGAAAATAATGACTCAAAATAGGAATTTCTCGAAAAGGTTTATTGAAAATTATTTATAAAATAACCATATACAGCAATACACTCATCGATTTCACCAAATATTAAATTTATAAGATAATCCTTATTCTCATAATATACATGGATAAGAAGGTATCTACAGATGATATATTTATGCCTGAACAATGTTCACTTGGCAGTTAAATTTTCAGACACAAATATTTTAAAAGTGGTTTTAAAATCAAGTCAATATAGCAACATTCTAATCCTTAATGTTTAACATTAATGAGTTTCTGCACATGGATTAATTACTTAAGAAATCCTTTGAAATAAGTTTGGGTGTTTTCTGGATTTTTTCAACATAATATTTTCACAACATAAGAATTTTTTTGAAAAAGAGTTTATGCTCAATCCCTTTTGTTCTGGAGTAAACTTGTTATGGATATATATTTTACACAGCTTTTGTAGTTTACTGCCTTTAAAAGATCTGTATAAGTCCAAGGATTTGGAAAGGTAGTTGAGATTCAGGATGGTCTTTATAAACTGCATTTTATTATACCCCCGCTACGAAGTAAGCGGGGGTATATAGCGGTCATTCCGTCGGTTCGACCTTCCGTCCGTCCGTCTGGTCAATTTTCTCAAAAACCGTCAAAGGTACATCAACCTAACTTTGTACAGTTGTTAACCATGTTCTTCCGATAGCGCACAGACAATTTTCAATTTTCTGAGATTTAAATTTGTTGTCGTTTCCATGGAAACGTCACTTTTTGGACTTAGTTTCATTGTGTTCAATGGGGACAAGTTTTCTCGGATACTGTTCAACCTAGGTGAATGAAATTTTGGTTGTGAGTACTCATGACCATACTCTTTATCGAGTTCGAAAACCAGTTCCGAAATATTATTTTTTTTACGGAGTTATGGCCCTTGAATCCGAAATTTAACTTAGAACCAAAAGAACTGTGATGCTCCAATGGGGACAAGTTTTCTCGGAAACTATTACATCTAGGTGAATGAAATTTAACATGGAGGTAGTCCAGATGATATTCCTCATCGAGTTCGAAAACCAGTTCCGAAATATTATTTTTTTCGGAGTTATGGCCCTTGAATCCGAAATTGAACTTTGTACCAAAAGAACTGTGATGCTTCAATGGGGACAAGTTTTCTCGGAAACTATTACATCTAGGTGAATGAAATTTAACATGGAGGTAGTTCAGATGATACTCTTCATCGAGTTCGAAAACCAGTTCCGAAATATTATTTTTTACAGAGTTATTGCCCTTGAATCCGAATTTGAACTTAGTACCAAAAGAACTGTGATGCTCCAATTGGGACAAGTGTTCTCAGAAACTATTACATCTAGGTGAATGAAATTTAACATTTAGGTAGTCCAGATGATACTCTTCATCGAGTTCGAAAACCAGTTCCGAAATATTATTTTTTACGGAGTTATGGCCCTTGAATCCGAAATTGAACTTTGTACCAAAAGAACTCTGATGCTTCAATGGGGACAAGTTTTCTCGGAAACTATTACATCTAGGTGAATGAAATTTAACATGGAGGTAGTTCAGATGATACTCTTCATCGAGTTCGAAAACCAGTTCCGAAATATTATTTTTTACAGAGTTATTGCCCTTGAATCCGAATTTGAACTTAGTACCAAAAGAACTGTGATGCTCCAATTGGGACAAGTTTTCTCGGCAACTATTACATCTAGGTGAATGAAATTTTACATGTAGGTAGTCCAGATGATACTCTTCATCGAGTTCACAGTCCAGTTCCGAAATATTCCTTGAATCTGTAATTGAACTTGGTACAAATTACCGGTGTGATACTCTAATGGTAAAAATTAAGTTACCTGAAAAATATTACATCTGGGTGAATGAAATTTTGTAATAACAAAGCCAGTTCCTAAAATTATTTTGGACAATATTATGATGCTTGAAGCTGTTTTTTAAACATAGTAACCTTCCAAATGGACTCGGAATCTCAAGTGACTTAACGACACGACAGATAAGTCAGCTTCAAGCCCTTAAAGAAACCGGCAAGTTTGGATATTTTAAAGATGGTTAACTCGTAACGGTAGATCGTCAAGATGTCGGTGGGTCTACACGTTTTCAAATGGAAACACATCAAAGCAAGCGTCTACCTTCTAACGACTCTTCTAGTAATAAAAGCAAGAACCCGCATCGTTCCACGCGCCCATAGGACAGTGGCCAAAGTCCGATAGGTGTTGAACAACGTTCAATATACACCGCAAATTCTAACTCTGAGAGTGAGCTTGTGACTGGCGATACTGATCTATCGCTCTTGTGTTGGAACGTGAACGGGTTGAGGGACAAAATATACGATTGTGATTTTATAGCATATCTTCGGAAATTTAACGTAGTTTGTCTAGTGGAGACATTTGTTATTGACCTGGCAGATATAAATTGGCTGGACGGTTATGATGTTTTCAATAGCCCAGCACTAAAATTGTCTGGTTTTGGTAGACTTTCTGGTGGTGTATGTGTTTGTATAGACCATTCTATAAGCAAAATGTGCACGGTATTATCGCCATCGAATGACAATTTGCTTTTCTTGAAATTGCCTAAACGGTTGTTTTCAGTTGCAAAAGACATTAACTTGATATGTTCGTATGTCCCACCCTTAGGTTCACCATACTACCATAACAACAATCATTAATGTCACATTGAACAAATTGAACAGTTTATTATAGAAAACCTTCCAGACACCAGTGATTCGTTAACAATTCTTTGTGGGGATATGAATGCACGCACAGGCGAGCGAAATAACCAGCACGTCACTTTTGATGATGATATTGGAAATGAAAATTTTATATGTAGTGAAGGAGATACCACACTTGATGACCGTTAATCTAATGATAAAGTTGTAAATAGTGTTGGTCGTGCTTTATTAGATACGTGTTATGCACTTCAGTTATTCATTGTCAACGGTAGAGCGTATGGAGATACGCTTGGTGAATATACTTTTCATCAGGGTTCGAGTGTGAATGATTACTTCATTTGCTCACTAGAGTTTTTCCAGTTTATTGAGATGTTCAACATTGGAGACCGCATTGACTCAGATCATTTTCCATTAGAGTTGAATTGTAAATTTCCAAATGTGTACATTCAAACTAAATTAGCTAATGATTGTTATGAAAAAGAAAGAACTGTTTGGAATGATTTCCTGAGTACATAGTTTGTAAATACTTTATCTGACAAAATGTTATCTTGTAGTCAGCAGTTACTCACAATGCTTGATATCGATATGGATGGTGCTATCGATCAGTTTGTACATATGATCTTAAACTCGTCAGAATGTATGAAGAAAAAAGTTGATATTAATGTTAAAAAAACACCCCAACTAAATGCAGAATGCAAATCAGCAAGGCGTAAAGCACACAAGGCTTTGCGAACGTTTCGATGTAAACGCACAGAATCGAATAGAACCCAGTATTGCCAAATGAGAAATAAGTATAAGAACTGTTGCCGAAACTTTAAAACTAATCTTCGTAAACAAAAGCAAAATCGACTCAACAATTCGATCAAATGTCCTTCTAAATTCTGGAAAGAGATACGTTATTTACAAAACCGACCTCATCGTCAAAACTCTATTCACAAAACCGAATGGTTAGTGCATTTTAAAAAGGTCTTTTCGAACGAATCTGTATTGGACACAAGTCAAGATGACGAGGTGTTAAACGATTTGCTCAGTTCATCATCAGAAGTTTACACAGACGTAGATAAAATGATTTTAGAAACACCAATATCAGAAAATGAGATATCAAATGCTATATCACATTTAAAAAATGGGAATCCGCTGGTCCTGATAATATAATCATAGAAATGATCAAATGTTCTGAATTCGTGATCATGCCTTTCATGATAAAATGCTTCAACATATTATTTGATAATGGCATATTTCCAGAAAGTTGGTCTTCGTCAATAATTGTTTCTCTACACAAGAAAGGAAAGCTCGATGATCCCGACAACTATAGAGGCATTTCCTTAATGAGTATCTTTGGTCCCCCAATAATAGAATAACAAAATGGGAAAATATGCGGGATTTAATAACAGAAGCTCAGGCCGGTTTTCGAAAAACATATTCTACTTCAGACCATATCTTTTCATTACATGCAATTGTCCAGAAATGTCTTTCACGTCGAAAACACAAATTGTACGTTGCATTTGTCGATTTTAAAAAAGCATTCGATTCTGTAGATCGTTCTAAACTATGGTATTGTTTATTAAGTGCCGGATTTCGAGGGGAAATGTTTTCTGTTTTAAAGTCCATGTATGCTAACATAAAATCTTGTGTGCGTTCTGGTGGTGATTGTACGGACTATTTTGATTGCCCGGTTGGATTAAGACAAGGGTGTATTTTAAGCCCAATGTTGTTTTCATTTTTCATCAATGAATTGTATTATGAGATCGTTAATAATGGAAAGCATGGTATTCAAATGTTCCCAGATATATTTGAAATATTAATGCTACTTTTTGCTGATGATGTGATTTTAGTGTCAGACACTGTTGTAGGATTACAAAATCAACTTAATATATTGGAACGTTACACAAAAGAATGGAAGTTATCGGTAAACTATGACAAAACATTGTAATTTTCAGAATGGGTTGGCCGTTAGCTTCAAATGAACAATGGGTACTTAATGGTTTACAACTTAAGATTAATAGTCAATATAAATATCTTGGTATTTTGTTTACCCAAACTATGAACTTCAAAAAGCGTTGAAGATTTAGTATCAAGAGCGAAGAAAGCTTTATTCAACGTCATGTCTGTTTCATTTAAAATCGGAATGTTTTCCCCTAACGTATTTTTTAAACTATTCGACTCCCAAATACAACCGATAATGTTATATGGATCTGATATTTGGGGATTCCAAAAATTTGACTGCCTAGAAAAACTTCACTTATTGGCATGTAAAAGATATTTATCCGTTGGATTATCAACACCAAACTGCATGGTTTACGGCGAATGTGGAAGACACCCGTTATATATAAATTCTCAGGTAAAATGCCTAAAATATTGGATAAAAATTATTGGTATGCATGAACATAGAATTCCAAAGCTAGCTTATAACATGATTTTGCACTTAGATGATATTGGTAAAACCACTTGGGCATCCCATGTAATAAACCTTTTGTTCTCTCACGGTTTTGGCTTTGTTTGGATGAACCAAACAATTGGAAATATTAATCTATTTTTATATAACTTTAAAAACCAAGCTATTAACATGTTTTATCAAGACTGGCATTCCATCCTCTATTATAGCTCAAGGTATGATAGTTACAGGACATTTAAAAGTTTACTTAAACCAGAAAAAATATTTATCTATTTTATATTCTAATGATTTAAGAAACAGTTTCATCAAATTTAGACTTGGTTTATTAGATTTAATGATAAACAAAGGCAGAAAATGTACATCGAAATGAATAGAAGAATGTGTCCATTATGTAAATCAGTAGTTGAAAACGAAACTCATTTCATGCTTCTTTGTCCATGTTACTCCGTTTATAGAAGAAAATACATTCCTGATTTTTATTTGTCAAAACCACCTGCTCTCGCTTTTATATCATTAATGTCTTCTCAAAATGACAATATAATTCTTAACTTGTCACTGTTTATTAAACATAGTATGAAACTAAGAACTGAACTATTAAATGATGTAAACTCGTCCTGAAGCAGAATCACTATTTTAGAATTGCTTGTCATGTTGTTCAAGTAGTGTTCTCTATCGTTTGTATTTCTGTAACATCTGTATTATATCTATCATTTGAATATGTATATTTTGTATGTGGGCCGGAGGCCTTAAATACAATAAACACTTCTGACTTGACTTGACACATCTATAATTCTCAATGGACGGATGGCGGGGGTATGTGAGCAATGCTCACTTTTTTCTTGTTTCCTTTGGCATCCTTCACCTGAAACATGAATGAAGAAACTTTTAGTTTACCATCGAAATGCAACATGACAAAAAATAACACAGATGAACATATCCTGTCTCCTGAAAACACTTTAACAAATGAAGTAAAGTGTAACATGTTATAGAATAACTCAATTAGGTGTATATACAAACGGTTGCTGTGAAAAATGAAATCAAATCCAGTGATCAATCAGTAAAAATTGTCATGTATTTTAGTCGGACTTCATCCTCGATAATCCAGCGCTATTGTTCCGATAAATCTACACACAAGCGCTGGAAAACAGTAAGGGTATTTATCCCTAACCTAGTTACCTCCCTTGGGTACATGTTATCCAATCAGAAACGAAACGCAGACACTATCTGCGTAAACAACTTGACCAATCAAAACGCATCACTACCGTTGTTTATGGAAACAAACATGGCTCACTCACTCGATTACGATAAAATTTGTAACAAATTCAGCGTAGAAAACCTGACAGAAACTCAAAAGAAAGTTTTAAGAAGTCTGTACGTTAGAAGGGTGTATTCATGTCCATCAAAACGGGTGGACGTAAATGATTAAAATCCCTGTGCTGTGCTGTGCTACTGCGAAAGCCAAGATCCTGACACGAGAGTGCTTGTTATTTCACCCTTGATTTCAAGTGATCTCATTGGTTGTTAGAAAGCAAGCGTTTCGCTGAGTCATTGCGAAGGGAGGTAACTAGGTTAAGGTTAAATACCCTCACTGTTTTCCAGCGCTTGTGTGTAGATTTATCGGAACAATAGCGCTGGATTATCGAGGATGGTCGGACTTCAACGTTTTGTAATCACTGATCCTGTCAGTTCTGGTTGCCTACAAAAAGGGCAAACATAAGTATTAAAAGAGTCAGAATAAAATGTCAGATATAAGAAAATGTTTGACCAAAATATATTTATACAATATTTTTTTTTATTTGTAATAGTCTTTAAATATAAAGGAATTTATTTCAATATTTACTCACCACAGCTGAGTCAATGCTAACATTTTCTTCTATTTCTCCATCACAACATCTTTCTTGTCAAGGCAGAATGTCATCAGGAAAATTCCTTCTCCAACTGTATAACATATAGATACATCCAAATATACTGGTCTGGTTCTAAATGAGCTTTATGAGCATCAACCAACTATTTAATGAACAATTGTCATATGCTTCTTTCAAAACTTTAGCAAATACAATTCTAAACATCTATACCCTTGTTACACATCTTTATTCAAGTAATTCAACATAACCACACACTAATCAAACCTCACTACACTAGAATATAATAGTAGCAGGTGGTTTACGGATATTACTTTATTTAGATCTATAAACATTATCACAGCCCTCAATATATATATATATTATATATATCATTTATATAAATAACAAATATTACTAAAATATTTGTTACTGTTGGTGCTAAGGAGATAATATACGTACGTTAAATGACTTGTTACAAACTCCTTCCACAAATGTAAACAACAAAGACATCTCAAATGAACCTACCTTACAAAGTCTTGGTTGTCTTTTTGTCTCGAGTCTTAGAATTACCTTTGGCAAGTAAATTCATGAAATATATTTTAGATTCGTTATATATATATATTTATGTCAAGAAAAACGATTTTCGCATCGACAGTGTTTACCATGAACTTTTATTATACCACTGCATGACAGCTTAAAATTGTTCATCAGACATGATGTTTGATATTTAATATTTCTGAAATTCATTTTGCAAATGTTGAAGATAAATATATTTTTGTGAAAGGATCTGTTGAAAATTTTGATATAATAGGCACAACATTCAAAATAAATGCCGTTGAAACCCACGTGGTCATGAAAGACGTCTGCAGTTTCAAATGTTATTATCCCCCGCCACAACGAAGTTGGCGGGGATATAGAAATGAGCTCCGTCCGTCTGTCCGTCCGTCTGTCTGTCCGTCTGTGCGTCCGGGCTTTTCCATTCGGGCCTCAAACTTCAAAACTATTCAATATATTTTGCTGAAACTTTGTACAGGTATCAACCAAGAAGTCTAGATGTCCTTTTGCTATATAGAAATTTGAGAATATATATATTTATTTTTTACGAATGCAAACAGTCTGGACTTAGAACCAAGAAGAGGGAAAACTATATTCCAGCCTCAAACTTCAAAACTATTCTATATATTAAATAAGAACAAGTTCTATGGATAGTCAACTTCTTTATTGATGTGAGTGCGACGTTTCGATGCAGATACTAGCACCGTTATCAAGCAAGTGGTACATTATCATGACAACCAGGAGAATATATACAATTATGGTAATTATGTTTTTACATGTGATTGGATTGATGTACATAGTTGTAACAACATTGTTAAGGAGAGAATGGGTATACACAAGATATTAGGTTGATGTGAAGATGGACAATGAATATACTGAGGAAGCCAGATGAGCAGATTGAGGATTACTGGATCTTGTGTATACCCATTCTCTCCTTAACAATGTTGTTACAACTATGTACTATTTTTTGCAAATGCACAATTAACGTTAATTCAGTACTAGGGATAATATGCCTACCATTTGGTATTTTCTCCTCTCCCAGATTCTTCACCATCCTCACTTCTACTACTATATGGAGTCAGTGTTACTATGACTATCAGTATCAGCAGCAGATTGTGTATTGGCAGCAATTGGCTCAAACTGATATATTCAGTGAAAACTGAATATCAGATATGTCATTGTCTTCTGATGACATTTTGTTCAAGTTTGACCTCCTTGACATTGGAATGGAACTCATTCAAGGGGAGACAACTTTTATTACCCAATAAACAGACATTTCTTAGTAAGGTGAACACACAATACTAAGTTGTTTATGTAATCTTCAAAATGTTTGTTTAACAACAGCTACAAATAATTTCTCCCAAATGAAAATGTTGCAATTTGTAGCTCATCAGGGTTTATATTGTTTAATGTTTTAGACTGAAATATATATTTTAGGTCATGGCCCGTGAAGCCCTTATTTGGGGCAACAGGTCACTAAATCTACAATTTAGAATCTCCATTGGCTAAAGAGTCTGCACACACTATTACAGCCTTTTAAGTATTTTCTTTAAGGAGAATAATACGAAAATATGTTATTAGGTCATGGTCTGTGAGGTCCTTATTTTTGGCCACAGGGTTTTGTTCTGGACAAAAGATGAAAATAGGAGTTTATGTCATGGCCTATGAGGCCCTTATTTGGGCCTGATGAGCTAAAAAAACACATGAAAAGTCGATTCAGGTCTATTAACTTTAACTTTTCTTTAGAGCAATGTTGATTCTTTAAAAGTCTCTTCCCTTCTTTCTTTTGCTCCCAAATACATGTAATTTTGCCATACCTAATATTGTAAATACCTTTGACCTTGAGCAATTCATGATTTTTGGTATATTGAGGACAATTCTGTTATAAGCATTTCTTTGTCATGCTTGGTGTATTTGCTGGTGCTGCCTGGTGGAGCCTGTTCCCGCAGCTTGTGGTACACTGGCATGGCCTTCTTGTAGCTGGGCTTTTCCAATCTGTGTTCAATAACTGCAGCCAGGAGAACTTTAACATAGTCTAGAGTGGAAAAGAGAAATCAAATTTATTAAACCTTAATTAATTGTAATTGCGATAATATTTTTAAGAGATTATATCCTTTTGAACTTATTATTACTATTTGCCAAACCCCAAAATCCATTTGACCACCAACTAAAGTGTCATGCAGCCTTAACTACACTTGTGTAACAAATTTATACAATTGTTTTCAGTAGGTATCTACTGAGTCTAATTCTTTCTTGTTTCCTTGGCAGAAGGGAAATGAAAAATGTGGATATCAGTTTGTTTTCCAGCTGGACTTTTAGAGCTATAATCACAGCCATAATCGGAACATGGTGAGTCTTACCAAAGGTGGGTGCATTGTTTACTGGCTTGACCACTGCAATTTCGCCCTTCTTGGCTCTTGGGTAACACAGAGACCATCTCCCCTGTTGCAGTTTCTGATTGCTCCTTGTTGCAATTTTCATTGAAGTGGAAAGTGGCAATGAGCAGTCTGAAATTGTATGTAGTGAATTTTAATTAACGCTATAAATATATAGAACCATTTTGATTTCTAATGGTAATACAAATAATGTGATATCTAGGGCTGAATTTCTGGTTTCATTTAATTATTTCATCCATTAATGTTTCAGTGTCAATCATATTACTGAGGGAAAAAACATCGCAGTTTTAACTTGTCTCCATGGCAGGGAAGAGGTAGTGATGACTCTTTGGGGCGAAGTGGTTCAAAACACTGTTTCTGATGCTGCGGTAACAGTTTTGGGATGTCTTTCACCAGGTAGCTGCTCCCTATCACTTCTCGGAGTAGTTGGGTGTGCCCTGCTGTCTGAAAAGGTAAGGGTATTGCCTGTTTTAGTTGTCTAAATTTCAAAGCTATGTTAAATTCATATTAGATGAAGGTTATATTAGCTAATTAGCCTTTTCGGGTCCTACAATGTGTTAGACTGTTAGTACCTTTCTTTATCCAATGCCTCTCGCATTCGATCTCCCCATGCTCACTTGGGGAAAGCCTGGAGTGGAGGGGATGCGGATGGCGACATGGTTTGATATTGACATCCACTGATCAAGCATGATTGCTGGATTACCTCTAGAGACTACCCAGTTCATGTGGTTGCTGATTGATCTTATTGATGGTCTTAGCACTTGACTTCCTTTTTGAGGTAGCCTCCAGTTTCTTCTGTACGCCTGAAATAAAGAGAATTAATAGAAATTCGATAGGTCCTGGACCTATCAATTGCCAGGTATATTTTAAAGGAATTTATTAAGTCTCATATCAATCTAACAGTAAGCAAATTGTTTCAATTAAGTTATCAAATATGTAATGATATATTTTTCCTGAAAATCTAACTATAATTGTTTATGTGTGAAAATTTCCGTTGTTTTCCTTGTATTATTTAATTTTATTATGATAAAATATTTTTAAAAACCTGATCAACTATAGAATCCTTGGCTCTATTTTAGGGTATGCAAGAAGTATGTGTTTGTGTTACCTTTTCACACCGTAGGAACGTGTACGCCTGAAAATTGTTACTCTGCGAGAGGTCAGTTTACAAATGTGAATTTGGTATAAGATTTTGTTGGATAAATCGGTTTTGAGGTACATGTATTTATGAGAAAAATGTTTCAGGCTGTAAAATGGTAGACAGCGGTGAATCCGTAGACGAAAGATAATGTCATTATGTGCCCTCAGTCGACTGTTACATCACAATCTAGGAGCCGAATTTCGCATGTGGAACTTTCGTGTGTTTGATATTACCTTGCTTTCAGAAAATCCATTATAAAAATACTCATATATTTTTTTACCATGTTGTGAAACATCCATATATGGACAAATAACAAAATTAGAAGCACTGAACCACACGTGGTGTCAAACAAAGTGAACGAGTTACTAACGGGGGTGGTGAACGAATTACAGCCACTTGGTGTTTTCTTTAGGAACGCGTTCACCACAATATTATACCAGCAGTCATTGAATGTAAATATCTCAGTCAATATTCTTTGGATTTTGACAAAATTTTCTAGTTTTGACAAATATGTATCAGCCTTTTTGGACAAAAATCGTATATTTGTTTGAAAACAATATATCGACCGCGTCTGTGTGCAAATATATTTTTCGGCATGCAGCCTCACATAAAACTGTCTCTTTTAAGCTAGTTCTGCTCAGCTTCTCATTTCTAAAAACAACTTTGTGTTTACTAATGTCTACTATTTTATAGCCTAAAATATCTTTTGTCATAAGTACCTGAAAACCGATTTATCAAACAAATTCCTACACTAAATGCACAAAAACAAACTTGACTCTCGTAGAGAAATTCGTTCACTTCCGTTGAGTAACAATTTCCAGGCGTACACGTTTCTACGGTGTGCTTTTGCCACATGCCAAACATCGAAGTAATGCTTGATGTGTGCCTTTTCTCTCATAATCTTCTTGATGCTAACATGTCGATTAGTGACTAAAGCTTTGATGTTGCATCCAGTATCTTTAAGATGTGTGATAGATAGTTGCATCCCTTCCAATTCCATATGGTTTGAAGACTTCGTTGCTATGTAACATAAATTAGTCGAGATTAACAAAATTAGTTTTGTTATAGATGTAAATTTATCTTATAAGGAGTTTGAATTAATTTGAGCAAAAAGTTCTAAAACTTTACTTTTTTACTTTACTGTTTGATTCTTTGTCTTCTTCACTGCTCTTTATTAATCCTGGCAATTACCTTATTCTGAACTGTTCTTTTACTTTGCAGTTTATGGATCTTCACTTGCCTGAACAAACTAAGTGTCAAGGATGAGAACGATATCGAGATCCATCATTGTGTAGGACCCGTACTTGGCGGAGTAGCCTGGAGAATCGCATCGAACATCTCCATCGAGGACTAATGGAGTGTTGCCTATTTGCCGCAGAATAGAAGACTGGTAGTCTAGCAGCTCTGAAGTTTGTCAAACGTTGTCCTTGAAATGAACGGAACCTTAAGGTTACTGAAGAGCCTTATAATTTGAGCTGGACTACAACCAGTTAGGAGGATGTTTGCAGCAAACAGAAGATTTCGTTCACTTTGAAACCACGTGTGGCTCAGGGGTTCTAATGTTGTTATTTGTCAATAATAAGTCTCAATATTTGGCAAAATGTCCATATATGGATGTTTGACAACATGGACAATTGTCTTGACATTCAACAGAAACTAACACGGAAATTATGTGTATGCAGCTGAAGTGATTTCCAATCGTTTGGAATATATTTGATTACCATTTTACATACTATTTAATTATGAAAATTATTCTTGCAACGGTTAATTAACATGTACGTCTGTGGAAATTCCAGAGGGATGTCGGGACAGGCGCCGATCTTTAATCTTGGCCTCGGGTTGTCATAACCCCAGCTCGAAAGTTGGATGTGATGCCGATCAAAACATACGAATGAAAAGTGCCTATGCCATAAGGAATTGTTGCTAGTAGGTTTGAAATCAACTCTCCTGCAATAACGTGTCCAATTCTATCTTGTTTCTTTGGCAGCAGGGAAATGAAAAAAGTGGACGCCCGTTTGTTTCCAACTTCCACTATTACAGCCGTAGGCTGAACAGAAGGGCATTTTGAATGGCGGACCACTATTACGTCACGCCACGAATGTGGACGGAAATTACCGAATCGTTTTGCATATCGGCACCGAAGTTGTTCAGTTGTCAGTTTGTCAAATCTACGTCCAAATCTTCCGGAAGTGTCATTTTGACGTTTGTGAGTTGATCATAGAAGTGATATGATGGTATATTAAATATAAATAACATTGAAATGGGTTTTAGAATCCTTTAACTGGAACGATAGAGATGTCGGAGATTGTAATGCGTCTTCTTGAGTTGCTGTAGCGATCAAAGTAGCAACACCTTCGTTTTTCAGCATTCAATTTCTAAGAATTAACGTCAATCCAGTCTTTCAAATCAGTGAGACTGGATTCGGACGAAGTCTGTTATGTCTAATAGAAGAAGGATTTTATGACACAATATTCTAACTGGCATCAGGAAGGACTATCTTCAAGAATAAATGTTATTTTGGTACAGTAGCACAGCAGGGAGATGTGTTAATAACATGAGTGATCAATTCGATCACAGTGTTCAGAGTAGTCTTCAGACTCCACGTTGCCAGTTTTTGTTGGCGATTTGCTGATGACCCTAGACACTTCCTTATGTCATGTATCAGTCAGGGACACGTAGACTTTCCGTCCTTGATTTTCGACGGCATGCCGTCTTATTAAACACTATAAGATAGCTTAACCATTCATTCAAGCATATAGAAAACACAGGATCAGACAAAGCTTAATATTTTGGAAACAATAAATGCCCCCTTCCCTCTGACGATCTGAACTACAAAAAGATAGGTAATCTATTTCAGACCAGAGAAAATGACAAAAACATTGAAAAGCAGAGTGAGGAGTGGTAGTGATTTTATCGAAATATCTTAATATATGTGCCAAGGATTTAACTCAAAGAGTGCATACTCAAAGATAAGATATTATAGCATACGGATATGCACAAACATGACATATATAATTTCTTTTATCAAGAGAATCATTTCTTTTAGTAAACGGGGATATTTTGGCATATGTTGTGATATCAGACGGCATGCCGTCTAATAAAAACATACTTTAGGAGGGCATACCATCTTTAAATAATTTGGACGGCATGCCATCTTTATTGTCAGAAGGGAGACATCATTATTTGAAATTTAAATATAAAAGATGGCATGCTGTCTGAAAAGTATTGTCTTACAAAGACGGCATGCCGTCTAAAACGCATTGTCTTTTAAAGACGGCATGCCGTCTAATATATATTGTCTTATAAAGACGGCATGCCGTCGAAAGAAAGG
Source organism: Gibbula magus (assembly GCA_936450465.1). Taxonomy (NCBI): domain Eukaryota; kingdom Metazoa; phylum Mollusca; class Gastropoda; order Trochida; family Trochidae; genus Gibbula; species Gibbula magus. The sequence goes on along the minus strand of OW388291.1, from coordinate 74,510,432 downwards.
CCGGTGACATTGCATGGTTTTCAGCGGTCGTCCATCCTTCCGTCTTTTAGCTTTAAGTTTTTTGACTTCTTAAGAAACACTGACTCTCGAAATCTGAAATATTGTGTTTAGACTCTTTGGCTATTGGAATTATAAATTGTAGATTTGTTGATTCTGTGACCCCAATTAAGGACCACAGGTAAAACAATCATCATAAGTCGTCTTCTTCGTCGACAGCTTGGCATATGGGGATTATAAGTTGTAGATATGGTGTTGCCCCCCAAATGAGGGTACAGTCGTCTTGGCAAATATGGCCGGCGATGGGTTATAAATTGTCGATTTGAAAAATGTAAGTTTTCAACCTCATATTATTTTGTATTTAAGGTCTGATCAGTTATAGAGCTAAGTTCTCCACAATCGAATATATAGAGATTCATATTCAAGCGGGGATGTCATAATGTTTTTACATCTTTTTCCGAGCAAAAGTAAGGGAAAATAATTTTAATGGCACGAGTGTTGAACGACATCCTCGAGAGTGGGTTAATGTCTTTAATTATATATGTTAATTATCTATACCACTGAAGGCATTCATTACAAAAAATCATCAATGATCAAAGGTGAATGTTATTCGTGTCTACACATATGAAAACATCTCTAACACTGTTGATATTGACTATCAAAACGCTAATGATGTAGGCTATTTTGAAACAACATAATTTAAACTCAGAAAGATCATTGTTGTTGTGTAATAACTCGATTTCCACAGACAAAAATGTTAATATTTCGATGTAAAATTTTAATACTGTTACAATGTTCCTCATTTGACATCAATTTTTTTTATAAGATGGCAGATGAATTGGCACTTTCACACTGATCACAAATACGTTCGGGGCAACCGGCAATCTGATGGTTTCTGGGCGAGTGAACTAACACTGCAACCAGATGACATGAGAAGGACATTTCTAAGCAATTGAAAAGAGTATTAGATTTTATTTCATCACAACGGTTATAAGTTTGCATAGTAGTTTTATTTGTGTAACTTTAAATGAACTGTAGCACGCCGTTCTTACTAAAATACATTGCTCTCACGAAAAGAAACATTAGTGTTACCAATGGCGAAATAATACCCTTGAAACAATAAAATAATCTTAAAACGAATGTTTCCCTCAGCGGCCATTTTAAGGTGTTCACACTAAACATTCGAAAGTAGTTCAAGCGTTCAGACTGATTTAGCTATTTCTGTAAAAGCCATTGATTATGTTAATAGACATTTCTAAAAACCAATGGTATTGAAATATATACTCGCATATATATATATTTTTCGCAGTTTTAGTTTTTCGACCAAAAATACGCAGAGAATTCGCACTTAAATAATAAAGATGTTTTTCAAGTCTACATATAGATCATGTGTATTATTTATTAAGCGCAAAACATTATGGTTTACTCCCACAATGTAAACAAACAAATAAAAGAGACCATTTATGATTACTCCACAAAATATAAAAATGCAGTTTTTGGCGTTTATTTATTTATTTACCATGCATTTCTTTCAATTATGAAGTTTCTACAGATATTAAAATAAATGTATTACCAAACAAGGTACGTTGCTTGAATTGTATAATCAATGAGAATATATACATACTATATCTGTCATAGTTTGCTGGTATAATCACAATAAAGTACCATTTAACAGGTAAAAAGTCAATAATTAGTATATTCACAGGGTATTTTGAAACATGATAATATAACAATTGTCACATTCAGTAATGTGTGAGAAGGGACGAAAACAGTTGGAAAAAACCATCTTCGTGAAATTGATAAGCCAACTCGCCTAGGAAATCCTTGTTACTCTGTGGTAGTTTTTTATGCAGAAAAGGAAAGGCTGTTAATATGACCGTAAATTCTATTGACGCGTTTTAATCTAAGGCCTACTTTCATCGGATAGTGATATGAAAAGTATTTATCATATGTTTTGTAGTTGTCTCTAGTGATTGATGTCATAAGTATGTTTTCCAAAACATAATGTTGTATTTAAAACACTAAAATACTCGATGGCTCTTAAACGCTCAGAGTGGATTTTAAATTATGGCATGATGGCATTGTCATCTTGCTGTCTAACCTCTCCAAATTGCATGAGACCAAGCAAACATATCCCACCATTATAAATCAATACGGATAACCATTTTCTACTGTTACGGCGCGGCTTGGGTCGGGTAATGAGATGTGTTACCCTCTAAACGTAATATATTGCATAAACTTTAATAGATAAATAAACGACACAATTGAGAAAAACAATTATATGGAAAACAATTGTGCTGCAGTGACTTAAAACGGAATTGCCAAATTTTTACAATATGTTGTATTTTTATTTAAGCTGACGATATTGACATTGACAGTACCAACATGTACATTTCCACGTGTTCGACCTGCATCACGATTAGTTCATTAGTTCATAACAAGGACAGGTTTATTTTACCCTATTATGTTAAACAAACGAAAACTGAAATTAAAACTATACTTTTGTCAATTCTGTTTGTGGTTTGATGTAGTGTTGAGCTATGGTTCAAGTCAGATGAACCATCGAGCACGTGAAACATGAACATCTCGGCCTTATGATTCACGTGCGCAGGGTTCTAACTGGCACACCCCGATCTCAGTCGGTAGAAGCCACGCAAGCTCAAGACAGTCACTTTGCTATATTTTAAAATATGAGACAGCATGCCGTCTTGTGAAATATGAAGCTGGCATGCCGTCTTAATTTAGTATTTTGACACAATGAACTCTCCCTGAATCATTAAGACGGGATACCGTCGAATACGTTTTATAGACGGCATGCCATCGTCATAAGACAATAATTTCATGATAATTTTTAGACGTGCGCAGGGTTCTAACTGGCACACCCCGATCTCAGTCGGTAGAAGCCACGCAAGCTCAAGACGGTCACTTTGCTATATTTTAAAATATGAGACAGCATGCCGTCTTGTGAAATATGAAGCTGGCATGCCGTCTTAATTTAGTATTTTGACACAATGAACTCTCCCTGAATCATTAAGACGGGATACCGTCGAATACGTTTTATAGACGGCATGCCATCGTCATAAGACAATAATTTCATGAAAATTTTTAGACGGCATACCGTCTCTTTGTAACGAGACGGAAAGCCGTGACGTCCCTGACTGTGTATGATGAATTGGTGTAAATGAGGTGAGATTAGCCGATGTTATCGCTGGACAGCACACACATGCTGGGATGATGTTAGTTGTCAGTAATATCCAAATATCCAAATATATAATCTAATGTGTCTAATTGTCAGCTATTTAGATGCCTGCAGCATTTGTTCCAACCTCAGACAGTTGCACTTAAACAATATAATCTATCCGGTTTACAGATCAATAGGTCTTACCAATTCTTGTAAAAATCTATCTCAGGGAAATTACAATTATAACCAAGCATTATTAAAAGGGTGTACTATGTCATTTCCGAACATATGTGTCGAGTCTTCTCTTATTTAACCAACTGGCAATTCTTTTTCTCGTGAATCACATTTTACCTGGTGTCAACACTCATGATTGAATCTGTCGTTTTGTATTCGATAGAATCTGTTTGCAACACAATGAACTTGAACTATTACACGATATTGAAGTACGAAAATACCAATAATAAGTGTCTCCCATTTGTCTCGTCATCATTCACAGTAATTCGAGAGCGCTTTCAGGGGTTGATCATGTTTCCAGATTGGTGGAGGTATGTTAAACATATTATGAATTACCGTCTTTGAGTAATTAAGTAACGTTATAGATTTAGATTTAAATATTTCTCTCTTTTACTTTGCATTAAATTTTATAACAAGCACCAATGACGTTGCGTTTCTATTGTGAATATCATACATACACATATAAACTTTGAATATTTATGGTATTTTTCCCCCGAACAAAAAGGTGTCATTTTCCGAACCGAAACGCATTATTCATACAAGTTAAATTGGACAAATGTCATCAGTCGTTCAAAGGATACCAAGATTCAAAAATACAACGCTATGTAAATGAATATCTCAAACTTCACCAGAAAGAAAAGTAGTTTAAGAGTATAAAAGAAAGGTAATGGTTCACAGATAACCCTACGTTCAATAAATGTGTTAGAAGCATTCCCTGTCTTGATCTTGATATAAACATTTATAATTTAAACGTCTATCAAAATACAGAAAGGAAACATGAGTGATTCATTGCTGATAGATTTACCATATAGACACACTTGACTCTTTATATTGATATGACATAGACGAGAGTAAATAGTTCAAACGATTAAGAGTTCGGCTGTATGTGTCAAACTATATCGTTCAAGAAGTAAAATATTGAAAAAGTTGAAGTCTCTTTTAGAAAAGTTAAAAGTATTTCCATTAATGGTCGTTCCAAAGCTAAATGTTCAGTTTACACTGCTTTTTACAGTTTTTTAAAAATGAAATTTGCATTAGACACAGACATAAACTGCGTTCCCAGTGTCACAATGAATCAGCCTCAAACCTTGCTGTGATAAGACGATTTTAAAATAGATAAATATGATTTTTGTTCCAGTGACTTTCTCTATTTTATATTTAACATTAACTTGGTCAAAGACAAGAACGTTAACAATGTTATTGTGAATTTCATACATTATAACATATCAAGAATGAACTATTTGGACATTTGGATAAAATTCATAATTCGTTCTCTGACGAGATAATTTATTACAATTTTCATATCGTATTTCATCCTAAAATACATAGGAGTCCTATGAATCATTTAATTATTCTCTTGTTCTCCCCTTCAACATATATGACAATTAAATCTATTAACACTCTTGCATATTTAATTTCTATATTCATTTCTATCACTATAGTGTATCTTTTTGTGCATCAATTAAATGGTGATAAAACAAACCATTTAGTAGCTTTAGTAGTTTCAAAATAATTTAAATATAAAGACAAGAGTAGAGACCCGTGAAATCAAATAACATTGAACCTTCTCCACTTGTGAAGTATTTCAAACAATATGCAAAGCTTTACAGTAATTGTGTTGACAATATTTGCCATTGAATATCCTTCAAACGGAAAGACACCATTTCGTTCAAACACGAATGTTATAAAGCCTCACAGTAAACGGTACCATCGTAACATAGTTCCTAAATTGCCCGTGGGACAAACTCAGATAGAAGGAATGGTGTCCTCCCTATCATGTGCTCGACTATGTACCGTCCATGCGAATTGTAAAGCATTTAAATTTAAGAAGAAAGAAACAGTGTGTGTTCTGTTTAAATGCGTTTCACAATTTTCACCAAAAATGAAAAATACTACTTCGTTGACAATGGCAACATACATCAAGTTTGGTGAGTTTGTTATTCCTTAACAGTCACATACATACTCTGATGATGTTAAAATCATGTATATAAATGGTAAAAAAAACAGATGTCCGAAATATTATATGATGCACAGATTTTGTTATCAAAACTGTTGTAACAACTAAATAGACTAACTTATAAGCCCTTTTGGAACTGCATAAAAGGACGAAAAACCTGTCGGCTGGAAGTTCCTATCTTCCATTATGTTTTAACGTCTTATAAATATAACTGATGACCAAACGATACAGCCGTTGCTCGCAGGTTCAATACATTACCACATGGTTTGAAATACTCTTGTAAGCGGCGTTAAACCCCACTCACCTCACCTCACCAAATGATAATTTGTCTCTCAGGTGTGAAAAATGAGGAACGTTGTTCTAGTGTCGTACGAAAGAAGAAAAGACAACGGAAACAGAAAAAGCATGGTAATATATGTATATTTGTAAAAAGAAATATAATGATGTTTAGCAAATAAGATTACAATTTTCAGGATTAACATGAACATTTGCACTATAAACATAACGGAACAGTTTTGTTATTGTAATGAAAATGTTTATTGTTATGTCATTTTGTTCTTTTTCAGTTATTTGATTGATACACACAGTTTTTAACACAATCTCATTTAAATCAGATCGAACGTAACAGTTAGTTGACCTTCTCCGTGACCTTCCACCTTCAATAATTCAGCCATGCCTTCATTATTAATGAAATTAATGGGATTGGAGATGAACAAGGCTGCCTTAAGTTTATATATATATGAATGAATGTGTGTTAAATATGTTCTAGGATGGGGAATCTGTGGCAGGCCATTCATTCCACAAACTATAATCAAGAGGAGTTCTTCTGTGGAGGCGACGTTCGTGTGTGTGTTTCGTTACAGATTTTGTGATCCTCGGTTAAATAACACCATCTTCTGTCTGCCAGCAGGGCAGTGGAGTCAGCCTCAAACGCACTGTACGAGATATATGTGGAACGAGTTTGTAAGTATATAGTGAAAAACCGCCATACGGGGCCTTACCTGGAAGTTCCGGTCATCGAATAACAAACCCGTCAATGAGACTTGCAAGCCTGTTAAAAGGCGAATTTTATTCTGTTTCGGTCACGTAGTTAAAGAATGTAGCTTGTCAGTTTACTCTTACTTCATACCTGGCTTTTAGCTGACTGGTGCCTGCAAATTACTTGTTCAAAACATGATCTTGAGACAACATTACATGGGATGGTACACATCCACATTGGGTTATGAGTTATTCATAAGACTCAGTGGATGCTAACCTTGAATCATTGTAGGGTGTGAAATATCGCAGCGTGGCTTTGATACGTGATTACAACTGAAAGTTTATTTGAATTATCTGCAAATTGTGAGCTCCTATCTAGGAATATTTCATTCTAGGAATTTGTTTGTCAGGTAGTTTATTACTAGACTGTACAGGGCTTCCAACTCAGGTTTACATGTTCCACCTTAGCTTGTAAAGGTTTACAACCTGTCGACTAAAGTGGTCGATTCCTCGGTGGTCAGTGTTCTCATATCTACCCTTCAGAATCTCTCAATTGACCATGATACCCGATTGATTAGATGTAGAAACTAGGGAAAAGCGCTTCAAAATCTATAAGAATAGACCTGTATAGCTGTTAGATCAGGTGTAGCCTAGGAATTGGTAGCTAGATAAGGTAGACACAATAGTTGAAAACTCTTCACAATCTAGGTATTAATCTCTTTTTCTAGTAAGATAGACACGACATGAAAAACCCTTAGTTATCGTCCCCTTAACTACAAGGAAAACAGTGGCGGATCCAGAGGGGGTTTCTGGGAGTTCGAAATTTGAGGGACCCCGGAGGCCCCGCCCCGCCCCTTTACTGCGGACACTGAAAGTACACATAGTCCGACCCATTAACTACATGTTCCTCTTGAGCAAGAAAAGCAATATACCATTAGCCATGTCAATGTGCAAGCAGGAGTTTCAGGTGAGTTTACGTTCTGAAATAAATCATTGTATATTAAATTAACTTCAGCCCTTAGGGTGTTTCACAGAACCTACTGTTGATAGAAAGAAAAGAGGATTCATGTGACTTGCCATTATTGATTGCAGCACGGTTCTTCCCTGATACTTTTGATTTGTTGCTTGAAGGTGAAGGGGAAGCCTCTGTCGGTCAACTTCTCCTGTACAGCCTCACCTGGTTCACGTATTGCTGTATATGGGAAGGTGCAACATAAAACCAGCAAGTAAGTATACTTTTAGGTTAGTCGTGAGTTTTAATCCCTTGGTGTGAAATCTAAATCAACTCCACTCTAAGTTTTTAATCAATCGTTTTGAAGCTTTGCACACGCTTTGAATATACATTACTGATACGCTTGTGGTTTTTGGGATCAATAATATTTACATTTAACACTTTGACCAAAACTTTAAATTTGTCAGCATATGCCTTTGAAAATCATATTTTCCCAGTTACATACTGAGGTTACCGTTGACCTTGTGGTCTTGACCTTGGTGTAGGATGCATTTGGGGAAAACTAAATCGTGGCCATAATTTCTCAGATTGATCAGTGATAAGCCTTTGATGTTTTTATTCATTGTCACTGTACCATTCAGATATAAAATGCCGTGCCCTCTCATGTTTCGTAAATTACCCTCACTGCTGATTAAGAGACTACTTTGTGTCATTGAGACAAAGACGGGGCGGGGGACTCGTGTGATTGCACGTAATGTGTTTTGTGTTTCCATGATGATGTTGCATTCTGACTGAAAGTCAAAACTCAGTTTTAATATAAAACATATATATGGTTGGTTTGAGGTTTCAGGTCTGTTTATCTTAAAGGTATAATATAATGTATGTGTCTGGTGTGTTTCAGATGGCAGTGTATTTTAAGTGGAAGTGATGATACCTTCATTCACAAGTTCTTAATTCAAGACAAGACGATGTCTTTCAAAGTTTTGTACCGTAATGTGACTGGAAATGTGAAACCTCTCTTTGCCAATAACTGCACACTTCCGTCGGCAAAAAACAAAATTTTCAAAGTCAAGATCTTCATATATTATGAAAATATCAGAGTAAGTCATATTGAACGTATCAATTTTTAACATTTGTTTTATGCAGTTTAGCCTCTTTAGTGGCATCGAAATTTAGTGGCATCGACATTTTCACAGTCAAGATCTTCATATTATGAGAATATCAGAGAAAGTCATATTGAACGTATCAATTTGTAACATTTGTTTTGTGCAGTTTAACCTCTTTAGTGGCATCGAAATTTAGTGGCATCGACATTTTCACAGTCAAGATCTTCATATTATGAGAATATCAGACAAAGTCATATTGAACGTATCAATTTGTAAATTTGTTTTATGCAGTTTTGCTTCTTTAGTGGCATCGAATATGTTGGAAATCCGACAAGAATACATTTTCTTTTACGGTCATTTGCAATATTGAGTGGAAGGAGACACAAATATTACATATATAATATACACTAAGGGGTAAATGAAACTTGTCGGCAGGGTCAGTAGTTTTGTTCGTAATAACATATCACACATTATATTACTCTGCAGGTGACTTGGAACCGAATCCCACTTGGGAAGTATGAGCTGACAAAGACTGTGCATGTGGATTCTTTTTTCGCTGATGGGAATGTTAATACTGTAACTGTTCGAGTGGACTACTAGACATATGGGATACACAACACAGTATGACCCATGTGTCGAGTGATTATACAATGTAGTTTTTAAGTATCAACGTTGCTTGATAATATCACCTCACCGACTTGAACGATACCGAAAAAATACTCCTCTTTAACTCCTCAAAATAAAAAAGATATATGGAAAATGCACTTGCACAAATGCATTTGTTTTGTGTTTGGACTGTTGATATCCATGATATAACACATATCACATCCCTTATTTCTATCCTATCAACATTAATCTTCCGATGTGTTGCTATAACATGGCCTTTTCCAAGCATATATAAGAAGATACAAGGGTTAAACATAGAAACCCTCATATTGATCAATGTGGTTGATTGAAGAACACATTTTGACTGCACAAAATCAGGTTATCCGTTGATCCTGCAAAAGGACAGCTGTATTGTAATGAATGTTATGTTTGAACATAACCTGAGAATATTTTATAGTCTCTCAACCTAATTTTCGGGGCTGCCATTATCTTAGGTATCATTTTTAGATTTCATATTTTCTAAAATCTGTTCATGTATCTTAATTTTTTAACTTGATGTAACAGGATCATATTTTTAACAATAATTTCATAGTTTAAATATTAGCTCTTTAAATAACTATCAATATATGTTTGTGTTTGTTACGTGGGCGGGTGTCGGAACACCTGGCTTAATGTCCTGCAGGTCGAGCAAACTTCCATTCACGTGTATAGCCTGACCTACATTAATTGGTTCTACACCTGCTTGTGCAGTATGAAAGGAAACAAAAACATATACTGACTAAATAACTTTTTCATGAAGCTATGGAATCAATATAAAGGGAATGTTCTTATATAACCAATATGTCCATAAACAGAAGTTGACAAGAGTTAAAAATGAGTAATATATTTGAGAAAAAGTCAGCCCCAAAAGTTAGGATGACGGACTGTATGAGAGAGAATGGTATGCTATATGTGTCTCTATTAAATGTCAAATGACTTTCGGGATATTTCTCGGAATGAGTCAACTTAAAATGTATGAATGACAATATTTTATTGGACATGCTAACTCATTCTTCATCTAATTGACTTGATAACTCAATAAGAAGATATAATTGAGAAGGAGATGTTTTCGTTTTATATATTTTAAAGATTGTTTTCATGTTGGTAATATTTTACCAATCAACGAGACAAATTCAACAGTAAACACAGACAGGAAACCCTTGTAACTAAAGAGGTTGTTCTCTTACTCCGGCTCATGCGTGGGTGGGGGAATAGTCACTGGCTGCCTCCGTTCGTCCGGTGTCAGGAGCAGAACTCGATAACTGTTGGACTTATTTTAACGATACTTGGTATGCTGACTAATCATCACATGTTGGTTAACCCTATGGGTTTTTCATCGTTCTGGAATGGTTTATTTTAGCGAAACTCACTGAAACACAACTTAGAAAATCGTTTACGGAGCAGAACTCGAAAAGAAGTAAGTCAAACTGAAGGCATCCTCGGTTACCCGGGGTATAGCGGAGAGTAACGGAGCATATATAAAACTCTGGGTAACCGAGTATTAAATGAACGAAACATGGTATGTATATCATCGAATGTAGTTGCGTAGAAATTGATATCTTCAGGGTCTATCTTGACGAAACTGGAACAGTCTTTGTTTGCAAATGTGACTTTTGATGATACTGCTACGAGTATTAAAACAAATTTCATTCTTGGCCACGTTTGTGTTACAACTGAATGAGTGAAGAATATGTCCATAATACTACCTAGATACATCATCTCTTAATGGCTTATCGTAGTTATTAGATCACCAAAAATGAACCTCATGCATGATGCATACGACATTATTCACACAACCAGCTGCAGTTTCAATTAGATACTGCTTAATAAGCCATCTTTTTTTGGCTCTTCGGTACAAGGGAAGTCACCAACCTACTGTGCTTTCCTTGATAAGTAAAACGCATTTGACATAATTTGATAACCATTGGTGGCTATATTTATCATATATACAATATGCTATATATGCTTACTCATTACTCACACTCATTTGTGTATGTTTACAAAGAAGAAGTTGTTATCCAGAAAAATCTTGTTTTCTGTATATGTATTCCACTTCACAGACTATTACCAAGTGGCCTGTACGCATGTCTACCAGAATAGTATCTGCTTTAAAGAGTTCAATCATCAGTTCTGTATAGTTGAGTATCCGGGGTCTTTTCGAAACGCAGATCACTCATAATAGCAAAAGCAACTCTCGGTGTCCTCAAACCCCTTCCCATAGAGGATACTCCCTTCATATTTCCGATCCTAACCTCTGTTCTACATCGCGTGAATCGGAGTGCAGAAATGGAGTGTCCTGATTGGTTGTAATTTAATCTAGTTGTGCAATCAGCAACGCCGTGACGTTTACAATTGACACGTAAAAACATAAATGTTAAATAAAGGTTTTTTCTCGTTTACTGTGTTTTCCTCGAAATATTTTTATTTTTTATTTTGTGAAAACAATATTGATCATAAACTTGCTGATAAATAAAGAAAAGCTATTCAGAGACACATGCTAAACAGTTCATTTTTGTTATTTACATCAGACATATTCGAAGGACATAGTCACTCGGTCGACATGGCCGCTGAAAGATGAGTTTGCATTGGTTAAGAAGCAGGTATACAGTATGAGGTTTCCCTTTCCCAGCTAGGGGATTTTGCTGGAGCAATGCAATTAAATTCAGGCGATGTAGAACAGAGGTTAGGATCGGAAATCTGAGGAGAGTAACCTCCGTGGGAAGAGAATGTGTGACCTCACACCTCGAAGATATTAACACTGAAATTAATTAAGCGACAATCGAAATGTTCAACTGTTCAGTTCACTTCAAACTGACATCAAAGAAGGTCCGGAATGAATTTGACATTACTGTCTTATTGTTTAAGGGATAACATACACTGTTAAATGATTATGAGTGATGACATATTTTATTCTTTTTTTATCAAGAATTCTTATCATTTTACACCTTTTGTTACATCAAAAGTGCTTAATGAGGAATCCGTGGCTACCATAGCTTTCGTACAATCCCTGTTGTGTTTGCGCGATGTGCTTAATTATAACTAGTTACTAGTTGATATGCTAGATGAAGATAGTTGGGGTTATTTCTCTCACCACATCATGAGGTCTATCAAAGCTTTATGAAGAAACATAGTTTAAATTCATTATGGTGATTACAAGAAATGTAACATCTTAAATTAGTCTCCTGGAAATGCCTAACATAACACTCTGCAACTTGTATATGTGAACCCTGCATCAGCTTGAGGCTTCGAATTTAACATCAACGTTGTGGCATCTACGATCTCACACAAACATTATAGCACAATAGGTTTATTCTACCATGACGAGTGTTTACGTTTTTAATTAAATTTATTTGATGTCCGGAGGCTAGGTCGTATTACGGTCATTGAACTACCCGTTTTAGGTTGGAATTCTGTATCAAACAAACATGATATAGCAATATTTGAGCAATATGATTGTATAAGAAAACAAACGGTACAACATCAAAAAATTATAAATATAATATAGAAAAAAAGTGTTTTGAAAACACCAAGCGCAAAACTTGCTTTATCGATTTCCACAGAACCACTTCCAGAAATAGACAATGTCGAATTCCAGCATTATGACGTCATTACTGCTTGAGATTATGACGTCAATGTATTGAAATTAATCCGGCCGGTCGCGATGCGCAGTCACAGTCAGTGTACCGCTTGATATCAAACTGTTGTCTTTGACAGAAATAAACATAATTAGGACATTTTAATTTTCGAAGAGTGTAATAGAAGCATAACAAGTAGAGTTCCGGTTAGACCTATCTAGAGTGTTTGAAGCTACACCCGAACGACACAGATTCATGCTGTGATCGTCTACCGTATCTCTGTTCAATACATCGGTCCAAATTAGAATTATATCCCAAACAGCATGATAAACAGATTAAATTACGTAGATGGGAAAATTAGAATGAAAACAGCAAAGCGAAGTTAACTGTTTTGTTTCAATGTTTGTCATTAGAATGTTATGTCATCATGTATTCAAACGCGGTCAGTCGCCTTTCACAAAAATCGTTTTCGAACATCCGTTCGAATAAATCAATCATTAGAAAATAATTAAAATGTGATGGTAAAATTTACGTTCGAGCTATATCTATACGCCCTGTGATTGTCCTGTGAGATGTACAAGAAAGTTTGTTCCAAGTGGTCTTTGCCACTCTCACAAATAAACTTTATACTCCATATATTAGTTTATTAATTAAAACCCATAAAAAATAGACAGTTTATGTTTACCTACACAAAGGTGTACATGTATCTTCATACGGGTTATTAACAGATTATGAAACCTGATTTCATATATACATATTACATCTGTAAGTGAACGAATGATCTGCTGGACATGGCAACTTGACAAATTAAAGGTGCGGCTTTTGTTTCTAGGTTTAATTTGAAATATTGTCTAGATGAAGACTGTAGCCTTCACATACAAAGTAGGAGATAGCTTCAAATCTACAGCTGCATCCCGAAAGTTTGTTCACCCAATTGCGTATCTCACTTCAAGTAGCATGTACTTTGGATTTGTTTGGATGTTAATTCCATCACTTCAACTTCACTGACAAATGGTCATCATTTGTCCATGTATGCAGTAACCATTCTCAAATTTACCATGCGATCGGCAGGTGAGTAGTAGTTTGCATATTTTGGAAAGATGAAATGGACTGATGGGGTCAGATTTTAAAATAAAATGTTAAACATCGAGTTAATAAGAAAAGTGGTGGAATCCGCTTGCCGGATTCTTCAGGCTCCGCCAATTTTTGGGAGAATCCGGAAGGATCCGGCAAGCGGATTTCACCACTTTTTGTCCTGTGGATGAGTATAGAAATAAAGCCATGACCAATGTTTGATGTTATTGTTCATTTATTGGAGATTTTCCAGAGCAAGATAAAAGATGGAGATATCGTAAGTTTGACTCCTGGTCATTTCAAAGAGCTGCCATAACTGTTACAATTAATGTGAGTTATGAAATTAGAATATGTTGTGGTGCATTCAATGGTAACCTCTCAAACGAAAACGCATAATTATCGGTCTCGTTTTTGTCATGATACGATGTCTCATAGACATCACAAATAACATTTACTCTAAGATACGAAAGTAGGTAAACACACTTTCGGTATTTATACGTAGCTGTATATCAACGTATTTTCAAGCGACTAAGATCAGTCGGCACGTATTACACTCACAACTCTGGTTTGAAGTTGACCTATCATTAACATCTTTGTGATGGTCATGTTCTTAGGAATGACATACGTAGTAATCCGTTTTCCGTCCAGGCGAACCTATAACATATAAGTAGACAGACACTTATGATAACATAACATAACAAAATATATTATTATGTATATCCGAAGACAACAAACTATTTTAAATGAAAGAAAGCATCATCTATGTAATGACAGCTCAAAAGCGGATTCTTTGTTTCTCAAGAACAGTTTTAGCACCTTACTTAATCTCATCAAATGCATACCTTTTATCGTTTGAATATATATTATGTATATATACCTGTATAAAGGACCCAATATGCTTAAACTGCAGGTCAAATCTCGCACTATTACTCTTTGTGAATATGAACGTTTCTTTGCTGTGATATCTTTCCCATTTGTCATCAAACTCTTTGTATTCCAACTGCATGATGTTGGACTTGTGTGACTTAAGGGTGAAGGTGTGGTCCAATATGCCTTCGATTCCTTTCAGAGTCACATGTAGTCTGAAGCATTAGATAGACTTTATATGAATGCTCTTTATTACAACACAAAGTTGTTTTACATCTGAGGAAGCCGTGTCCTGTGATCTACATTTATTGTTACGGTTAACTGTTAGTTATGACATTAGATTTTCAGTTATTGTCGAGGGTGAACACGTCTATGTATGTTTGGTTTTTAATGTTTAATGTTTAAGTTTTTAAGGGTGGGGCGCAAAAATATTACTGTAGTTTATCATTTTGATAATGGATAATTATGCTTTTTGATTATATTGTCAGAGAGATTACCCATACCTTGCTTTTATGTCAGTAAGTAATGCTCTGATGTAAATAGTTGAGGCTCTCTTCACGCTGCAGGTAAACCTCAGGTATACGCTCTGTCCTCTTACCTAGAAATGAAAATATATGAATGTGAGCTTACTCAACTGGTTAAACTGTACTTGATGATCAATAGCTCTATAATGGTACGGCGACGCATGATATCCCTCAGGCGGTTTTTAACACACAAAACATTTCTGAGGACAGAAGCATATAATAAACGTTATATCGTGTATGTCATTAGTATAAATACCGATTTTATTACGTTACTCGATGAGAGATAAGCGTTATTTTCCTGAAAATTCAAAATATCCAAATACTGCGGCCGATACAGTATGTATTGTACATTTTGTCAATTCTTGTAAACAATTGCATTTTTTCTTAAAGCAAAACATGTAGATATACTTAGAGAGTTGCAACTTATTATGACTGTCCAAACTTAAATATATGATCGGCATTGACTGCATAAATGAGTGTCTTTATAAACCTTAAAATCCTTGACATTATTATATACGGTTGTGAATGATGGTTTGTTTACATTAGATGACCCCATCATCACAGTCGTATTACAATCAGATCGTAATTAGTTGCAGTGCGTTACATAGGTTTGACTAAACCCAACTACACAGTCCGTCAGATTAACCTTTGACTCCAGTTTTATATATTCATCTCGAAGCAAAATCCTCTAGCAGTTTAGACTGTTCAACAAATTATATAGTGCACATACAAGGCACATACACTTGTCTTTGAGGCGTCGTTGAATCAATGGGCCAGACCGAAGTGAGCCACAAGAGCTGCTTCATTTCTCCACAGGAAAGAGAAACGGCGTACGCCGTATACAGCTTTTTTTACCGACTCGGATAGACAGTTTCCTATAGCTTGTCATCTAGCATCTAGAAATTACTAGAGCAAGCCAAAACAGTTTAATATAACAAAGAGGCCAAATATGCTCCTTTTCACTTAATTTCCATAACAAAATAAATAAAGTAAAATAATCTTGCTGTGCGCTTTTTCAGGTGACCG
The DNA here is from genome assembly GCA_936450465.1 of Gibbula magus. Taxonomy (NCBI): domain Eukaryota; kingdom Metazoa; phylum Mollusca; class Gastropoda; order Trochida; family Trochidae; genus Gibbula; species Gibbula magus. The sequence goes on along the minus strand of OW388291.1, from coordinate 74,494,316 downwards.
GCAAATAGAAAGTGTGATACAGAAATACATCTTTCAGCGACTTATTCTATTCGTTATTAGTTTGTTTTCTACTGTGCTGTCTGTATACATAGCGAAATTATTTCGATCGCACAGCTGATAAATGTTGCTAAACTGACATGTTCCCTATGTTGTTTTTAAATAGCATTCACAGCGTTTCATCTGTATGTAGAGTACGTGAAATATATTTTGATTCGGAAAGAAAAACGCATTTAGGGATAGTGTTATCGTTTCGTTAATGAATGCCACCACGCAGATGAATATCATAAGTACTGGTTGCAATTGGATGTAGCTTGAAACCGATTTGTTAATAATTAGTTGAACGACACTAGTGGCACAAAAAGAATGTTTGAACTCTGAATAGAGAGGCGCTACTGACTCATTAAACCAATATAACCGGCCTATAAATCGTCGAGCCAAAATTAAAAATAAAATCATACAACATAAAGGATTGTGATTAATTAAAAAGAACATTCAGTTTTAGATATTAAAGAAATGGCCAGTAATAGGAGCAGTCGGGGTGTTAAAAATTCAGTCTGATATATACAGTTGTTGAATAACGATGGATCTCGTTTTTTAAGTCATGGACATCATTGCTAAACTCTTTAAGACAAAACCTTTACCTAGACCATCCTGACAGCGAATCTCTTATTGTGTCGTGTATCATTATAACGAGAACGGGATTTTTTGTACTTGCGTAAACACATTTAAGAAAATGGTAATGGCACCTGGCTCTGGAATTATTAACAAATCTTAGCTAAGCTTAATTTATCTATCTATGTGAAATTGAAATAACTAAGTCGTATACTTTTATGTGAACTTCATTGCCATTTTATGGTGATTTTTAGTCGAAGGGTTATGTTTAGCTAAATACAAAAATCAATTAGTAGGATACATTATTAATCAATAAAGGCAAAGTTTGCAAACAAGTCAAGAATAATACAACAAAATGCATGTCATCATATACTAAGTTATCGATCTACGAACCGCGTTGTTCCGGCTAACCGGCAACTAAAATATGTGATGTAAGCCCACTTTGTAATCGGCAATCGGAAAGGCTGAACATATTCGTTAATATTCGTTTTCCGATTTCTGAACATCAGTTATGTCAAAAAAACGTTGAGCTTTGCTGCAACCCGAGAATACGGGGATATATAGTTGACTGGTTGGTATGATTTGAGGGTCAAGGCCAACCTGGCACTGGGCAACCAACATTTGATGGGCTTAGTCAGATGGTAGATGTGGTGGAACTTAATTACGATGTGATTTTAATGAGACTGACGTTATCAGAGTTTGAAATTGTTCCTGCTTTTCAACGATTCATTATATTTCAGTGAACTTTTGTCAGTAAACAACTACTTGGAAAGAAGAAGAAAATTGCTTTTATTGTAACTTAATTTATTGTGTTATATTAATTATTCTATGTCATTGTGTTTATTGATGCTTCAAAATGGACACTTACAAAACTGTCCCATCTCTTCTGGTGGCAAGGTGAAGGAGGCTCACCCCAGCGCCCATCTGACTTACACAAAATCCGCGGATGTTGTATTGTTCTGTTGCAGAACTCGAACCCAAAGGAGCAGGTGTAGGCCGTGCTCTGTCCAGCGGTTCCTCGAATGTTCCTGGTTAGTATGCCGTGTCCACTGGGTCCACATGTACCTGCTAATCAAAGATAAGCAACGCCAATTCAGTGGTTGCATATGTCAAACACGTCTATGGTTTCACAATGACATGTCAAGCTTATCAATACTCACTCTTATAATTGACTTCTTTAATTAGTGATTTTGTCAAATTATTTTTCAGTTGATGCAGTTAACTGTAATCAAATTGTCCGCTTTTATCTAAAGCTCGATACTTATTTTTTTCAAAATACATCACCTTTTGTTGTTATTGGAGCAGACGTTGCATATTGATCAACCTCATGGGAAAACGCTGCAAACAGAAGAATATATTATTGATTGATTTCGACTTAGAGTGAAGAGTGAAAAGTGAAGAGTGAAATCCCAGTTTTGAAAAATGTGCAGATGTAAACATAAATTAGCTCTTATGTTAGTGAATTAACATTTCATTGCATTAGACTTATGTTAATAGATATCCTTTATATATTGAGGTAGTTCTGACCTTCATTAATTTTTAAATTAAGATGGTGCTGCAGGTGTCTTAAAAGAGAGCTACTTTATACACATGCCTCCTGCAACAATCAGGTAAAATTAAACGAAAACCAATATTCTATTAGCAAATACATAATTGAGTATACAATACATTTCGAATATGAATTCAAAAGGTGCTATTTCGAAAATGATATTTTTGAAATGTCTTAACCCGATATAATAATAACTTAATCAAACATGAAAAGCTTAAGCTCTCTAAAAAAACATTGTTTTAAATACACTTTACGAAGTTACAACGTTTAAGTAGTGCAGCAGCTTTCGTCCAAGTATTTTTATAACATGGTTATATTTGGGATAACACTACCTTCAATAGTACAAAGTCTTGTACTTTTTCGGGCCGAGTCCCATGCGGGATTCGCCCACTCGTCAGCATTGACTGTACCAACAGCTTACCACACGACCATTTCGTAGAAGAACTTGTACTATTGAAGGTAGTGTTATCCTAAATATAACTATGTTATATTTGTTCACTGCCTAAATGGCAAGTATTTCTATTTTAAATACGCTATTTATTATTATATGCGTTCAAAACAAGCGTTTGATGTCATCTACATTTCTGACAATACACTTTTATAATGCTTAGCTTTAACAGACAAGCTGTCTACATGTATATGTTTGTATGCATTTGTATGTTTGTATTTCTTTCCAATAGTATTTGCCTATGGGCCAAAACTAAACCAAAACTTAAATAAATAAGTTGTTTAAATATGGTGGAAAGAATAAAAACTTAAATACAATGATGATATATGCCGGTAAGCGTAAATAATAATATTAATAATAAATATCACTTGAATAGATACATCGTACTTCAGTACTATAAACTTTCTCTTATAAATGATTTAAGTATTTAATTAGCAGTTCAAATCTGCTGTACCTGTAATGAAAGCTACATTCAGATCCTTTATATAGTCTTTAAAACTTTTCATTTAGTAGACAGAAGCCATACAGATCAAATCTATAATATAGCTCCAATAACCATGTCTGAAGACTACAGTCGTAAACTTTTAACGACTTTTCTGTAATTTTAATGTATATATTGGCGTATATTATAATTATTTGAGGAAATGTCAGAGGAATAAAATAAATCCGCTGACTCTGTGGCTAAATTGATTTGGACATTTAAATGTCCAGAAATATTTGTTCGGAAGATTAACAAATCTAAAAATGTATAATATACATTGGCCAAGCTAAGGCGTCTGCACAAAATCAACATTCCAGCTTTCTGAGGCATCTAGTTCTTGAAAATAAACCCAAATATTGGTTTCAGGAGTGTAGCCTCTGTGGCCCTTTTTGAGGTCACAGAGACACCAAAACATTTACAATGTATATTATCCATCTGCCAAGGTATACAAAGAGTTCAGCTTTCAATGGTTTTTGATACTAGATAATAATCTTTCAATTTTGTCCAGTTGTGGTCTTTCAGGGCATCCCTGACCTTTCCTCGTCACAACAACACCAGCCTGACGGTAGAAATTAAATAGACGAGATAAGACACTGACTTGTGAGCCTATCTGATCTCGCCACACCTATAGCCTGTCATTATTAAAACCAAAGTAATGCACTGACCTGATTTATTTAGGATATGTTCAATACAGAGTTTAATCCAACGAGGCTAGGACAGAAGTTGTAATTCAGCCAAGGAATATATTATATACTTTCAGCGCAATATGGCAAGATATTTCCTAATCCAATAAAGGATGACAATATCAACATCATAAAGTAAATATTCACTCAATATATTTATTCACTGCAATAGAATGAGTTAAAACACTTTCGTCAAATACCACTACATTAAATGTCCACTTCACATTTAAACTAGTCAATTCCCTTGGAATAAGTCGTGAAATCATTGGCCATACAATGTTTAGTTGAGTTGTCCACCCAAACACTGTATCTGTTTATTGGTGGGTTGACGAGGACACATAATCACAGTACATTCTCCATGCATACTGCACACCTCACGGTGTATGCTTGTATTGATGTGACAACCAACTACCAAAATAAACATAACGCCGGATACAGGAGAGGGGTTAAACATGTGTAGAGTCTGTCACACAATATTTACACCTGAATTGCAGGCCTTGTCGATCATGGACACAAGTTCATGAATGTATTTCACTGCAGACAATATAATTATCCATTTCACATTACCTGCACGTGTAGTTAACAGTTACAGCACCAGTTAAAACATTGTAACAGCCATTTTTCATATCCAAATTCAAATACATCACTGACATTCGCAAATGCACCTACTGAAAGAGAAGAGAAATGACTAAATGTTCAGTAACTAAATTGAAAGCATTCAATAGTTATATCCATGTTCCTTGCCTAGAAGCTATTGAGCAATGGGAGCAAATGAAGTTTTGTAATTACAGTGCGACTGTCGACAGTAACGAAGTTAATAGTAGACCACGACCATCTGTTCTCGCAAGTCACTGTTGAGTGATATGCTTTTGATTTCGATCTTCTTTGAAACACTGTATCTTGTAATGATCTTCGAACTTAGCATAACCTGTAACGGTAAAAAATATATTGTCAATGTCAAGTGTGCAACTCTGTTTGATAGTGCCTAGCTTAAAAGCTTGGGGGGGGGGGGGGGGGGGGGGGGGGGGGGGGGGGGGTCAAATATGCCAAACGTTATAATTAGTGTTATTTTATTGAGTACTGGCTGTTGCTAAGAAATTACCATTTTTATGACAGTCGACTTGGTATAGTGATGCTATAAAGGTAAAAGTGGTTTCTGATCGAAAACCGGACAATGTACCACGATTGACGCGCGTCAATTAGTAAAACGTTCTTTTGGACACTTGATTTCAACATACACAAATACAAAGTTGGGTTGATAATGTTTATTTTACAATGACATTTTGAAATCCTTCTTTTTGATTGGTTCATTTTATTGTCGAACGGAGGTTCGAACAAGATTTTTGTGAAAACCGATTTGAATACATGATGACGTAACATTTTAGTTCAAATTATGGCATTGAACATGCGTAAGTCTTCGCTTTGCGGTTTCCATCAAGTTTCAATCTGTGTATCTGTTTGGGAAATAATTCTAATGAAATTTGGACAGATGTTTTAAACAATGAAACTTCAGTAGCTGATCACGACAGGAGTCAACGTGATCTCTGAGCCTGTGTGTTGTTCGTGATCTCTGAGACTGTGTGTTGTTCGTGATCTCTGAGACTGTGTGTTGTTCGATGTCTCTGAGCCAGTGTGTTGTTCGTGATCTCTGAGACTGTGTGTTGTTCGTGATGTCTGAGACTGTGTGTTGTTCGTGATCTCTGAGACTGTGTGTTGTTCGTGATCTCTGAGACTGTGTGTTGTTCGTGGTCTCTGAGACTGTGTGTTGTTCGTGATCTCTGAGACTGTGTGTTGTTCGTGGTCTCTGAGACTGTGTGTTGTTCGTGGTCTCTGAGACTGTGTGTTGTTCGTGGTCTCTGAGACTGTGTGTTGTTCGTGATGTCTGAGACTGTGTTGTTCGTGATGTCTGAGACTGTGTGTTGTTTGTGATGTCTGAGACTGTGTGAAGTTCGTGATCTCTGAGACTGTGTGTTGTTCGTGATGTCTGAGACTGTGTGTTGTTCGTGATCTCAGAGACTGTGTGTTGTTCGTGATGTCTGAGACTGTGTGTTGTTCGTGATGTCTGAGAATGTGTGTTGTTCGTGATGTCTGAGACTGTGTTGTTCGTGATGTCTGAGACTGTGTGTTGTTTGTGATGTCTGAGACTGTGTGTTGTTCGTGGTCTCTGAGACTGTGTGTTGTTCGTGATGTCTGAGACTGTGTTGTTCGTGATGTCTGAGACTGTGTGTTGTTTGTGATGTCTGAGACTGTGTGTTGTTCGTGATCTCTGAGACTGTGTGTTGTTTGTGATGTCTGAGACTGTGTGTTGTTCGTGATCTCAGAGACTGTGTGTTGTTCGTGATGTCTGAGACTGTATGTTGTTCGTGATGTCTGAGAATGTGTGTTGTTCGTGATGTCTGAGACTGTGTTGTTCGTGATGTCTGAGACTGTGTGTTGTTTGTGATGTCTGAGACTGTGTGTTGTTCGTGATGTCTGAGACTGTGTGTTGTTCGTGATGTCTGAGACTGTGTGTTGTTCGTGATCTCTGAGACTGTGTGTTGTTTGTGATGTCTGAGACTGTGTGTTGTTCGTGATCTCTGAGACTGTGTGTTGTTCGGAGTCGCTTCAAACATTGCCACGAGTAGATCATCAAAACTATAATTACCGACTTGCTTCGCCATGCTTTTATTACACTCTTGTACTAATTTAAATGACCTGGTCGGATCCTTATCATGCTTGTTTCTGTTAAAGAAAACATCTACAGATTTCAAGAGGTACGCTCTAACTGCACGACCGTGATCAGCCGATAGCGAGCCGGTTTACGTTCGATTACAATGACGTCATAAACTTAATCAGTTATGAAGTCACAAGAAATGGTCGCGTCAATTTGACAAGTGGTGGAGGACAACATTTCAAGGGGGTGAAACGTTCAGATTTTCCAACCTACAAGTTCTATTTGATTAAAATCTATTTTATCACTTAATCATCATGTTTTGATATGAAATAATTATTAATTTCAGCCCAAAACCTTATTAAGAAAAACAATGGATGCATCATGCACCTTTATTCTTTTTCGGTAGCGGGTAAGGGGGAGAGGGTGATTCGAACCACCTTTTCAAATACTTGACATAATATTAAACATAATTCACGAGGGATAAATTCGTAATTTCGAGCATCGAGTTGGTGTGTGATTATTGAACTTTATTCCCAAAAAGGATTTCGAACATAATAACAAAAACTCGTTTATATTGTAAATGTTGTCGCAGAATGAGAAACGTTAGTAAAACGTGACGTAAAATTAGTTGCAATGCAAGATAGGAATGCAATTACGTCAATAAATGATGTCATAGTTAATTCAGTTGGCGACTCTTGCGTGCTACTTCGCCTTGCACATTTAGTACTGTAAATACGGTAGTCTGGTGAAAAACCGACCTTGTTTCGAGGACTAAAATTTGCAAAATAATGCATCTATTAGGATACGAACAGGTTCTATAGATTCCTTTCCACAAGGTCAGAGAAGATCCCGTATAGATGCATGCACGTCACATGGGGGACCAATCACATCATGATCGTTTTGAAAGCATTCGGAATCATTGGTTAACACTTTCTTTATATAATACGGAAACCGACGAAAGTTTTACTGTTGGGAGTCACTTAGTACTAAGCTCTCGGACCGAATGCTTTTCTTTGATGTTCTGTGATTGGCTATCTGCATAGCGTCAGAACATTCGAGCGTACGACTGTTATCAGACGGTTTGCCGAGTAAACCTCCGAATGATATACAGTCATGTAAATTCGTATTCTAGTAGATGCAAAACTTTGCAACTTTTATTCCTCGGAAAACGGTTGATTTTAATCAGACTGGTAATGCGGTCTCAGAAACATATTTTTAACATGATTTGTTTTTCCGACATGTGATTTGAAATAGGTATCCTCGAAATTGTTCAAAGGACAGTTAAGCAATTCATGAAAGGGAGAATCAATGAAATAAATAAAATCAATATATTAAGAAAAAGTCCCCATGACCATTATACAAATTTTAGTACCCGGCATATCTTTGCCCGCCTTGGTAAGATTGGATCTTATCTCTTTTTATACATGATTTTAGTTATATAAAGTATGTGATAGCTTACAATGGAGCAAGAAAAACTTACCGTAATTTTACCCTCCAGAATTACTAAAGAGATGTATATTAATGTGTGTTCTTTGATTTGAAAATCACGGATGTCTTGCATTTCCGTCCACACAGATGTATTTGTTTTCCTGCTTATTTTCAAATGACACTTCATCTTCTGCTTCGCACAAAGGAAGGAGTGAGAGTGCAGGAGGTCTCTGCTATGTAGGGTGTAGGACATTTTGCATAATCTGCAGTATAAATTATATATGTAACATAAGTGTGTGTGTGTGTGGGTAGAAAGAAACCTTTCTTAAAGGATATGTGCCATTGACTCTGTAGCTCATGGCAATTATAAGATAAATAGTTGCGTCTGTAAAATTTCCGGGATTTCTGCAAATTTCAGCGTTTAAAACCTCTGGCTAACGCCGTCGGTTTTAAACTAAATTTGCAGGTGCTGAATAACCATGAATCCCGGAAATTTTACAAACGCCTCTGTTTATCGATATTGTAACATGACCATTAGTTTTATGCGTTTGAAGCGAACTCTCTTTTTGCGTACCTATCTCTGAGTGGAAAGGACTATTCGACTCTTTCATTTTTGTAAGAGGTGTAGTCAGGTGAAAACAAATGTAAATACTCCGCGTAATATGTACATTAGCAACAATTTACGCATAAACCCAAACAGTTACACTCAACTATGGTCATTTTACAATATTCTCGGATCCTTTTAGAAGGCGATAAACATTTATCTATGACCTCAACACAGTAAAATACCTAGGAACAAAACTCTTAAATTTGCCCTAACCCATTGTGACAATGACGCTAGCATACAAGATACAATATACAAGATATTTATTGAACATAAAACACCCATTGTGGGCAGTGTACAAAGTAGTTAACACATGTTAAGTAAATATATACAAGAGCATTAATATATCTCAGTGTGTGACAATTATATCAAACAATGCACATTATAGATTGTACAATAATTAATCAATGTGGCTTAATCTCATTGAATACATGTCATAAAGTATTTTACAAGTGATAGAAGCATGATTACTCTTGGGGTTTAGAATTGATGAGAGGAGCTCTTTCCTTGAGACCCCCACGAGACTAGTTGATGAAATTAGTTTCGAGCGATAATGAGCATAATTTGGGCATTCAAATATGAAATGTTCTTCCGTTTCTGTAACACCCTGACTGCACTGTTGACAGAGGCGTTTGTCTACAGGGGTGTTGTTATATCTTCCTCTCTCAATCTGAAGCTGGTGAGCGCTAAGTCTTAACTTAGTTAATACTTGACTGTGGTCATTATTCTTAATGTTTAAATAATCTTTGTAGCCAAACGAGTCTTCAATATGTCCAAGCAGGCGTAATTTCTTTCCTTTATCAGATGGTAGTTGATCAGTTTCCTTGAGGTATATTTGAATAAATTCAGTTTTTAAACATCCCATGAATTGCTGTCTTGAGATACTGTAAATGTTTGATGAAGGGAATGATATTGTAAGACGTTGTTCAATTGTTGAGACCCAGGATTATTTTGAAAGACCCTTATCTTCTTGTAGGGCAGCATATATAAGTCTGTCTTGATTCCTTTCGCAATAATCGTTTGTAGTAGTTGAATACATTAGAGAGTATCTCTATAGATAGAGGGTAGAGTCCAAGCTCGCTAAAGCCCCTTTCACATGCACAAGTTTACTCCTGTGAGTATATTTACTCCTGTAAGTATATTTACTTACGGTAAGTAAACGTGTCATGAGAACGGGTATACTCCTGGGTGTATCTTTGCTCCTGAAGTATATTTACACCACCTCAGGGGGTCTAGTATAAGTATTATACTCCCTAAGTAAATTTACTCCATAAGTAAACTGTGCCATGTGAACGCATTTTTCCTTTTACTCCCCGGAGCAAACGTTATGGATACACGTCTAAAAATAACAAATCCTTGTATCCTCCTTCAATTAGACAAGACAGGCACATGACATGTCTGATTAGACAAGACAGTCACATGACCTGACTGATTAGACCAGACAGTCACATGACCTGTCTGATTTTTTACAGGGTACAATTGTCTTCAAACAGTTAAGAATGGCTGCCAAAAGAAGGTCAAAACGTGGCGCATCGTGGACAGATGAAGAAACAGAATGTCTTCTTGCCATCTGGGGTGAAAAGAAAATAGAGATGCTTCTCGAGGACCCCAAGAAACACAAGGGATCTGTTTATACAATGATTGAAAATGAGATGGCCAAAAACAGTCATGAAAAAAGTGGCCAACAGTGCAAAATAAGAATGCACACTCTTCGAAAGAACTACAGAGACTGTAATAAGAAACTGAAAACAAGTGGTAATGCAAGAAAGTTGTGCAAATTTTATCCAAAACTTGCAGAACTTCTTGGTAATCGCCCAGCTACTTCGCCACTAAAAGTTGTTGAGAGTATGACGAGAAAGCGACTACAAAAAGAAGATGTGTCTGAATATTCCGAGGACGACGAGGATCCATGGCGCACTCACAGCGATGGTGTTGATGCTAATGGCGACAATAATATGAATCAAGATCATGATGCTGCTGCTGACAATGACGACACTTTTCGACCTCTAGATGACAGCGAGGATGACACTGATGTGACAGATCCGGCAGTAAAACCGAATGATGACAAGATAACAAATGAAAAGAAAGAAAGTGGTGTTGTGATGAAGGCTGAGAAGAAGAAACGTAAAACTAAACTAGAAACTGTGATTGGATCACTTATGTCAACTTTCAATGACAGCAACAGCAAGCTTGAGGGCACCCTCGTTGACCTGGAAACAAAGAAGGCAGATATTGAAATGAAGAGATTAGAGCTAGAGAAACAGAAACTGGAATATGAAGAACGTCAGAGACGTGAAGAACGTGCAATGAAGAGAGAAGAGAGACAGGAAGAGCGGAGACACCAGTTTCAGATGATGAACATGATCCTTGGTCGTGTAAATGCTGTACCCACAGGCAACATGTTCAAATCTTCAAATAGCTTCAGCGGCAACCATGCTTCAACTGCTAACCCTGACAGTTTCCAGCCAAATGTGTCTTTTGATGATCGTGGACGTTCTTTTTATGATCTTTAAAGTTACCGATTGTTAATAACATGGTCGGACAACGTTTGTTTTGTTGTATTTGTTTTTATGCTAAAACGTATTAAACTTTTCATGATGAATGTTTTTATGACTATCATAAAAAAGTGTCTGGAATAAGGGTATTTCCAAATCTTAACCGATTATTTTTGGAACAGATTTCCACAGACTGTTTTTAATGACGATTCCTCAGTTCATGTAATGGAAATATACTCATTTAAATCATATCTTTGATTCGTTCCGTTGGTTATGTTTACTTAGGTTGTAACTCTTCTAGGATCGGAAGTAATCCAATAGAAAATCGTGTAGAAAATCCACTGGAACTTCATAATTTCTGGTTTACTATCATGCTTTCTAATTTCATAAAGCGGACACGGACCTCTACGAGATTTCTTAAGAGATGAGTGACAACCCAAGTAAGCTTAACCGACGGACAAATGAAAGATTTAATCTTTATTAGCTTGGTTTTGGAGATTACCAAACACGAAAGTTATTAAGCATGAGGTGAACAATCTATCACCAGATCAGATTTGGGACAATGGTGGGGATGTTTCTTTTGATTGGTTTCATGTTAAAGTTTTTATTTAATAAAATAATACAATTAGAATTTCTTGTTTTATTGATCAGTGTTATTGACAAATTACATCTCTTTTTCTCAAACATTAGCAAAATATGTTGCCAAATCATTACGGAGCATGTTTGCGCATGGGGCGTCTTCGTCCTCATTGACCACATCGGGCTCGTCTGCATCAACTCCAACGTCCAAATACTGCTCCTGCTTCATCTCGCAGATATTGTGAAGGAAGACACAAGCGGCGACAATTGTACTGGCAAACTATACATCTGTGTCAAGTCTCTTCTGTATTCGTCTCCACCTTCCCTTTAGGCGTCCGAACGTATTCTCGATAGTCATGCGAGCCCTGCTGTGTCTGTAATTATATATCCTCTGTGTTGCCGTTAGGTTGTTGATATGTGTGAATGGCTTCAATAGCCACGACTTCAGAGGATATGCGGCATCGGCAAGAAGCACAATGGGCATGTTGATAACCTTGTCCTGGCAAACAAGCTGTTTCGGCAGATTAGGGAATAGATCATTAGTTTCGCCTTTGTAGAAGTTTCCAAAAACTCGGGCGTCATGGACCCGGCCTGGCCACCCAATGTTGATGTCTGTGATAATGTACTTAAAATCACAGGTGGCTTGAAGAATGATTGAGTACCAACCTTTCCTATTTAGGTAATCACCATGTGCAACGGCCGGTGCAATTATAGGAATATGTGTTCCATCAATAGCCCCAGCACAGTTCGGAAATCCCCATACCTTCTCAAATCCGTTGATGGTTTCATGAAGATTGTCACCTGTTGGAAATGTAACAAAGTTCGGTAGAAGAAAGTCAGAAATAGCTGTGCAAACTGTGTGAACACACTTACACACTGTTGAGACTCCAACTCCAAACAGAATCCCGACAGTACGGTATTCGGCGCTGCAGGCCAACCAGTACACTGCAATGGCAATTCTGTGGTTAAGATTGAGTGGCTCTCTTACAAATGCATCACTGTTAGGTAAATATGGCTGTAGTTCTTCGCAAAGAAAGTTAAAGGTTTCCTCTGTCATCCGGAAATTTTCTATCCACTCTTTTCTTGTAAACGTTCCGCCAACGATATCCTCCCACCATGTCAGTGAGCGCTTTCTTGACCACACATCCCTTTCTTTGGAACATCCAAGGACAAGGCCGGCGCAAAGGAAAAACTTGAAATCGTGCCTTTTCTTGGCTATCAGTAGATGGCTCATGCTGTCTGTTCACAAATGACCATGCATTCAAATGCCAGTTGTCTATTCAGGTATCAGATGTCTGAATTGCATGCAAATTTAAGATATACTCCCATTGGATAAAATCCCATGTGAATGCAAAGTAAAAATACTTTTACTCCTGTAAGTATATATACTCCACAAGTAAATATACTCACAGGAGTAAACTTGTGCATGTGAAAGGGGCTTTAGGCATCCGATATTACTGGTTCTCTTTGGTACTCCGAGAATTGATTTAGCTGTTTTAATGGTTATTGTATTACAAGCCAGCTTACTCCAGTTTTGAAACGGATCTGATATCGAATTAAATATATTGCTGCCCCAACTTCTGATGCATAAGTGGCGATTGGTGATATGAGACACCGATACAGACGAAGGATGACATCGGGGCGGAAGTGAGTTGTTGGGAGTCAGGCTGTGGCAGATTTTTAACCAAGCGCGCATTGCTTGCCCTTTCAGGCTTTCAATAGCGAGTTTGAAAGTACCATTCTTATGAAGAGTCACACCAAGATAGGTGTATGAGTCACAAAAGTCAATAGCCGTGTTATCAAGGTGAAACACATGTGACGCCAAAACGGTGGATCACTATGACGTCATGTCATGGCAGCGGCATTCGGTAAACACAGCTTCATGAAAGAAAGCGTCAAACTTGGACAAATGCAACTAGTTAAAAACATTTTAGTTACCTGACACTTAATCATATTGAGAGTTATTTATGACTTATACGGGTACACACAAATTAGAAAATGACAATGACACCTGTCAAATTGGACATATTAAGAGAAATAGAAAAATCAAAGTTTGCGTCAGGCCGAATCTTGTGAATATAATGTATAAGTTCGGGGGTATTCATTGTCATTTAATATATGGTAAATCAACCAATCAGAATCAAGGATACACCGAAATCATGTTACATTACAGTATATAAGGTTCAAAATGTAAATTTTCAAAAACTATTTGCCAGAGGACTAAATAGGCTTTTAGGGTGTGGCCCATTTGGCCTTTACTTGTAAAATGTAATAGAGTAATAAGATCCATCCAGAAGAGATCCATTTTGTACATATAAACAATATCTTCTACCTGAGATTGAATTACACTTTATTCTAAATGATAACAGCTCTTAACCGAGCACCACACGTACCTTGAGCTGTTCCTCATCTGTCCGATAATATTGATACGAGCACCAGCATAAATGGGACAGGTGACGTTTATCATGTACTTCTTTGGCTGCAATATAACATCGTCAGATAAACATTATGCAAGGGAAATCTTTTTAACAATCGTGTAAAATGATTACTCATAGCTACAAATAAGGTCAACCATTAACCACATGAATATATTTATTAATTTCAATCAAATAGAATTCCTTTAATCTCAAAATGTCAGAAGCACCATGTCAACACAAAGTTATATTTAATTCATTGGGAATGAGTGGGGTATTGACTCCTTTTCTAGTTCTGAATAAGTTCTTAACTATTGATTCGTTTCGTACTTTGTACATTGATCCCTCACGTTAAAAACAAGTCCCAATACACGTTTATACTACATCGTATATCATCATCATCATCATCATCTTTATTCAAGTGTACAGGCCCCTGGGTCCAAATACAGGGATACACAATTCACATATAATAAAGAATGCAATATGTTTACAAATTACAAGACTTAGATTACATGGACATATATAATCAATCACATAATGATTCATTTAGCTTTTTACACCTATGAATGTGTGTATTAAACAAAATGACTTTAATTTTCAACACATATTGATTATAAGTACATGTAGTTATACTATTTTAAATAAATGCACATGCATGTTTCAATTCAATTTTTGCGGTGGTGAAACTTTTCTTAGCTCGCTGTAAAATGGAAAATGATTCGTTCTTACAGACAGGGCAAACTCTCAATAAGTCATCAGTCTTCTGTCATCTACATTCATTAATCCTTAAATGTAGCAGTCCCGATCGAAGTTTAACTGCGATTTTCCGATATTTGAAATCTACAGTCTCAAGAACATATTTTCAGACTTTTATTTTCTCTATACAAATCGTAGCTTGTATTTTTATTTCAGTGTTGAATTCAAGTTTTGGTAGAACATGTCTCTGGCCCTAGTTTTAAAAACAATGTGTTCCTATACATTGTGATAGTCAAACAAAACCAAATCCATGGGAGAAAAGCAGGTGTCTTATTTCAAAAGCTCCGTACGCGTATTATGACCCATAACATCCAGGTAAACAACAGGTAAATCATTATCATGCGTAGACAGTCTCTTCATCCAATTCAACAATTTATGGTGCGAACATCAGAGATGATATGCAATGGGCATCGGCAACATTCGCCATACACAACTGTATTTGGTGTTTCTGGACCGACATTTGAAAAACTTTCAAGCATTAAGGTAAATGTTTGCAATATGCGCATATCATAAATCTCAAAATCTCTGAAGCATACAGTACTATTGGTTGTATTTGATTATAAAATGTTTGATAATATACATAAGAATTCCATTTTTTCTGAGAATAACTCATTTCCGCGAGAGCGAAAAGTAAAAAGACATCCCTAATATGTATATATTCATGATTTTCATTCTTGCGCCATTGAAAAACCATACACCATTTTGTTTATAGTCTACCAACCTTCCGAATGACAGCTTTATTTGAATTATCTATATTCACAGTTTATCCATTTTTTTCGTATAAGAGGCTTTAATATTAAGCTGCCATTCGAGAACATATTGACAATAATAATAAAAAATATGGTCTACAGTGGAATACCCTCATCTAAATCCATCTTGATTTAAAAAAAAACTTTGTTCATAACATTTGATGCTGGTGTCTATCTTAATCAAAACACTCAGCAGAGATATATTTCATAGATCTAACACTCAGCAGAGATATATTTCTTAGATCTAACACTCAGCAGAGATATATTTCATAGAACTAACACTCAGCAGAGATATATTTCATAGATCTAACACTCAGCAGAGATATATTTCATAGATCTAACACTCAGCAGAGATATATTTCATAGATCTAACACTCAGCACAGATATAGTTCATAGATCTAACACTCAGCAGAGATATATTTCATAGATCTCATGAACTTTTCCCAAGATTTTCTAACACAAATCTTTTTTCTGGAGAAGACACAGAATCCAGTCAATTTTAAAATTATCAAGTTCTATTTTAAGAATGTGTTACAGTTTCAACAACCACGCAAAAACATATCAATTTAAATGGATCGTATTTCTTTTGACGTTTAAGTTGGTAATTTCTAATTTGCGGTAGGGTTAATATGTTACAGTATATTAAGACTTAAAATACATGGTGCCCTTTACATAAAACCACAAACTTAGCGTTAGTTAAATGTTAAAGAATGGTACAATGGTTAGCCTTAGTGTGATATTTATTTTGTGAAACAACCATCTGATTAGTAATCTCAGCAAGACAAATCAGCAAATGTCTATGGTAAATCATATATCCCAGTAACAAAGTTATCTACCTTCGTATACTGTGCTAATAATCATCACGCTATAAACTTAAAGGGGTGTTTATAACTTTCTTCTCAGCTTTCAATAACCTTCAAGGTCAGAAAATCAATGATCACTTTTCATTGTGTATAACACTCATGTTATGATTCACAATGTTAACAGTTAATGTAAGGCAGCTATAAAGCTGTAACCTCGCTATGACCATTTTAGCGAAAACCTTTTCAAATATTGGTCCATTCTCCATAGTTGATATATACCAATAAGAGCCTGATAGTACAAAAACTTTTTAGGTTATCGTGTTTACAAGGATTTTTTTAGTGATGACTGATGACCTTGACCTTTGACGGTATATCTGAACATGTCAAAATAATTCCCCAGATGTATAAGAAAGAAGCTTAATATCTTCTTGGAAAAAAGTTATTTAGTGATTTCAGAAATTGTGACCATGACCATATCTCGTGACCTTGACTTTTAATCTTCAAGGTCGCACAATCAATATTCACTTCTCATTGTGTATAACAATCATGTAAAGGTTCGAAGTGGTAATAGTTTAAATAAGGCATATTCGCATATGTGACCAAGACCTTTGACGCAATTTAAGCGCAAACCTTTACTTATCTTGACCTTTCTCCATAGTTGATATATATCAAATAAGAGCCTGATAGCAAAACTATTTTTCAAGTTATCCTGTTTACAGGAATTTGTTTAAGTGATTTAGGAACTCGTGACCTTGACTTTTGACCTTGAATGTGAACATGTCAAAAACAATCCCAAGGGGTATAAGTATGAAGTTATTTACAGAGGGTTGCATATATCTTTACCGGTACCTAACACATTCAGAATGCAATCAGATTGCGGTTTTCAGGTTACTACTTCTACAAGGGTCTGTATATGAGTTCTAAAAGTTAACCTTAGTGGAAGAAAGTTGTCAAAATAAAACGCGGCGGCGGCGGAAACTACACAGAAACTGATAGCAGCCGCGACTAGCTCGCTAATTACATACGAGAAGGCTTGCTTAAATGTTTTAACACACCAGCTATGTAACAGGTTAATTTTATTGTCTACTCAGCCAAATTGTGTTGTTTATGTGTATTGTATATGGGCCAATGGTCTACAAACCGATATAAAAGAATTGAATTGAATTGAATTGTAGAAAGTACTGTGACACATTATGCCGAGCCAGTCTGATGAAAATCGACCCTGTTCCGCGGAATAAAATAGCAAATTGTGTCGAACTAAGAGAATGAATACTTACAAATTCACTCCAGCTGTTCCTATGACAAAGCGCCGGTGGTTCAGTCCACTGTCCACCAGACATACGGGTGAGCTTGTCCTTGACAGCCGACCTACATCTAGTGTACCCGTACTGACACTTGTAATTCACAGCCTGACCAATTTCCCCGGATGTCTTTTCTGCCAATGCGTTTTCAACATTGGCAGCTCCACATTTGAGTGAAACTGGAAGGTAAATAAACATATTACTAAAAGGTTTAATGAATGCAGTACTGAATATATGATTACGTACTTGTATTTGTCCACACCCATGTTAAAGTTAAAGTGAAAAAAAGAAAAGATAAAGTTATATAGAACTAGAAATGTGTGCATGTGGTGCACTGTGAATGTCCCCCGCTCCAACGTTCAATCCAACTTACACATCTTACCCTTATTTTTCACTTATGCCAGAGACAATCCAAAAAGGAAAATCCAAAAAGTTTATTTTATTGGAAATAATTAACTTGTATCCATGTAGTTTCTTTTCTGGCCTCTTTGTTAAAAATGTTTCCATGAAAACCAGAAAGAACTTCAGAATGATTAAAGTAGCAATAGGCTGGCACTATTCCATCTTTGAGTCTAAACACATACCAAGTCTCATTAAGTAATACTGACTGGATTTTGTGATGGAGGTCGGAAAGGGTTCCTTACCCCCATATGCTAAGTACAAATTGTTTCCATGGAAAGCACAAAAATATTAAAATCATATTAACCTATTTGACAAAAGGCACCACTCCACCATTAGGTCTAACCACACACCAAGTTTCATAAAAATAATGCTGAATAGATTTTGATATATATATATATATATATATATGCACTGTTTCAATGGAAACGAGTAGTAGCAAGGTAGAAAAAGGCACCACTCCATCATTAGGTCTAACCACATAAGAAGTTTCGTAAAATAAAATATTGAACGATTAAAACGATATGACCCGGAAACAGATGCATTCCGGAAGAACGGAATCACGAAATTACGGAATTACGCACGGAAGTGAAAACGTCTCCCGCAAAGCTTTGTTGAAGTTACAACATCTTTCGAAGATAAAATAACTATTTCCGAGTTATATTTTATCCAACGAGCCGAAGTTGATAAAAAGAAGAAGAGAAGAACAACAACAACAAAAATAGTATTAAAGTGTCGCACAATATACAACATCGGATAATGATGACAATGATATATCAATAAAATAAAATTGTGTATTGTTGCTCGACCAAGCATGGCCTACGGGACACTATTCTGCATTTAAAAGATACGAAATTGGAGTGGAGCGTATACGTTTTACCCTGAGAAAGGATGACAAGATCGCAACTGCTGGAGTTCTTTATATTCATTGACAATAAAGTCGTCATGATTACGTAGTACTGGGTTTGGGACAATTCCAGTCATCTGTATAGGGCGTTGATCTTAGGTTCTTGTCGGTGAGCTTGACAAAGGTGCTTCAGGTGCTAAGCTAGGTTTGGGATGGAAGTAGGTAATATATTGATAGGTGCCCGGCCTCAATAACGCCCAAAGAAACCTCCTACTGATGGACTTGATCTGTAAAGAGAGGGGATCGAGTTCTGAGAACATCAAGGTGGCCAGTCATGTTATGTTGAAAGCGATTGTCTTCGTTTTGCGTATGTGTCTATTTGCCCTCTGCTAGATGTTTAGAGGCGGTCTGGGGGGTACATCTGCTGTGGTAAGTCGACACTGGTGAGATCAGGGACGATGTTCAGGTCATGACATTTCAGCAGTGAGGATGATATGGTTTGTTTTGCAATACGTCTACGGATAAGAGTATTGCTGGTTCGGATTGCCCCGCCCCCTATAGACAAGGGATGGACTGTTTGAGGTCATTCTTGGAATTGGTAGTTTGGTTATATCATTGTGTTGTTATAGTTGTCTCATGTTCACACTAGCATGTAGTTTATATATAAGTGGTTGTACCTCATTATTTTCCAATATCCTTGAAAAGGTTAATATAAGTTGTATGCTTCTCACGAGGGTAAAACGGTCTCATGTACCATCTGTCTACCAGTGTCTCCCATACCTTCAGGCGAGGGATTACACTGGTACAAAGATGGTACATGAGACCGTTTTACCCGAGGGAGAACTATACAACGTATTATAAACCTCTAGTGACGTCACTCTATCGTTCTATTAGGTTCTACTTTTACCCGGTAAACCTCTATTGTCAGTTTGCCGGGCTTTCTTGAAGAATGACCAGGGCTTTCTGGAAGAATGCCCAGGGCTTTCTCTAGGAATGCCCGGGGCTTACTCTAGAATCTATCGGAAATTTATTTTGATTGGCAATTATACACGTTTTGAAATACTTTGATTCAAAGTCCTTCTTCGAATAAATACCATCACAAAATATCACATTTTTGACAAATCACAAATCACAAACACAAGCTTTGAATGCCTGGTTTCGAACCCTACAACTCGGCTATAAAGGCCCACGACAACAATGATGTATTTTTTCATGAGGCAGATAGCGCATGCAGCTCACGTGCACGGTGTGGGTAGCGAGCTCAAAGCACGTGCAGGGCGCGGGTGTGCTCTCTTCATAGCAGTTGAACTCCCAGAAGTAAATACATTGAAACAATAAAAGTACCCAATATCAAAATTATCTGATTGTGTTTAAAATGTCTTCTTCTTCGCCGGCGTCCATTTCGTTCAGTGGAATTCTCTAGACTGCCTTGACTCGCGTGGTCTCATTGTTATAACTTGGCTGAAGCACGTGCGTTTCGTGCGGATGTGCTTCCCGCGTATTTAGCAGTGATTCGCGGATGTGCTTCCCGCGCATTTAGCGATTCTCGTCAGTATATATACCAATGAAGCCACGTGAAGACAAAATATTGAAACTATATCTAAATCATAATTTCTGTCGCTTCATAAGTAAGATCAAAACCTGGTCCTCGGCTTTGTTTGTGGAGTATGCTCTTGGCGTCGGGAAAGGGGGGCGGGCCTATCGGCCCTTCCCCTTTCCCTCCCCCGCGGGCATACTCCACAAACAAAGCCTCTGACAAGGTTTTGATCCATTACTACTAATCTTTTCCGTCATTTCAATAAAATGAGTGTTATTATAGTTATAATGTCTACCCCCGGATGCATATTGTTTTTGGTTGAGTTCCAGTCGGCGTCGGCGTTCTCATTGTTTCGGGACGAACCTCTAAAACTACTTGACCAATCTTCACCAAATTTGGTATACAGATTCCCCATACCATGTAGATGTGCCTTTTGTGGTTTTCAGCTGTTTTAAATTAAATTTGTTGTTTCCATGAATTTAGACTTTGTCCATTTGAAGGGTAGGGTTTGTTTCCGAAACAGATCGCCAAGACTACTTGATCAATCTGCACCAAATTTGGTATACAGTCCCATATCATGCAGATGTGCCTTTTGGGGGTTTGAACTTTTTCGGAATTGATGTTTTTTCAGTTTCCATGGCAACAATTAGAACTTTGTCCTTTTGAAGGGTAGGGTTTGTTTCCGGAGCAGATCTCTAAAACTATGTGATCTATTCTCACCAAAATTGGTACACTACCTTCCGATAACATGAAGACGTGCCTTTTGGGTGTTTATTTGTTTGTTTTTTTAATATTTGTTTACATGAGTAATCAAAGCAAAATAATATTTGTTTCCAGACCAAGAAGCAAATGAGGCGAATATAAGTTTGTAATTAAAAGACCCGTAAATAGCTGATCGAACTGTTAAAAACTGCTTACACCGCGTGCGCTATTTAATAACGTCATCTAACCATAATGCGACATATACTCTCAGCAAGGAGCTGTTACTATGGCAGTGGGGTACGTGAAATGTGTACAGCGTGAGACTGACGGAGTACATAAAGAAAAACATAACGACCGTTAACCAATCAAAAACTAGTATTTTACTGTAAGGAAAGATAAGGATCTTTTTCATCATTGTGATCAGTTGATCATCCATCAACCACCAAATGAAATCTTTGCGGGAGACCAATGTTTTCGCCTCCGTCATTTATTCCGTAATTCCGGTAATGCTTTCGTTTCCGGGTCATATCTAAAAAACCTCTTCAATATTATGTTACGAAACTTAGTATGTGCTTAGACCTAGTGGTGGAGTGGTTCCTTTTGTTAAATAATTCTGAATGTTTCATTTTTCCATGGAAACAACTTGTGCATATGGGGGTTAGGGACCTTTTCCGACCTCTATCTCAAAATCTTTTCAGCATTATCTAATGAGAACCCCCCAATAAGGAAACAATTTCATTCAATTTCTTTTTGGAAATGTTGCTATTTTAACCTTTTCAACCAACAAGCGTTTGGTTTTGATAAATGCATTCTTCTGTAATGTAATGATACCAAGATTAGGATAATAATCTACATTTTCAAGATTAAAGTTATTTTATATCCTTTTTTATCACCAAAATTATTTTAAAATTTGTATTTGGATCTGTTGATTTTAAGTCTCTATTTGTTGCAATAATTGTTAAAAGAATATAACAGCCTCACTTTCTCTATGTTATTCCTGATTGATTTATCATTACATTTCGTTGAACCAGTATAAACCAGATTTATCCTTTCCTTTGCAAGTCATGGTATTTTGATTTGTTTGTCATGATTACATATTTTCATTAACTGTATTTTATATTTCTATCACCATTCATACGTATAAATAATTAAGCGTTTACAATAAATGCAATTCATGGAAAACATTATTTAGACGACTTGTCTCACCTTTAGGACAATGCACGCGTCCCTTCCCTTCCTTCTTCTTTTGAAACATGTCACAAATTCGATATTCCTGAATGTAAACAAATCCAAAACACTTGTCTGATATTGAACACTGAAAACCGCATGTAAGTAATGAGGTTTCCATAGAAGTTGACATTCTCTCCACAGATTTCGATATACATTTGATATATCTGTTTGTTTTCAGTCTATGCACCGCCTTACAGTCCACAATTCTCATCATATAAATTGATATTAACAAAACAATGCATATTAGGAATGTCTGTGGTTTAGTCATGAACATTTTTCTTTGACGTTTCGTTACAAGGCGTGTGCTTTGTTGAATGCGTGGAAATAAATTTGTAGCATTCGCCTGTAAAGTCTGAAACTTTAAACTTTAAAATGTATATAAAATGAATAAAATGTCAGTAAAAATAAGTCTATAAAACTATGGTTGAGGATTCCCCCGCCGTCAATGAAGATCATATCCGCAATGCATTTCCATAAAGAACACACTTTTCTCACCACATATACCTTAATCACGTACGTTGAAATATACAGTCGTCATTCTTAGAGAATAAAATATATCTTAAAGCAATTAAAAGGTATGAAAATACTGAATTAGACATTCAAGAAATAGATAATAGTATTACTTATTAACTTTTTAAAGTTATTTCTCAAGTCTGAGAAAACTTTTGTTCACCCTACATAGTCCTATATCCACCCTGAACAAGCTGAAGAAGCAACCCAGAAACCCATTGTGAAACAATGAAAAGAAGTTGTCATCCATAACATTTGTCTCGTATTCAAAACTCCTGTTCCTATTTTGTTCATTTGCTCTAGAAAACTAAACTTATAACTCGTAATTTCTCTGTGGCTGGTTACATAATTATATCTCTTTGGCAAATTAAATTTTACTATATTATTAAAGTGATCTTAATATAATTCGAGCTCGTAATAATGGCGTTATTTACCTTTTTGCTTTGTGTTCATAATAATAATAATGATGTGGATATAGATATATACTGATATGAGCTTGTATTTATCACAATGCAGATCATTTCCCTTTAATATTATTGATATCAAACTCATGTGTAGCAAAATAAAGGAAATATCAAAATGGTTCGCTTATCTGATATTTAACTTCATTAAACCTCTTTCATCCCAAGACAAAAGGTTAGAGTAGGGCAAACTGAACGAAGCTTGGACAGTGATCCGATTCAAATATTATGAAAGACTGTATAATAAATACTAATCTTTAAAATGTCAATTTCAGCAAATCAAAATATTGGATATAAAATATTTTACTCGATTTTACATAGATATTTCAGAATTGCTTTAGATTAACCGAAAAAAACGATTTTAGTTGTGTATGATCAGTTCGGACAAGATTGACCTAACTTCGGATTGTACAACCTTATGTTCTGGCATGCGTTAGTGGTTTAGACTATTCACCAAACTGATTCATTATATCCCTAAACACAGGGATAATAGTCCAGGAACAATAAAATATCCCTAGTTAACCTGCTTGAAGTAATTTGTCATTTATTGAGAACATGCTTTCCTATGCTAAATTCTTAGCAACTGCCGCATGCTTCGTTAGAATAAATGACGTCACAATCACTTTTAATTTTCTTACTTAATTTTGTTGTCAAATGTGATACTGTAATATTTATACATATTTCCATAGTTTTTCCGCCTTCATTTAAAATTTTACAAGTGGTTACAAAGAAAATGTAATACTGTCCGAACCAAGGTAATTTTGAAATAATATCGAAATCTCAATACTTATCCACATTATCGCATTTAAAGTACGAATATTAAATATAATTGTAATGAATAGATGTTTCTACTGGTATATTCATATTATTTAACACATTCTGGAGCTTCCTGTATGTTCTAAACTGTGAGTCAACATTTACATGAAAACAAATATTTCACAAATTTCTTTCATGAAACCGTTAATTGAACCTCACGCAATGGCTAGTTTTGATATAAAAAAATATATCAAACTATCAATAATTCATAAAAAGAAAATACAAATAAAACATATTTTAAAAAAAAAAAAATCAAATGTGGTAGAAATGAAAATATCACCAAAAGACTTCACTACAGGGACATAGCAATACTAATTGGATGCTAATTGAAAGGTATCTGGCTCAGGCTGCAGTGTAATTAATTATGTGATCATAATCTGCGACGTTACATAATTGTGGTATTTGGTGGTGTCAGTGGAGAAGACAACCACAGGTGTCTGCCAATATACAGGAAAATGCTGCTAACATTGTGTATTGAACACTGTTATTTGTACATAGACTCAAGTAGAACTCTAGGGATGAAACTTCAAAGCATTATATGTAAGCTTTATATTGCCAAATCGTATGATGTATATGCTTTGCTTATATGAAGACAATTTTCTTGACACTCAACAGAAATAACATGGAAATTATGTGTATGCAGCTTAAGTGATTTCCAATCGTTTGGAATATATTTGATGACCATTTTACATACTATTTAATTAGGAAAATTATTGTTGCAACAGTTAATTAACATGTACGTCTGTGGAAATTCCAGAGGGATGTCGGGACAGGCGCTGATCTTTAATCTTGGCCTCGGGTTGTCATAACACCAGCTCGAAAGTTGGATGTGATGCCGATCAAAACATATGAATAATAGTGCTTAGAACATAAGAAATTGTTGCTAGTAGGTTTGAAATCAACTCTCCTGCAATAACGTGTCCAATTCTATCATGTTTCTTTGGCAGCAGGGAAATGAAAAAAGTGGACGCCTGTTTGTTTCCCACTTCGACTATTACAGCTGTATGCTGCACAGAAGGGCATTTTGAATGGCGGACCACTATTACGTCACGCCACGAATGTGAACGGAAATTACCGATTTTTGCATATCGGCATCGAAGATGTTCAGTTGTCAGTTTGTCAAATCTACGTCCACTGCCTGACGTGTCTTTTTGACGTTTGTGAGTTGATCATAGAAGTGATATGATGATATATTAAATATAAATAACATGTAAATGGGTTTTAGAATCCTTTAACTGGAACAACAGAGATGTCGGAGATTGTAATGCATCTGACTTGTCTTCTTGAGTGGCTGTAGCGATCCAAGTAGCAACACCTTCGTTTTTTTCAGCATTTCTAAGAATTAACGTACGCATCCATCCAATCTTTCAAATCAGTGAGACCGGATTCCAGACGAAGGCTTTTATTTCTAATAGAACAAGGATTTTATGACACAATATTCTAACTGTCATCAGGAAGGACTATCTTGAAGAATAAATGTTATTATGGTACAGTAGCAAAGCAGGGAGATGCGTTAATAACATGAGTGATCAGGGTTGTCTTCAGATTCCACGTTGATCCAAACCAGTTTTTGTTGGCGATTTGCTGATGACCCTAGAAACTTCCTTATGATGAAGTGGTGTAAATGAGGTGAGATTAGCCGATGTTATCACTGGACAGCACACCGATGCTTGGATGATGTTAGTTGTCAGTAATATCCAAATATCCAAATATATAATCTAATGTGTCTAATTATCAGCTATTTAGATGCCTGCACCATTTGTTCCAACCTCAAACAGTTGCACTTAAACAATGTAATCTATCCGGTTTACAGATCAATAGGTCTTACCAATTCTTGTAAAAATCTATGTCATGGAAATTACAACAATTATAACCAAGCATTCATTAAAAGGGTGTGCTATGTCATTTCCGAACATATTTGTCGAACCAACTGGCAATTCATTTTCTCGTGAATCACATTTACCTGGTGTCAACACTGATGATTGAATCTGTCGTTTTGTTTTCGATAGAATCTGTTTGCAACACAATGAACTTGAACTATTACACGATATTGATGTACGCAAATACCACTAATAAGTGTCTCCCATTTGTCTCGTCATCATTCACAGTAATTCGAGAGCGCTTTCAGGGGTTGATCATGTTTCCAGATTGGTGGAGGTATGTTAAAAATATTATGAATTACCGTCTTTGAGTAATTAAGTAATTAAGTAAAATTATAGATTTTTGGTTAAATATTTCTCTCTTACATTGCATTAAATTTTACAACAAGCACCAATGATGTTGCGTTTCTATTGCGATGATCATACATACACATATAAACTTTGAATATTTATGGTATTGGCGTTATTTTTCCACAAAACAAAGGTGTCATTTTCCGAACCAAAACGCATTATTCATACAAGTTAAATTGGACAAATGTCATCAGTCGTTCAAAGGATACCAAGATATAAAAATACAACGCTATGTAAATGAATATCTCAAACTTCACCAATGGTACATACGAAAAGTAGTTTTAGAGTATAAAAGGAAAAGTAATGGTTCACAGATACCCCTACGATCAATAAATGTCTTAGAAAATTCCCTATCTTGATCTTGATATAAACATTTATAATTTAAATATCTATCAAAATACAGAAAGGAAACATGGGTGATTCATTGCTCATAGATTTACCATATAGACACACTTGACTCTTTATATTGATATGACATAGACGAGAGTAAATAGTTCAAATGATTAAGAGTAAGGCTGTATGTGTCAAACTATATCGTTCAAGAAGTAAAATATTGAAAAGTTAAAGGTATTTCCATTAATGGTGGTTCCAAAGCTAAATGTTTAGTTTACACTGTTTTTTACAGTTTAAACAAAAATAAAATTTGCATTAGACACATACATAAACTGCGTTCGCAGTGTCACAATGAATCAGCCTCAAACCTTACTTTGAAAAGAAAATTTTAAAATAGATAAGTATGATTTTTGTTCCAGTGACTTTCTCTTTTTTTCATTTTACATTAACTTGGTCAAAGAACAAGAACGTTAACAATGTTATTGTGAATTTCATACATTATAATATATCAAGAATGAATTAAACATTTGGATAAAATTCATAATTCATTCTCTGACGAGTTAATTTGTTACAATTTTCATATCGTATTTCATCATAAAATACATAGGAATCCTATGAATCAGTTAAGGTCTATTCACTTGTTCTCGCCTTCAACAGAAATCACAATTAAATCTATTAAGACTCTTGCGTATTAAATGTCTATATTCATTTCTATCACTATAGTGTATCTTGTTGTGAATCAATTAAATGGTGATAAAACAAACCATTTAGTAGCTTTAGTAGTTTCAAAATAATTTAAATATAAAGACAAGAGTAAAGACCCGTGAAATCAAATAACATTGAACCTTCTCCACTTGTGAAGTATTTCAAACAATATGCAAAGTTTTACAGTAATTGTGTTGCAAAATTTTACGGGGAAAATACTTCAAGGCAAAACGTATGTAAATTGTAAAACATTTGAGAATAAATCCCGATTGGTAAACTCCAGTAAACATTACAAAAAATGTCTTATAAAATTTTCCAACAAACATATTAAGTCTACCCAAGATAAATTATCCAAACTTCGGGAAAATGATCCACGCTCCTTTTGGAAACTACTAAAAAACTGTAAGGCAGAAACAGGCCCAGAACATTCCCCACAAATTGACTCTTTTTTTTTACTTTTTTAAATCTCAAAATGAGAACCCATCTTCGGAACATAACTGTAATATTAATCCTCCTCATGTCTACACTGAGAATAGCGCTATACTTAATTCTGAAATCACTAGAGATGAGATTATATCATGTGTTAAACATCTCAAAAACAATAAAGCCCCAGGAATGGATAATGTTATTAATGAATATATTTGTTCTACTATTGATGTTTTCATAGAAATTTATGTTAAACTTTTTAACATTGTTCTTGACACTGGCATCTTCCCAGATACCTGGCTTACAGGTATCATTAAACCAATTTACAAAAATAAAGGCGATCCTAAAGACCCTGGAAATTACAGACCCATTACACTGCTGAGCTGTTTTGGAAAACTTTTCACTTCTGTTCTAAACACTCGATTGAATAAATTCATCGAAACAAACGAAATTCTATCCGAAGCTCAAGCTGGTTTCAGAAAAGGTTACTCGCCAACAGATCACATTTTCACTCTTTATCACCTTTCGGAACTGCTAAAATGTCGCAAAAAGAAATTATATTGCGCATTTATCGATTTCCAAAAAGCATTCGATACCGTCTGGAGATCAGGGATCTGGCAAAAACTTTTACAAAACAACATAACTGGGAAATGCTTTAAAGTCATTTTTAACATGTATCAAAATATTAAATCATGTGTATGTAACGGCGGTAAATATTCTGACTTTTTTCTGTGCAAACAAGGTGTCCGCCAAGGAGAAAATTTGTCTCCGATTTTATTTTCACTATTTCTCAACGACCTTGAAGGTTCCCTAGCTTCAGATTCATGTTGCGGTTTACAACTAAAACCTGGTGATTTTCACAACCGCATTGAAACAATTATTACACTTTTTGCATTGTTATATGCTGATGATACTGTGCTTATGTCCTCAGACCCCTGTGATTTGCAAGATATGTTAGATTCATTTAATAATTATTGTAACAAATGGAGACTTAAAATAAACACATCAAAATCCAAAATTCTCATTTTCGGCGGCTCTAAAAAGGACTACAAAAGAATTTTTAATATTGGTGATAACATCCTTGAAAATGTAGATCATTATCCCTATCTTGGCATTACTTTACAAAAAAATAATAAATTTACTAAAACCAAACGGTTACTGGTCGAAAAGGCAACAAAAGCAATGTTTTTCGTATTAAGCCAAGGTAGAAAACTTAAACTCTCCATTTTTTGTCATTTAAGACTATTTGATTGTATGATTGCTCCTATTCTTTTATATGGATGTGAAATTTGGGGCTTTGAAAATATTCAATGTTTTGAAAATGTCCATCTGCGTTTTCTTAAATATTTATCATCATTGCGGAAATGTACACCTAATTATATGGTATATGGCGAGTTTGGTAGAATTCCACTTGTTAATGTCATCAAAAGCAGAATGGTATGTTTTTGGGCAAATCTTTTAATTGGAAAATCGTCAAAATTGTGCTCCTTGCTTTATAAACTGACATTCAATGATTTTATCTTTGGCAAATATGAACATAAATGGATAAAGTATCTTAAAGCAATTTTCGACAATCTTGGACTGAGTTTCATCTGGAATTCACAAAATTTCAAAAGCGTTTTCTGGCTAAAAAGTCTTATTAAGAGTAAATTAACAGCTATGTTTTTACAAACATGGATGACAACTTTAGAAACCTCTTCGAAAGCAACTATCTATAGTATATTTAAAAATCCATCTCTTAAATTTGAACAATACCTTCATTTTCTACATTATCATTGCTTGTTGAAATTCCGAACTGCTAATCATTTTCTTCCAATCGAGACAGGCAGATGGCAACGAATTCCAGTTAGCAATAGAAAGTGTACATTGTGTAATTTAAATGATATTGGTGACGAATTTCATTATTTATTTATATGCCCAAAGTTAACGTTCGAAAGAGAAAAATATATTCATAAATATTATTATATTAAACCAAATATATACAAAA
This sequence comes from Gibbula magus, assembly GCA_936450465.1. Taxonomy (NCBI): domain Eukaryota; kingdom Metazoa; phylum Mollusca; class Gastropoda; order Trochida; family Trochidae; genus Gibbula; species Gibbula magus. Next base: position 74,464,576 of record OW388291.1, on the reverse strand, counting down.
TGAATTCCCTTTTTAACACTTCTAAGCTTGGTACTTTAAGAAAACTGTCAATGTTCTGTAAAATTATAATGTCGTTATTCAAAAAATATTGTCCATAACTTCACAATGTCTCTACTTTTAATTTAATTGCTGTGACCTTATATTCTCTGTTCTTCTGTATGTATGTAAATATGTATGTAACTCTTATGCTGCAGTTTGCAGCCTGAGTTCTTGTAATAAAGTTCAGTTCAGACAATATTTGCCATTGAATATCCTTCAAACGGAAAGACACAATTTCGTTCAAACATGAATGTTATAAAGCCTCACAGTAAACTGTACCATCGTAACATAGTTCCTAAATTGCCTGAGGGACAAACTCAGATAGAAGGAATAGTGTCCTCCCTATCATGTGCTGACTATGTACTGTCCATGCGAATTGTAAAGCATTTAAATTTAAGGAGAAAGAAACAGTGTGTGTTCTGTTTAAATGCGTGTCACATATTTCACCAAAAATGAAAAATACTACTTCGATGACTATGGCAATAAACATCAAGTTTGGTGAGTATGTTATACTTTAACAGTCACATACATACTCTGCTGGTGTTAAATTCATGTATATCAATGGTAAAAAAACAGATGTCCGAAATATTATATGATGCATATTTATTTAACAACTATAAATAGACAAACTTATAAGCCCTTTTGTAACTGCATAAAAGGAAGAAAAGTTCCTATCTTCCATTATGTTTTAACGTCTTATAAATATAACTGATGACCAAACGATACAGCCGTTGCTCGCAGGTTTCACCTCAATACATAACCGCATGGTCTGAAATACTCTTGTAAGCGGCGTTAAACCCCACTCACCTCAACTCACCAAATGATAATTTGTCTCTCAGGTGTGAAAAATGAGGCACGTTGTTCTAGTGTCGTACGAAAGAAGAAAAGACAACGGAATCAGAAAAAGCATGGTAATATATGTATATTTGTAAAAAGAAATATAATGATGTTAAGCAAATAAGATTACAATTTTCAGGATTAACATGAACATTTGCACTTTAAACATAACGGAACAGTTTTGTTATTGTAATGAAAATGTTTATTGTTATGTCATTTTTTTCTTTTTCAGTTATTTGATTGATACACAAAGTTTTGAAAAAAATCTCATTTAAATCAGATCGAACGTAACAGTTAGTTGACCTTCTCTGTGACCTTCCACCTTCAATAATTCAGCCATGCCTTCATTATTAATGAAAATAATGGGATTCGAGATGAACAAGACTGTCTTAAGTTTATATATATATATATATATATATATATATATATATATATATATATATATATATATATATATATATATATATATATATATATATGAATGAATGTGTGTTAAATATGATCTAGGATGAGGAATCTGTGGCAGGCCATTCATTCCACAAACTATAATCAAGAGGATTTCTTCTGTGGAGGCGACGTTCGTGTGTGTGTTTCGTTACAGGTTTTGTGATCCTCGGTTACATAACACCATCTTCTGTCTGCCAGCAGGGCAGTGGAGTCAGCCTCAAACGCACTGTACGAGATATATGTGGAACGAGTTTGTAAGTATATAGTGAAAAACCGCAATATGGAGCCTTACGTAGAGGTTAATGTCCACATAACTCTCCATTCCTTAAACATAGCCGAGGCTCCTGAGGGGCCGAGGCCCATTATTTTTAAGGAATGGAGAGTTACGAGGATATTACCCTACTTAAATTACACTCAAATTATTATTTACGTAGAGGGTAATGTCCGAGTAACTCTCCATTCCTTAAAACTAATGGAGCCGAGGCCCATTATTTTTAAGGAATGGAGAGTTACAAGGATATTACACTACTTAAATTACACTCAAATAATTATTCTTTTATCAGAATTGCTTTACACAGTTAAAGAAATTAAATTTCTACTTCAAAAATATGATGTGATGTGTAACTCTCCATTACTGAAAAATAATGGAGTGAAAGAACAATAGGGTGATGTCACAAATGTAATTTAAATGGAAGTTCCGGTCATCGAATAACAAACCCGTCAATGAGACTTGAAAGCCTGTTAATAGGCGAATTTTATTCTGTTTCGGTCACGCAGTTAAAGAATGTAGCTTGTCAGATTACTCTTACTTCATACCTGGCTTTTAGCTGACTGGTGCCTGCAAATTACTTGTTCAATACTATGATCTTGAGGCAGCATTACATGGGATGGTACACATCCACATTGGGTTATGAGTTATTCATAAGACTCAGTGGATGCTAACCTTGAATCATTGTAGGGTGTGAAACATCGCACCGTGGCTTTGATACGTGATTACAACTGAAAGTTTAACTGAATTATCTGCAAATTGTGAGCTCTTATCTAGGAATATTTCATTCCTGCATTGTTGAACAATCTACAGAGTGTTCGACCCTAACGATTTGAGAATGCTCACAATCTAGGAATTTGTTTGTCAGGTAGTTTATTACTAGACTGTACAGGGCTTCCAACTCAGGTTTACACGTTCCATCTTAGCTTGTAAAGGTTTTCAACCTGTCGACTAAAGTGGTCGATTCCTAGGTGGTCAGTGTTCTCATATCTACCCTTCAGAATCTCTCAATTGACCATGATACCCGGTCGATTAGGTGTAGAAACTAGGGAAAAGCGCTTCAAAATCTATAAGAATAGACCTGTATAGCTGTTAGATCAGGTGTAGCCTAGGAATTGGTAGATAAGATAGACATAATAGTTGAAAACTCTTCACAATCTAGGTATTAATCTCTTTTTCTAGTAAGATAGACACGACATGAAAAACCCTTAGTAATCGTCCCCTTAACTAAAAGGAAAACAGTAGAGGATCCAGAAGGGGTTTTTGGGAGTTCGAAATTTGATTGCAGCACGGTTCTTCCCTGTTACTTTTGATTTGTTGCTTGAAGGTGAAGGGGAAGCCTCTGTCGGTCAACTTCTCCTGTATGGCCTCACCTGGTTCACGTATTGCTGTATATGGGAAGTTGCAACGTAAAACCAGCAAGTAAGTATACTTTTAGGTTAGTCGTGTCACGCGAGGTCAGGTGAGTTTTAATCCCTTGGTGTGAAATCTGAAATCAACTCCACTCTAAGTTTTTAATCAATCGTTTTGAAGCTTTGCACACGCTTTGAATATACATTATTGATACGCTTGTGCTTTTTTGGATCAATAATATCTACATCTAACACTATTGTAACAAAGTCATTCGTTGACCTTCTAAATCTAGCCTAAATGAAAGACACACTTTGACCAAAACTTTAAATTTGTCAGCATATGCCTTTGAAAATCATATTTTCCCAGTTACATACTGAGGTTACCGTTGACCTTGTGATCTTGACCTTGGTGTAGGATGCATTTGGGGAAAACTAAATCGTGGCCATAATTTCTCAGATTGATCAGTGATAAGCCTTTGATGTTTTTATTCATTGTCACTGTACCATTCAGATATAAAATGCCGTGCCCTCTCATGTTTTGTAAATTACCCCCACTGCTTATTAAGAGACTACTTTGTGTCATTGAGACAAAGACGGGGCGGGGGACTCGTGCATGTAATGTGTTTTGTGTTTCCATGATGATGTTGCATTCTGACTGAAAGTCAAAACTCAGTTTTAATATAAAACATATATATGGTTGGTTTGAGGTTTCAGGTCTGTTTTATCTTAAAGGTATACTATAATGTATGTGTCTGGTGTGTTTCAGATGGCAGTGTATTTTAAGTGGAAGTGATGATACCTTCATTCACAAGTTCTTAATACAAGACAAGAAGATGTCTTACAAAGTTTTGTACCGTAATGTGACTGGAAATGTGAAACCTCTCTTTGCCAATAACTGCACACTTCCGTCGGCAAAAAACAAAATTTTCAAAGTCAAGATCTTCATATATTATGAAAATATCAGAGTAAGTCATATTGAGAACGTATCAATTTTTAACATTTGTTTTATGCAGTTTAGCCTCTTTAGTGGCATCGAAATTTAGTGGCATGGACATTTTCACAGTCATGATCTTCATATATTATGAAAATATCAGAGAAAGTCATATTGAACGTATCACTTTGTACATTTGTTTTATGCGGTTTTGCTTCCTTAGTGGCATCGAATATGTTGGAAATCCGACAAGAATACATTTTCTTTTATGGTCATTTGCAATATTGAGTGGAAAGAGACGCAAATATTACATATATATTATACACTAAGGGGTAAAAGAAACTTGTCGGCAGGGTCAGTAGAAAGCTAGTTTTTTTCGTAATAACCTATCACACATTATATTACTCTGCAGGTGACTTGGAACCGAATCCCACTTGGGAAGTATAAGTTGACAAATACTGTGCATGTGGATTCTTTTTTCGCTGATGGGAATGTTAATACTGTAACTGTTCGAGTGGACTACTAGACATGGGATACACACCACACAACACAGTATCACCCATGTGTCGAGTGATTATACAATGTAGTTTTTAAGTATCAACGTTGCTTGATAATATCACCTCACCGACTTGAACGATACCGAAAAAATACTCCTCTTTAACTCCTCAAAATAAAAAAAGATATATGGAAATGCACTTGCACACATGCATTTGTTTTGTGTTTGGGCTGTTTATATCCATGATATAACACATATCACATCCCTTATTTCTATCCTATCAACATTAATCTTCCGATGTGTTGCTATAACATGGCCTTTTCCAAGGATATATAAGAAGATAAAAGGATTAAACAAAGAAACCCTCATATTGATCAATGTGGTTGATTGAAGAACACATTTTGACTGCACAAAATCAGGTTATCCGTTGATCCTGCAAAAGGACAGCTGTATTGTAATGAATGTTATGTTTGAACAACCTAATTTTCGGGGCTGCCATTATCTTAAGTATCATTTTGAGATTTCATATTTTCTAAAAATCTGTTCATGTATCTTAATTATTTAACTTGATGTAACAGGGTCATATTTTTAACAATAATTTAATAGTTTAAATATTTGCTCTTTAAATAACTATCAGTATATGTTTGTGTTTGTTACGTGGGCGGGTGTCGGAACACCTGGCTTAATGTCCTGCAGGTCGAGCAAGCTTGCATTCACGTGTATAGCCTGACCTACATTAATTGGTTTTACACCCGCTTGTGCAGTATGAAAGGAAACAAAAACATATACTGACTAAATAACTTTTTCATGAAGCTATGGAATCAATATTAAGATAATGTTCTTATATAACCAATATGTCCATAAACAGAAGTTGACAGGAGTGAAAAATGAGTAATATATTTGAGAAAAAGTCAGCCTTTAAACTTAAAATTTATGAATGATAATATTTTATTGGACATGCTTACTCATTCTTCATCTAATTGACTTGATAACTCAATAAGAAGATATAATTGAGAAGGAGATATTTTCGTTTTATATGTTTAAAAGATTGTTTTCATGTTGGTAATATTTTACCAATCAACGAGACAAATTCAACAGTAAACACAGACAGGAAACCCTTGTAACTAAAGAGGTTGTTCTCTTACTCCGGCTCATGCGTGGGTGGGGGAATAGTCACTGGCTGCCTCCGTTCGTCCGGTGTCAGGAGCAGAACTCGATAACTGTTGGACTTATTTTAACGATACTTGGTATGCTGACTAATCATCACCTGTTGGTGAACCCTATGGGTTTTTCATCGTTCTGGAATGGTTTATGTTTGCGAAACTCACTGAAACACAACTTAGAAATTCGTTTACGGAGCACAACTCGAAAAGAAGTAAGTCAAACTGAAGGCATCCTCGGTTACCCGGGGTATAGCGGAGAGTAACGGAGCATATATAAAACTCTGGGTAACCGAGAATGAAATGAACGAAACATGGTATGTATATTATCGAATGTAGTTGGTTGGAAATTGATATCTTCAGGGTCTAGCTTGACGAAACTGGAACAGTCTTTGTTTGCAAATGTGACTTTTGATAATACTGCTACGAGTATTAAAACAAATTTCATTCTTGGCCACGTTTGTGTTACAACTGAATGAGTGAAGAATATGTCTATAATACAACCTAGATACATCATCTCTTAATGGCTTATCGTAGTTATTAGATCACCAAAAATGAACCTCATGCATGCATACGACATTATTCACACAACCAGCTTCAATTAGATACTGCTTAATAAGCCATCTTTTGTTGGCTCTTCGGTACAAGGGAAGTCACCAGCCTACTGTGCTTTCCTTGATAAGTAAAATGCATTTGACATAATGTGATTACCATTGGTGGCTATATTTATCATATATACAATATGCTATATATGCTTACTCATTACTCACACTCATTTGTGTATGTTTACAAAGAAGAAGTTGTTATCCAGAAAAATCTTGTTTTCTGTATATGTATTCCACTTCACAGACTATTACCAAGTGGCCTGTACGCATGTCTACCAGAATAGTATCTGCTTTAAAGAGTTCAATCATCAGTTCTGTATAGTTGAGTATCCGGGGTCTTTTCGAAACGCAGATCACTCATAATAGCAAAAGCAACTCTCGGTGTCCTCAAACCCCTTCCCATAGAGGATACTCCCTTCATATTTCCGATCCTAACCTCTGTTCTACATCGCGTGAATCGGAGTGCAGAAATGGAGTGTCCTGATTGGTTGTAATTTAATCTAGTTGTGCAATCAGCAACGCCGTGACGTTTACAATTGACACGTAAAAACATAAACGTTAAATAAAGGTTTTTTCTCGTTTACTGTGTTTTCCTCGAAATATTTTTATTTTTTATTTTGTGAAAACAATATTGATCATAAACTTGCTGATAAATAAAGAAAAGCTATTCAGAGACACATGCTAAACAGTTCATTTTTGTTATTTACATCAGACATATTCGAAGGACATAGTCACTCGGTCGACATGGCCGCTGAAAGATGAGTTTGCATTGGTTAAGAAGCAGGTATACAGTATGAGGTTTCCCTTTCCCAGCTAGGGGATTTTGCTGGAGCAATGCAATTAAATTCAGGCGATGTAGAACAGAGGTTAGGATCGGAAATCTGAGGAGAGTAACCTCCGTGGGAAGAGAATGCGTGACCTCACACCTCGAATATATTAACACTGAAATTAATTAAGCGACAATCGAAATGTTCAACTGTTCAGTTCACTTCAAACTGACATCAGAGAAGGTCCGGAATGAATTTGACATTACTGTCTTATTGTTTAAGGGATAACATACACTGTTAAATGATTATGAGTGATGACATATTTTATTCTTTTTTTATCAAGAATTCTTATCATTTTACACCTTTTGTTACATCAAAAGTGCTTAATGAGGAATCCGTGGCTACCATAGCTTTCGTACAATCCCTGTTGTGTTTGCGCGATGTGCTTAATTATAACTAGTTACTAGTTGATATGCTAGATGAAGATAGTTGGGGTTATTTCTCTCACCACATCATGAGGTCTATCAAAGCTTTATGAAGAAACATAGTTTAAATTCATTATGGTGATTACAAGAAATGTAACATCTTAAATTAGTCTCCTGGAAATGCCTAACATAACACTCTGCAACTTGTATATGTGAACCCTGCATCAGCTTGAGGCTTCGAATTTAACATCAACGTTGTGGCATCTACGATCTCACACAAACATTATAGCACAATAGGTTTATTCTACCATGACGAGTGTTTACGTTTTTAATTAAATTTATTTGATGTCCGGAGGCTAGGTCGTATTACGGTCATTGAACTACCCGTTTTAGGTTGGAATTCTGTATCAAACAAACATGATATAGCAATATTTGAGCAATATGATTGTATAAGAAAACAAACGGTACAACATCAAAAAATTATAAATATAATATAGAAAAAAAGTGTTTTGAAAACACCAAGCGCAAAACTTGCTTTATCGATTTCCACAGAACCACTTCCAGAAATAGACAATGTCGAATTCCAGCATTATGACGTCATTACTGCTTGAGATTATGACGTCAATGTATTGAAATTAAATCGGTCCGGCCGGTCGCGATGCGCAGTCACAGTCAGTGTACCGCTTGATATCAAACTGTTGTCTTTGACAGAAATAAACATAATTAGGACATTTTAATTTTCGAAGAGTGTAATAGAAGCATAACAAGTAGAGTTCCGGTTAGACCTATCTAGAGTGTTTGAAGCTACACCCGAACGACACAGATTCATGCTGTGATCGTCTACCGTATCTCTGTTCAATACATCGGTCCAAATTAGAATTATATCCCAAACAGCATGATAAACAGATTAAATTACGTAGATGGGAAAATTAGAATGAAAACAGCAAAGCGAAGTTAACTGTTTTGTTTCAATGTTTGTCATTAGAATGTTATGTCATCATGTATTCAAACGCGGTCAGTCGCCTTTCACAAAAATCGTTTTCGAACATCCGTTCGAATAAATCAATCATTAGAAAATAATTAAAATGTGATGGTAAAATTTACGTTCGAGCTATATCTATACGCCCTGTGATTGTCCTGTGAGATGTACAAGAAAGTTTGTTCCAAGTGGTCTTTGCCACTCTCACAAATAAACTTTATACTCCATATATTAGTTTATTAATTAAAACCCATAAAAAATAGACAGTTTATGTTTACCTACACAAAGGTGTACATGTATCTTCATACGGGTTATTAACAGATTATGAAACCTGATTTCATATATACATATTACATCTGTAAGTGAACGAATGATCTGCTGGACATGGCAACTTGACAAATTAAAGGTGCGGCTTTTGTTTCTAGGTTTAATTGGAAATATTGTCTAGATGAAGACTGTAGCCTTCACATACAAAGTAGGAGATAGCTTCAAATCTACAGCTGCATCCCGAAAGTTTGTTCACCCAATTGCGTATCTCACTTCAAGTAGCATGTACTTTGGATTTGTTTGGATGTTAATTCCATCACTTCAACTTCACTGACAAATGGTCATCATTTGTCCATGTATGCAGTAACCATTCTCAAATTTACCATGCGATCGGCAGGTGAGTAGTAGTTTGCATATTTTGGAAAGATGAAATGGACTGATGGGGTCAGATTTTAAAATAAAATGTTAAACATCGAGTTAATAAGAAAAGTGGTGGAATCCGCTTGCCGGATTCTTCAGGCTCCGCCAATTTTTGGGAGAATCCGGAAGGATCCGGCAAGCGGATTTCACCACTTTTTGTCCTGTGGATGAGTATAGAAATAAAGCCATGACCAATGTTTGATGTTATTGTTCATTTATTGGAGATTTTCCAGAGCAAGATAAAAGATGGAGATATCGTAAGTTTGACTCCTGGTCATTTCAAAGAGCTGCCATAACTGTTACAATTAATGTGAGTTATGAAATTAGAATATGTTGTGGTGCATTCAATGGTAACCTCTCAAACGAAAACGCATAATTATCGGTCTCGTTTTTGTCATGATACGATGTCTCATAGACATCACAAATAACATTTACTCTAAGATACGAAAGTAGGTAAACACACTTTCGGTATTTATACGTAGCTGTATATCAACGTATTTCCAAGCGACTAAGATCAGTCAGTACGTATTACACTCACAACTTTGGTTTGAAGTTGACCTGTCATTAACATCTTTGTGATGGTCATGTTCTTAGGAATGACATACGTAGTAATCCGTTTTCCGTCCAGGCGAACCTATAATGACATATAAGTATACAGACACTTATCATAACATAAAATAACAAAATATATTATTATGTATATCCGAAGATAACAAACTATTTTAAATGAAAGATAGCATCATCTATGTAATGACAGCTCAAAAGCTTGCGCGGATACTTTGTTTCTCAAGAACAGTTTTAGCACCTTATTTTATCTCAACAAATGCATAGCTTTAATCGTTTGAATATACGTTATATATATATATACCTCTATAAAGGACCCAATATGCTTAAACCGCAGGTCAAATCTCGCACTATTACTCTTTGTGAATATGAACGTTTCTTTGTTGCGGTATCTTTCCCATTTGTCATCAAACTCTTTGTATTCCAACTGCATGATGTTGGACTTGTGTGACTTAAGGGTGAAGGTGTGGTCCAATATCCCTTCGACTCCTTTCAGAGTCACATGTAGTCTGAAGCATTAGATAGACTTTATATGAATGCTCTTTATTACAACACAAAGTTGTTTTAAATCTGAGGAAGCCGTGTCCTGTGATCTACAGTTATTGTTACGGTTAACTGTGAGTTATGACATTAGATTTTCAGTTATTGTCGAGGGTGAACACGTCTATGTATGTTTGGTTTTTAATGTGTACGGGAAGACGCTTAAGTTTTTAAGGGTGGGGCGCAAAAATATTACTGTAGTTTATCATTTTGATAATGGATAATTATGCTTTTTGATTATATTGTCAGAGAAATTACCCTTACCTTGCTTTTATGTCAGTAAGTAATGCTCTGATGTAAATAGTTGAGGCTCTCTTCACGCTGCAGGTAAATCTCAGGTATACGCTCTGTCCTCTTACCTAGAAATGAAAATATATGAATGTGAGCTTACTCAACTGGTTAAACTGTACTTGATGATCAATAGCTCTATAATGGTACGGCGACGCATGATATCCCTCAGGCTGTTTTTAACACACAAAACATTTCTGAGGACAGAAGCATATAATAAACGTTATATCGTGTATGTCATTAGTATAAATACCGATTTTATTACGTTACTCAATGAGAGATAAGCATTATTTTCCTGAAAATTCAAAATATCGAAATACCGCGGCCGATACAGTAAGTATTGTACATTTTGTCAATTCTTGTAAACAATTGCATTTTTTCTTAAAGCAAAACATGTAGATATACTTAGAGAGTTGCAACTTATTATGACTGTCCAAACTTAAATATATGATCGGCATTGGCTGCATAAATGAGTGTCTTTATAAACCTTAAAATCCTTGACATTATTATATACGGTTGTGAATGATGGTTTTTTTACATTAGATGACCCCATCATCACAGTCGTATTACAATCAGATCGTAATTAGTTGCAGTGCGTTACATAGGTTTCACTAAACCCAATTACACAGTCCGTCAGATTAACCTTTGACTCCAGTTTTATATATTCATCTCGAAGCAAAATCCTCTAGCAGTTTAGACTGTTCAACAAATTATATAGTGCACATACAAGGCACATACACTTGTCTTTGAGGCGTCGTTGAATCAATGGGCCAGACCGAAGTGAGCCACAAGAGCTGCTTCATTTGTCCACAGGAAAGAGAAACGGCGTACGCCGTTTACAGCTTTTTGACCGACTCGGATAGACAGTTTCCTATAGCTTGTCATCTAGCATCTAGATTTTAAACTATACTAGAGTAAGCCAAAACAGTTTAATATAACAAAGAGGCCAAATATGCTCCTTTTCACTTAATTTCTATAACAAAATAAATAAAGTAAAATAATCTTGCTGTGCGCTTTTTCAGGTGACCGGCAAATAGAAAGTTAATACAGAAATACATAATTCAGCGACTTATTCTATTCGTTATTAGCTTGTTTTCTACTGTGCTGTCTGTATACATAGCGAAATTATTTCGATCGCACAGCTGATAAATGTTGCTTAACTAACATGTTCCCTATGTTGTTTTTAAATAACATTCACAGCGTTTCATCTGTATGTAGAGTACGTGAAATATATTTTGATTCGGAAAGAAAAACGCATTTAGGGATAGTGTTATCGTTTCGTTAATGAATGCCACCACGCAGATGAATATCATAAGTACTGGTTGCAATTGGATGTAGCTTGAAACCGATTTGTTAATAATTAGTTGAACGACACTAGTGGCACAAAAAGAATGTTTGAACTCTGAATAGACTCTGACTACTGACTCATTAAACCAATATAACCGGCCTATAAATCGTCGAGCCAAAATTAAAAATAAAATGATACAACATAAAGGATTGTGATTAATTAAAAAGAACATTCAGTTTTAGATATTAAAGAAATGGCCATTAATAGGAGCAGTCGGGGGGTTAAAAATTCAGTCTGATATATCGGTTGTTGAATAACGATGGATCTCGTTTTTTAAGTCATGGACATCATTGCTAAACTCTTTAAGACAAAATCTTTACCAAGACCATCCTGACAGCGAATCTCTTATTGTGTCGTGTATCATTATAACAAAACGGGATTTTTTGTTCTTGCGTAAACACATTTAAGAAAATGGTAATGGCACCTGGCTCTTGAATTATTTACAAATCTTAGCTTAGCTTAATTTATCTATGATCAGCACCTTGCTATATGTGAAATTGAAATAACTAAGTCGTATCCTTTTATGTGAACTTCATTGCCATTTTATGGTGATTTTTAGTCGAAGGGTTATGTTTAGCTACATACAAAAATCAATTGGTAGGATACATTATTAATCAATAAAGGCAAAGTTTGCAAACAAGTCAAGAATAATACAACAAAATGCATGTCATCATATACTAAGTTATCGATCTACGAACCGCGTTGTTCCGGCTAACCGGCAACTAAAATATGTGATGTAAGCCCACTTTGTAATCGGCAATCGGAAAGGCTGAACATATTCGTTAGTATTGGTTTTCCGATTTCTGAACATCAGTTATGTCAAAAACACTTTGAGCTTTGCTGCAACCCGAGAATACGGGGATATATGATTGACTGGTTGGTATGATTTGAGGGTCAAGGCCAACCTGGCACTGGGCAACCAACATTTGATGGGCTTAGTCAGATGGTAGATGTGGTTGAACTTAATTACGATGTGATTTTAATGAGACTGACGTTATCAGAGTTTGAAATTGTTCCTGCTTTTCAACGATTCATTATATTTCAGTGAACTTTTGTCAGTAAACAACTACTTGGAAAGAAGAAGAAAATTGCTTTGATTGTAACTTAATTTATTGTGTTATATTCATTATTCTATGTCATTGTGTTTATTGATGCTTCACAATGGACACTTACAAAACTGTCCCATCTCTTCTGGTGGCAAGGTGAAGGAGGCTCACCCCAGCGCCCATCTGACTTACATAAAATCCGCGGATGTTGTATTGTTCTGTTGCAGAACTCGAACCCAAAGGAGCAGGTGTAGGCCGTGCTCTGTCCAGCGGTTCCTCGAATGTTCCTGGTTAGTATGCCGTGTCCACTGGGTCCACATGTACCTGCTAATCAAAGATAAGCAACGCCAATTCAGTGGTTGCATATGTCAAACACGTGTATGGTTTGACAATGACATGTCAAGCTTATCAATACTCACTCTTATAATTGACTTCTTTAATTAGTGATTTTGTCAAATTATTTTTCAGTTGATGCAGTTAACTGTAATCAAATTGTCCGCTTTTATCTAAAGCTTGATACTTATTTTTTTTCAAAATACATCGTAATCACCTTTTGTTGTTATTGGAGCAGACGTTGCATATTGATCAACCTCATGGGAAAACGCTGCAAACAGAAGACTATATTATTGATTGATTTCGACTTAGAGTGAAGAGTGAAAAGTGAAGAGTGAAATCCCAGTTTTGAAAAATGTGCAGATGTAAACATAAATTAGCTCTTATGTTAGTGAATTAACATTTCATTGCATTAGACTTATGTTAATAGATATCCTTTATATATTGAGGTAGTTCTGACCTTCATTAATTTTTAAATTAAGATGGTGCTGAAGGTGTCTTAAAAGAGAGCTACTTTATACACATGCCTCCTGCAACAATCAGGTAAAATTAAACGAAAACCAATATTCTATTAGCAAATACATAATTGAGTATACAATACATTTCGAATATGAATTCAAAAGGTGCTATTTCGAAAATGATACATTTCTTTGTGATTGATGATAATTACTTAAGCTATAACCACTGAACCGGTCAAGTAACACTTAAAAATAACTGAGACTAATTGACCATGTGTGTACTCACAGAAAAGGGCAGCAAGATGTTTCAATTGAGACTTGTCCAGCGGGTCCAGTATTTTCTTGCAGAACTTGAGACATCTAATGAGTCTCACCATGGCAACACATGGTAACACTGCAGTGCATATTGCATCACATGTCAAAGTAAAGGGAGGAGAAACCGCTTGTAATGCGCTTGTTTGAGGTGTTTCTTCCATGCCAAGTCAAGGTTGAACATCAGCAATTCTCAGAACTTTACGGAACTACATTTGTGGCTTGTTAACGAACTAAATGAACTTAAAGGCACCGCAGGATGTGGTTAATTGAAATGTCTGGAATTAGCTTTAGACGTAAGGATCAACCTTTTTATCAGTAGGAAAGGGATCAAAACTTTAAAATGGTTTAAGAAAGGTAGTAAAATTCTGATTAATGACAGATTGTGTATGTTATCATTGGGAAGAGATGATGGTAAGATGTAGCACATATCACAGAACGGGACGCTCTATATTTAATCATTTATAGATGCAAATTATTTACAAAGTTGTTTCACATGTCATTGCCCCAGTGCGGAGTGGGTGACATGATATTCGTCTCGGTCCGTCCATAGGTACGTTCGTTCCATTTCTCGATATCTCATGAACTGCCGCACCAAGAGTCTTCAAATTTGGTACAAGGCTTAATTTGAATACGCAGACACCAGTCAATGTGGGTGACCTTGACATCATTTCCAAGGTCAATACGAGACTTACCGGTTTTTAATTTAAAATGGTGTTTGCGTGATATTTCATGAACTGCTGCACCTAGAGTCTTCAAATGTGGTATTTTCAAGGTGAATACAAGACTTTGACCAGTTTTTGAAATGTCTTAACCCGATATAATAATAACTTAATCAAACATGAAAAGCTTAAGCTCTCTAAAAAACCATTGTTTTAAATACACTTTACGAAGTTACAACGTTTAAGTAGTGCAGCAGCTTTCGTCCAAGTATTTTGACAACATGGTTATATTTGGGATAACACTACCTTCAATAGTACAAAGTCTTGTACTTTTTCGGGCCGAGTCCCATGCGGGATTCGCCCACTCGTCAGCATTGACTGTACCAACAGCTTACCACACGACCATTTCGTAGAAGAACTTGTACTATTGAAGGTAGTGTTATCCTAAATATAACTATGTTATATTTGTTCACTGCCTAAATGGCAAGTATTTCTATTTTGATAACGCTATTTATTATTATATGCGTTCAAAACAAGCGTTTGATGTCATCAACATTTCTGACAATACACTTTTATAATGCTTAGCTTTAACAGACAAGCTGTCTACATGTATATGTTTGTATGCATTTGTATGTTTGTATTTCTTTCCAATATTATTTGCCTATGGGCCAAAACTAAACCAAAACTTAAATAAATAAGTTGTTTTAATATGGTGGAAAGAATAAAAACTTAAATACAATGATGATATATGCCGGTAACCGTAAATGATAATATTAATAATAAATATCACTTGAATAGATACATCGTACTTCAGTACTATAAACTTTCTTTTATAAATGATTTAAGTATTTAATTAGCAGTTCAAATCTGCTGTACCTATAATGAAAGCTACATTCAGATCCTTTATATAGTCTTTAAAACTTTTCATTTAGTAGACAGAAGCCATACAGATCAAATCTATAATATAGCTCCAATAACCATGTCTGAAGACTACAGTCGTAAACTTTTAACGACTTTTCTGTAATTCTAATGTATATATTGGCGTATATTATAATTATTTGATGAAATGTCAGTGGAATAAAATAAATCCGCTGACTCTGTGGCTAAATTGATTTGGACATTTAAATGTCCAGAAATATTTGTTCGGAAGATTAACAAATCTAAAAATTTATAATATACATTGGCCAAGCTAAGGCGTCTGCACAAAATCAACATTCCAGCTTTCTGAGGCATCTAGTTCTTGAAAATAAACCCAAAAATTGGATTCAGGAGTGTAGCCTCTGTGGCCCTTTTTGAGGTCACAGATACACCAAAACATTTACAATGTATATTATCCATCTGCCAAGGTATACAAAGAGTTCAGCTTTCAAGGGTTTTTGATACTAGATAATAATCTTTCAATTTTGTCCAGTTGTGGTCTTTCAGGGCATCCCTGACCTTTCCTCGTCACAAAAACACCAGCCTGACGGTAGAAATTAAATAGACGAGATAAGACACTGACTTGTGAACCTATCTGATCTCGCCACACCTATAGCCTGTC
Source organism: Gibbula magus (assembly GCA_936450465.1). Taxonomy (NCBI): domain Eukaryota; kingdom Metazoa; phylum Mollusca; class Gastropoda; order Trochida; family Trochidae; genus Gibbula; species Gibbula magus. The sequence goes on along the minus strand of OW388291.1, from coordinate 74,448,492 downwards.
ATTATTAAAACCAAAGTAATGCACTGACTTGATTTATTTAGGATATGTTCAATACAGAGTTTAATCCAACGAGGCTAGGACAGAAGTTGTAATTCAGCCGAGGAATATATATACTTTCAGCGCAATATGGCAAGATATTTCCTAATCCAATAAAGGATGACAATATCAACATCATAAAGTAAATATTCACTCAATATATTTATTCACTGCAATAGAATGAGTTAAAACACTTTCGTCAAATACCACTACATTATATGTCCACTTCACATTTAAACTAGTCAATTCCCTTGAAATAAGTCGTGAAATCATTGGCCATACAATGTTTAGTTGAGTTGTCCACCCAAACACTGTATCTGTTTATTGGTGGGTTGACGAGGACACATAATCACAGTACATTCTCCATGCATACTGCACACCTCACGGTGTATGCTTGTATTGATGTGACAACCAACTACCAAAATAAACATAACGCCGGATACAGGAGAGGGGTTAAACATGTGTAGAGTCTGTCACACAAGATTAACACCTGAATTGCAGGTCTGGTCGATCATGGACACAAGTTCATGAATGTATTTCACTGCAGACAATATAATTATCCATTTCACATTACCTGCACGTGTAGTTAACAGTTACAGCAACAGTTAAAACATTGTAACAGCCATTTTTCATATCCAAATTCAAATACATCACTGACATTTGCAAATGCACCTAATGAAAGAGAAGAGAAATGACTAAATGTTCAGTAACTAAATTGAAAGCATTCGATAGTTATATCCATGTTCCTTGCCTAGAAGCTATTGACCAATGGGAGCAAATGAAGTTTTGTAATAACAGTGCGACTGTCGACAGTAACGAAGTTAATAGTAGACCACGACCATCTGTTCTCGCAAGTCACTGTTGAGAGAGATGCTTTTGATTTCGATCTTCTTTGAAACACTGTATCTTGTAATGATCTTCGAACTTAGCATAACCTGTAACGGTAAAAAATATATTGTCAATGTCAAGTGTGCAACTCTGTTTGATAGTGCCTAGCTTAAAAGCTTGGGGGGTCAAATATGCCAAACGTTATAATTAGTGTTATTTTATTGAGTACTGGCTGTTGCTAAGAAATTACCATTTTTATGACAGTCGACTTGGTATAGTGATGCTATAAAGGTAAAAGTGGTTTCTGATCGAAAACCGGACAATGTACCGCGATTGACGCGCGTAAATTAGTAAAACGTACTTTTGGACACTTGATTTCAACATACACAAATACTAAGTTGGGTTGATAATGTTTATTTTACAATGACATTTTGAAATCCTTCGTTTTGATTGGTTCATTTTATCGTCGAACGGAGGTTCGAACAAGATTTTTGTGAAAACCGATTTGAATACATGATGACGTAACATTTTAGTTCAAATTATGGCATTGAACATGCGTAAGCCTTCGCTTTGCGGTTTCCATCAGGTTTCAATCTGTGTATCTGTTTGGGAAATAATTCTAATGAAATTTGGACAGATGTTTTAAACAATGAAACTACAGTAGCTGATCACAACAGGACTCAACGTGGTCTCTGAGCCAGTGTGTTGTTCGTGATCTGTGAGACTGTGTGTTGTTCGTGATCTCTGAGACTGTGTGTTGTTCGTGATCTCTGAGACTGTGTGTTGTTCGTGATGTCTGAGACTGTGTGTTGTTCGTGATCTCTGAGACTGTGTGTTGTTCGTGATCTCTGAGACTGTGTGTTGTTCGTGATCTCTGAGACTGTGTGTTGTTCGTGGTCTCTGAGACTGTGTGTTGTTCGTGATCTCTGAGACTGTGTGTTGTTCGTGATGTCTGAGACTGTGTGTTGTTCGTGATCTCTGAGACTGTGTGTTGTTCGTGGTCTCTGAGACTGTGTGTTGTTCGTGATCTCTGAGACTGTGTGTTGTTCGTGGTCTCTGAGACTGTGTGTTGTTCGTGGTCTCTGAGACTGTGTGTTGTTCGTGGTCTCTGAGACTGTGTTGTTCGTGATGTCTGAGACTGTGTTGTTTGTGATGTCTGAGACTGTGTGTTGTTTGTGATGTCTGAGACTGTGTGTTGTTCGTGATGTCTGAGACTGTGTGTTGTTCGTGATCTCTGAGACTGTGTGTTGTTCGTGATGTCTGAGACTGTGTGCTGTTCGTGATCTCAGAGACTGTGTGTTGTTCGTGATGTCTGAGACTGTGTGTTGTTCGTGATGTCTGAGACTGTGTTGTTCGTGATGTCTGAGACTGTGTGTTGTTCGTGATCTCTGAGACTTTGTGTTGTTCGTGATCTCTGAGACTGTGTGTTGTTCGTGATCTCTGAGACTGTGTGTTGTTCGGAGTCGCTTCAAACATTGCCACGAGTAGATCATCAAAACTATAATGACCGACTTGCTTCGCTATGCTTTTATTACACTCTTGTACTAATTTAAATGACCTGGTCGGATCCTTATCATGCTTGTTTCTGTTAAAGAAAACATCTACAGATTTCAAGAGGTACGCTCTAACTGCACGACCGTGATCAGCCGATAGCGAGCCGGTTTACGTTCGATTACAATGACGTCATAAACTTAATCAGTTATGAAGTCACAAGAAATGGTCACGTCAATTTGACATGTGGTGGAGGACAACATTTCAAGGCGGTGAAACGTTCAGATTTTCCAACCTACAAGTTCTATTTGATTAAAATCTATTTTATCACTTAATCATCATGTTTTGATATGAAATAATTATTAATTTCAGCCCAAAACCTTATTAAGAAAAACAATGGATGCATCATGCACCTTTATTCTTTTTCGGTAGCGGGTAAGGGGGAGAGGGTGATTCGAACCCCCTTTTCAAATACTTGACATAATATTAAACATAATTCACGAGGGATAAATTCGTAATTTCGAGCATCGAGTTGGTGTGTGATTATTGAACTTTATTCCCAAAAAGGATTTCGAACATAATAAAAAAAACTTATATTACTTAAACTTACTAAACTTATATTGTAAATGTTGTCGCAGAATGACAAACGTTAGTAAAACGTGACGTAAAATTAGTTGCAATGCAAGATAGGAATGCAATTACGACAATAAATGACGTCATAGTTAATTCAGTCGGCGACTCTTGCGTGCTACTTCGCCTTGCACATTGAGTACTGTAAATACGGTAGTCTGGTGAAAAACCGACCTTGTTTCGAGGAATAAAATTTGCAAAATAATGCATCTATTAGGATACGAACAGGTTCTGTAGATTCCTCTCCACAAGGTCAGAGAAGATCCCGTATAGATGCATGCACGTCACATGGGGGACCAATCACATCATGATTTTTAACGGTCGTCGTTTTGAAAGCATTCGGAATCATTGGTTAACACTTTCTTTATATAATACGGAAACCGACGAAAGTTTTACTGTTGGGAGTCACCTACTCCTAACCTCTCGGACCGAATGCTTTTCTTTGACGTTCTGTGATTGGCTATCTGCATAGCGTCAGAACATTCGAGCGTACGACTGTTATCAGACGGTTTGCTGAGGAAACATCCGAATGATATACAGTCATGTAAATTCGTATTCTAGTAGATGCAAAACTTTGCAACTTTTATTCCTCGGAAAACGGTTGATTTTAATCAGACTGGTAAAGCGGTCTCAGAAACATATTTTTAACATGATTTGTTTTTCCGACATGTGATTTGAAATAGGTATGCTCGAAATTGTTCAAAGGACAGTTAAGCAATTCATGAAAGGGAGAATCAATGAAATAAATAAAATCAATATATTAAGAAAAAGTAAAGTCCCCATGACCATTATAAAAATGTTAGTACCCGGCATATCTTTGCCCGCCTTGGTAAGATTGGATCTTATCTCTTTTTATACATGATTTTGGTTATATAAAGTTGTGATAGCTTACAATGGAGCAAGAAAAACTTACCGTAATTTTACCCTCCAGAATTACTAAAGAGATGTATATTAATGTGTGTTCTTTGATTTGAAAATCACGGATGTCTTGCATTTCCGTCCACACAGATGTATTTGTTTTCCTGCTTATTTTCAAATGACACTTCATCTTCTGCTTCGCACAAAGAAAGGAGTGAGAGTGCAGGAGGTCTCTGCTATGTAGGGTGTAGGACATGTTGCATAATCTGCAGTATAAATTATATATGTTACATAAGTGTGTCTGTGTGTGGGTAGAAAGAAACCTTTCTTAAAGGATATGTGCCATTGACTCTGTAGCTCATGGCAATTATAAGATAAATAGTTGCGTTTGTAAAATTTCCGGGATTTCCGCAAATTTCAGCGTTTAAAACCTCTGGTTAACGCCGTCGGTTTTAAACTAAATTTGCAGGTGTTGAATAACCATGAATCCCGGAAATTTTACAAATGCCTCTGTTTATCGATATTGTAACATGACCGTTAGTTTTATGTTTTGAAGTGAACTCTCTTTTTGCGTACCTATCTCTGAGTGGAAAGAACTATTCGACTCTTTCATTTTTGTAAGAGGTGTGGTCATGTGAAAACAAATGTAAATACTCCGCGTAATATGTACATTAGCAACAATTTACGCATAAACCCAAACAGTGTCACTCAACTATGGTCATTTTACAATATTCTCGTATCCTTTTAGAAGGCGATAAACATTTATCTATGACCTCAACACAGTAAAATACCTAGGAACAAAACTCTTAAATTTGCCCTAACCCATTGTGACAATGACGCTAGCATTGTGACGTCAAAACGGTTGATCACTATTACGTCATGCCGTGGCAGCGGCATTCGGTAAACACAGCTTCATGAAAGAAAGCGTCAAACTTGGACAAATGCAACTAGTTAAAAACATTTTAGTTACTTGACACTAAATCATATTGAGAGTTATTTATGACTTATACGGGTACACACAATTTAGAAAATGACAATGACACCTGTCAAATTGGACATATTAAGAGAAATAGAAAAATCAAAGATTGCGTCAGGCCGAATCTTGTGAATATAATGTATAAGTTCGGGGGTATTCATTGTCATTTTTATATATGGTAAATCAACCAATCAGAATCAAGGATACACCGAAATCATGTTACATTACAGTATATAAGGTTCAAAATGTAAATTTTCAAAAACTATTTGCCAGAGGACTAAATAGGCTTTTAGGGTGTGGCCCATTTGGCCTTTACTTGTAAAATGTAATAGAGTAATAAGATCCATCCAGAAGAGATCCATTTTGTACATATAAACAATATCTTCTACCTGAGATTGAATAACACTTTATTCTAAATGATAACAGCTCTTAACCGAGCACCACACGTACCTTGTGCTGTTCCTCATCTGTCCGATAATATTGATACGAGCACCAGCATAAATGGGACAGGTGACGTTTATCATGTACTTCTTTGGCTGCAATATAACATCGTCAGATAAACATTATGTAAACATGTTGCAAGGGAAATCTTTTTAACAATCGTGTAAAATGATTACTCATAGCTACAAATAAGGTCAACCATTAACCACATGAATATATTTATTAATTTCAATCAAATAGAATTCCTTTAATCTCAAAATGTCAGAAGCACCATGTCAACACAAAGTTATATTTAATTCATTGGGAATGAGTGGGGTATTGACTCCTTTTCTAGTTCTGAATAAGTTCTTAACTATTGATTCGTTTCGTACTTTGTACATTGATCCATCACATTAAAGAAAAGTCCCAATACACGTTTATACTACATCGTATATCATCATCATCATCATCATCATCATCATCATCTTTATTCAAGTGTACAGGCCCCATGGTCCAAATACAGGGATACACAATTCACATATAATAAAGAATGCAATATGTTTACAAATTACAAGACTAAGATTACATGGACATATATAATCAATCACATAATGATTCATTTAGCTTTTTACACCTATGAATGTGTGTATTAAACAAAATGACTTATTTTCAACACAGATTGATTATGCATATTTCAATTCAATTTCTGCGGTGGTGAAACCTTTCTTAGCTCGCTGTAAAATGGACATATAATAAGAAAATGATTCTTTCTTACAGACAGGGCAAACTCTCAATAAGTCATCAGTCTTCTGTCATCTACATTCATTAATCCTTCAATGTAGTGGTCCCGATCGAAGTTTAACTGCGATTTTCCGATAATTGAAATCTACAGTCTCAAGAACATATTTTCAGACTTTTATTTTCCCTATACAAATCGTAGCTTGTATTTTTATTTCAGTGTTGAATTCAAGTTTTGGTAGAACATGTCTCTGGCCCTAATTTTAAAAACAATGTGTTCCTATACATTGTGATAGTCAAACAAAACCAAATCCATGGGAGAAAAGCAGGTGTCTTTATTTCAAAAGCTCCGTATTATGACCCATATCATCCAGGTAAACAACAGGTAAATCATTATCATGCGTAGACAGTCTCTTCATCCAATTCAACAATTTATGTTGCGAACATCAGAGATGATATGCAATGGTCATCGGCAACATTCGTCATACACAACTGTATTTGGTGTTTATGGACCGACATTTGAAAAACTTTCAAGCAGTAAGGTAAATGTTTGCAATATGCGCATATCATAAATCTCAAAATTTCTGAAGCATACAGTATTATTGGTTGTATTTGATTATAAAATGTTTGATAATATACATAATAATTCCATTTTTCTGAGAATAACTCTTATTTCCGCGAGAGTAAAAAGTAAAAAGACATCCCTAATATGTATATATTCATGATTTTCATTCTTGCGCCATTGAAAAACCATACACCATTTTGTTTATAGTCTACCAACCTTTCGAATGACAGCTTTATTTGAATTATCTATATTTACAGTGTATCCATTTGTTTCGTATAAGAGGCTTTAATATTAAGCTGCCATTCGAGAACATATTGACAATAATAATAAAAAATATGGTCTACAGTGGAATACCCTCCTCTCAATCCATCTTGATTTTAAAAAACTTTGTTCATAACATTTGATGCTGGTGTTTATCTTAATCAAAACACTCAGCAGAGATATATTAAATAGATCTAACACTCAGCAGAGATATATTTCATAGAACTAACACTCAGCAGAGATATATTTCATAGATCTAACACTCAGCAGAGATATATTTCATTGATCTAACACTCAGCAGAGATATATTTCATAGATCTAACACTCAGCAGAGATATATTTCATAGATCTAACACTCAGCAGATATATATTTCATAGATCTAACACTCAGCAGAGATATATTTCATAGATCTAACACTCAGCAGAGATATATTTCATAGATCTAACATTCAGCAGAGATATATTTCATAGATCTAACACTCAGCAGAGATATATTTCATAGATCTAACACTCAGCAGAGATATATTTCATAGATCTAACACTCAGCAGAGATATATTTCATAGATCTAACACTTAGCAGAGATATATTTCATAGATCTAACACTCAGCAGAGATATATTTCATAGATCTAACATTCAGCAGAGATATATTTCATAGATCTCATGAACTATTCCCAAGATTTTCTAACACAAATCTTTTTTCTGGAGAAGACACAGAATCCAGTCAATTTTAAACTAATCAAGTTCTATTTTGAAAATGTGTTACAGTTTCAACAACCACGCAAAAACATATCAATTTAAATGGATTGTATTTCTTTTGACGTTTAAGTTGGTAATTTCTAATTTGCGGTAGAGTTAATATGTTACAGTATATTAAGACTTAAAATACATGGTGCCCTTTACATAAAACCTTAACGTAACTTTAAATCACAAAATTAGCGTTAGTTAATGTTAAAGAATGGTACAATGGTTAGCCTTAGTGTGATATTTATTTCGTGAAACAACCATCTGATTAGTAATCTCAGCAAGATAAATAAGCAAATGTCTTTGGTAAATCATATATCCCAGTAACAAAGTTATCTACCTTCGTATACTGTGCTAATAATCATCACGCTATAAACTTAAAGGGGTGTTTATAACTGTGTTCTTAGCTTTCAATAACCTTCAAGGTCACAAAATCAATGATCACTTTTCACTGTGTATAACACTCATGTAATGATTCACAATGTTAACAGTTAATGTAAGGCAGCTATAAAACTGTAACCTCGCTATGACCATTTTAGCGAAAACCTTTTCAAATATTGGTCCATTCTCCATAGTTGATATATACCAATAAGAGCCTGATAGTACGAAAACCTTTTTAGGTTATCGTGTTTACAAGGATTTTTGTAGTGATGACTGATGACCTTGACCTTTGACGTTATATCTGAACATGTCAAAATAATTCCCCAGGTGTATAAGAAATATCTTCTTGGAAAAAAGTTATTTAGTGATTTCAGAAATTGTGAGCATGACCATTCTCGTGACCTTGACTTTTAATCTTCAAGGTCGCACAATCAATAATCACTTCTCATTGTGTATAACAATCATGTAAAGGTTCGAAGTGGTAATAGTTTAAATAAGGCATGTTCGCAAATGTGACCAAGACCTTTGACGCAATTTAAGCGCAAACCTTTACACATCTTGACCTTTCTCCATAGTTGATATATATCAAATAAGAGCCTGATAGCAAAACTATTTTTCAAGTTATCCTGTTTACAGGAATTTGTTTAAGTGATTTAGGAACTCGTGACCTTGACTTTTGACCTTGAATGTGAACATGTCAAAAACAATCCCAAGGGGTATAAGTATGAAGTTATTTACAGAGGGTTGCATATACCTTTACCGGTACCTAACGCGATCAGAATGCAATCAGATTGCGGTTTTCAGGTAACTACTTCTACAAGGGTCTGTATATGAATTCTACAGTTAACCTTAGTGGAAGAAAGTTATTGTCAAAATAAAACGCGGCGGGGGCGGCAGAAACTACACATAAACTGATAGCAGCCGCGACTAGCTCGCTAATTACATACGAGAAGGCTTGCTTAAAATGTTTTAACACACCAGCTATGTAACAGGTTAATTTTATTGTCTACTCAGCCAAATTGTGTTGTTTATGTGTATTGTATATGGGCCAATGGTCTACAAACCGATATAAAAGAATTGAAATGAATTGTAGAAAATACTGTGAAACATTATGCCGAGCCAGTCTGATGAAAATCGACCCTGTTCCGCGGAATAAAATAGCAAATTGTGTCGAACTAAGAGAATGAATACTTACAAATTCACTCCACCTGTTCCTATGACAAAGCGCCGGTGGTTCAGTCCACTGTCCACCAGACATACGGGTGATCTTGTCCTTGACAGCCGACCTACATCTAGAATACCCGTATTGACACTTGTAATTCACAGCCTGACCAATTTCCCCGGATGTCTTTTCTGCCAATGCGTTTTCAACATTGAGTGAAACTGGAAGGTAAATAAACATATTACTAAAAGGTTTAATGAATGCAGTACTGAATATATGATTACGTACTTGTATTTTGTCCACACCCATGTTAAAGTTAAAGTGAAAAAAGAAAAGATAAAGTTATATAGAACTAGAAATGTGTGCATGTGGTGCACTGTGAATGTCCCCCGCTCCAACGTTCAATCCAACTTACACATCTTACCCTTATTTTTCACTTATGCTAGAGACAATCCAAAAAGGAAAAATCCAAAAAGTTTATTTTATTGGAAAAAATTAACTTGTATCCATGTAGTTTCTTTTCTAGCCTCTTTGTTAAAAATGTTTCCATGAAAACCAGAAAGAACTTCAGAATGAGTAAAGTAGCAATAGGCTGGCACTATTCCATCTTTGAGTCTAAACACATACCAAGTCTCATTAAGTAATACTGACTGGATTTTGAGATGGAGGTCGGAAAGGGTTCCTTACCCCCATATGCTAAGTACAAATTGTTTCCATGGAAAGCACAAAAATATATTAAAATCATATTAACCTATTTGACAAAAGGCACCACTCCACCATTAGGTCTAACCACACACCAAGTTTCATAAAAATAATGCTGAATAGATTTTGATATACATATGCACTGTTTCCATGGAAACGAGTAGTAGCAAGGTAGAAAAAGGCACCACTCCATCATTAGGTCTAACCACATAAGAAGTTTCGTAAAATAAAATATTGAACGGTTAAAACGATATGACCCGGAAACGAATGCATTCCGGAAGGACGGAATCACGAAATTACGGAATTACGGACGGACGCGAAAACGTCTCCCGCAAAGATTTGTTGAAGTTACAACATCTTTCGAAGATTAAATAACTATTTCCGAGTTATATTTTATCCAACGAGCCAAAGTTGATGAATCCAGTCTGATAAAAAGAAGAAGAGAAGAAGAACAACAACAAAAAATAGTATTAAAGTGTCGCACAACATACAACATCGGATAATGATGACAATGATATAGCAATAAAATAAAATTGTGTATGTTGCTCGACCAAGCATGGCCTACGGGACACTATTCTGCATTTAAAAGATACGAAATTGGAGTGGAGCGTATACGTTTTACCCTGAGACAGGATGACCAGATCGCAACTGCTGGAATTCTTTATATTCATTGACAATAAAGTCGTCATGATTACGTTGTACTGGGTTTGGGACAATTCCAGTCATCTGTATAGGGCGTTGATCTTAGGTTCTTGTCGGTGAGCTTGACACAGTTGTCTTCAGGTGCAAAGCTAGGGTGGGGATGGAAGTAGGTAATAAATTGATAGGTGCCCGGCCTCAATAACGCCCAAAGAAACCTACTACTGATGGACTTGATCTGTAAAGAGAGGGGATCGTGTTCTGAGAATATCAAGGTGGCCAGTCATGTTATGTTGAAAGCGATGGTCTTCGTTTTGCGTATGTGTCTATTTACCCTCTGCTAGATGTTTAGAGGCGGTCTGCGGGTACATCTTCTGATGGTAAGTCGCAACTGGTGAGATCAGGGACGATGTTCAGGTCATGACATCTCAGCAGTGAGGATGATATGGTTTGTTTTGCAATACGTCTACGGATAAGAGTAATGCTGGTTCGGATTGCCCCGCCCCCTACGGACAAGGGATGGACTGTATGAAGTCATTCTTGGAATTGGTAGTTTGGTTATATCATTGTGTTGTTATAGTTGTCTCATGTTCATACTAGCATGTAGTTTATATATGTGGTTGTACCTCATTATTTTCCAATATCCTTGAAAAGGGTAATATAAGTTGTATGCTTCTCACAAGTGTATTACGGTCTCAAGTACCATCTTTGTACCAGTGTCCCCCGAGCCTTCAGGCGAGGCATGACACCAGTACAAAGATGGTACATGAGACCGTTTTACCCGAGGGAGAACTATACAACGTATACTAATCTCTTCCGTCATTTCAATAAAATTAGTGTTATTATAGTTATCATGTTTCCCCCTGGATGCATATTGTTTTTGGTTGAGTTCCAGTCGGCGTCTGCGTTCTCATTGTTTCGGGACGAACCTCTAAAACTACTTGACCAATCTTCACCAAATTTGGTATACAGATTCCCCATATCATGTAGATGTGTCTTTTTGGGTTTTCAGCTGTTTTAAATTTAATTTTGTGTTTCCATGGTTACAATTTAGACTTTGTCCATTTGAAGGGTAGGGTCTGTTTCCGAAACAGATCGCCAAGACTACTTGATCAATCTGCACCAAATTTGGTATACAGTCCCATATCATGCAGATGTGCCTTTTGGGGGTTTGAACTTTTTCGGATTTGATGTTTTTTCAATTTCCATGGCAACAATTAGAACGTTGTCCTTTTGAAGGGTAGGGTTTGTTTCCGGAGCAGATCTCTAAAACTATGTGATCTATTCTCACCAATATTGGTACACTACCTTCAGATATCATGAAGACGTGCCTTTTGGGTGTTTATTTTTTTTATATATATATTTGTTTATAATATTAGTTTAATTACATGAGTAATCAAAGCAAAATAATATTTGTTTCCAGACCAAGAAGCAAATAAGGCGAATATAAGTTTGTAATTAAAAGACCCGTAAACAGCTGATGGAACTGTTAAAAACTGCTTACACCGTGTGCGCCATTTAATAACGTCATCTAACCATAATGCGACATATACTCTCAGCAAGGAGCTGTTACTATGGCAGGTGGATACGTGAAATGTGTACACCGTGAGACTGACGGAGTACATAAAGAAAAACGTAAGGACCGTTAACCAATCAAAAACGAGTATTCTAATGTAAGGAAAGATAAGGATCTTTATCATCATTGTGATCAGTTGATCATCCATCAAATACAATTTGAAAGCTTTGCGGGAGACCAATGTTTTCGCCTCCGTCCGTTATTCAGTAATTCCGGTAATGCTCTCGTTTCCGGGTCATATCTCAAAAACCTCTTAGTAGTCATGTGAAGCCTTAAGAAAGTCTATGTAACTAACTGATGACGTCACTAGTTGTGACGTCATTTCCCATCCTTGCTCTGTATAGTTTGTAAATCGGATATCTATAATTCACATAATGTATACTGTTGGACCAGATGTTGACCACTATTACTAGATTGTCACTTCATAATTGCCTGTTATGTATATAGAGCTGGAAGGCTGCTCTGTAGTGTATTTGACTAAATCAATATTATGTTACGAAACTTAGTATGTGCTTAGACCTAGTGGTGGAGTGGTTCCTTTTGTTAAATTATTCTGAATTTTTCATTTTTCAATGGAAACAACTTGTGCATATGGGGGTTAGGGACCTTTTCCGACCTCTATCTCAAAATCTTTTCAGCATTATTTAACGAGAACCCCCCAATAAGGAAACAATTTCATTCAATTTCTTTTTGGAATTGTTGCTATTTTAACCTTTTCAACCAACAAGCGTTTGGTTTTGATAAATGCATTCTTCTGTTATGTAATGATACCATGATTAGGATAATAATCTACATTTTCAAGATTAAAGTTATTTTATATCCTTTTTTATCACCATAATTATTTTAAAATTTGTATTTGGATCTGTTGATTTTAAGTCTCTATTTGTTGCAATAATTGTTAAAAGAATATAACAGCCTCGATTTCTCTATGTTATCATGATTGATTTATCATTACATTTCGTTGAACCAGTATAAACCAGATTTATCCTTTCCTTTGCAAGTCATTCCTTTAATGGTATTTTGATTTGTTTGTCATGATTACATATTTTCATTAACTCTATTTTATATTTCTATCACCATTCATACGTATAAATAATTAAGCGTTTACAATTAATGCAATTCATGAAAAACATTATTTAGACGACTTGTCTCACCTTTAGGACAATGCACGCGTCCTTTCCCTTCCTTCTTCTTTTGAAACATGTCACACATTCGATATTCCTGAATGTAAACAAATCCACAACACTTGTCTGATATTGAACACTGAAAACCGCATGTAAGTAATGAGGCTTCTGTAGAAGTTGACATTCTCTCCACAGATTTCGATATAGATTTGATATATCTATTTGTTTTCAGTCTATGCACCTCCTTACAGTCCACAATTCTCATCATATAAATTGATATTAACAACACACTGCATATTAGGAATGTCTTTGGTTTAGTCATGAACATTTTTCTTTGACGTTTCGTTACAAGGCGTGTGCTTTGTTGAATGCGTGGAATAAAATGTAGCATTCGCCTGTAAAGTCTGAAACTTTAAACTTTAAAATGTATAATTCCTGTTCAGAATAAAATGTCAGTAAAAATTAGTCTATAAAACTATGGTTGAGGATTCCCCCGCCGTCAATGAAGATCATATCCGCAATGCATTTCCATAAAGAACACACTTTTCTCACCACATATACTTTAATCACGTACGTTGAAATATACAGTCGTCATTCTTAGAGAATAAAATATATCTTAAAGCAATAAAAAGGTATGAAAATACTGAATTAGACATTCAAGAAATAGATAATAGTATTACTTATTAACTTTTCAAGTTACTTCTCAAGTCTGAGAAAACTTTTGTTCACACTACATAGTCCTATATCCACCCTGAACAAGCTGAAGAAGCAACCCAGAAACCCATTGTTAAACAATGAAAAGAAGTTGTCATCCATAACATTTGTCTCGTATTCAAAACTCCTGTTCCTATTTTGTTCATTTGCTCTAGAAAACTAAACTTATAACTCGTAATTTCTCTGTGGCTGGTTACATAATTATATCTCTTTGGCAAACAGTGACTTAATGTCTGTAAAACAGAAACCTCACCTAGAAATACAGAGAATCAACTTATGCAGTGAATCAGTTTTACCTCAGCTGGAATCATACTATTAATTTGTACTATATTATTAAAGTGATCTTAGAACATAAGGACCTATACAATAGTTAGTCCAGTTATTGTATACAAACAAAGACACACATAGAACAACTTCGAACAGAAATAAGTTTAATTGTTTTTTTAATAGCTCAGGACTTGTCGATTTGTCAAGCTATGTAGTTTAAGAGAGAAATATAATCTTGGCCGTTGAAAATATATCTATGTAGGAGGGTCACTTTACCAAAATATATAGAGGATATCTGTCTTTTCTTTACTAATACCATGTTTATCTCATCGAGTGAGGTAGAAAGGTTATATTTTCACGAGTGAAAATATATAACTTTTCTACCTCACGAGATGAGATAAACATGGTATTTGTCAAGAATTGACGGATATTCTATTTATTATAATGATATTATCCATGTAATTACGTCCGAAGAGGGTCGTTTACACGCCGAGCGGCCGCTAGGAACAGCCCGTCACCACAGTAACACTGTGACGTTATAAGCCAATTCGCCACGTGAGACCATTGTTTTATGACGTCAAATTATATCAGTCACCGTTCGCAGTGAAAATATAAGTTATTTTCACTGTAGCTTGATAGACAGTTTATTTTACTGATAAATCCCAGTATTTCACTGCTCGTCATATAATAAATACAAATCTTGACTACATCTAAACAGAAGCCACAAGTTAACAGTTGTCAAATAAAGCTGCAAAAATAAGATCCACGTTGCATCATATAAAGCTTATTTTCAATTAACATAGGTTTGACCCATTTTCCCATATTTCACAAGTACATATTGTGCATGTAACGAAATGGTGGGAAACAGAAATGATTTGAGACAAACAGTATTGGGCATGAACATGTTTATTTCCCGTAGGCAAAGGCCTCTCTTTGCTAGAACGCCCGAGGATGAGGGTGTTATCTATCTTATATACCGATAAAAACCAAAAACAAACAATGCATAGTGAGTGCAGTTGTCTAAATGTTTAACTGCAGGTGGTCCAAGGAAATAAAAGCGTACATAAAATATCATGGAAGGTTTCTGAGAGCAGAATACTAACCGACAATGGACCCTTCTCAGTCACCAATAGTTCGTGGTCTAGTGGTAGAGCATACGGCTACACAGCGAAGGGTTGCGGGTTCGAAATTTTAAACTGAGCAATTTTCTCGAATGATTTATGGGACTTAGAATGTATTGGGTGCAAAGATTTATACTTATGTACCATCTGGTATAAATCTCGTATGAAATAACTACTGAATTTCCTCTTTTAATGACTTCTTTTAAAAATAAATAAATAAAATCCTAATTTTATATAAAGTGTAAACAAAGAACATGTATCTCAAGAAACAGTACATTAATAACAAGATATGATTCTCACACTCGACTATTTAATTCTAACAACATTAACCTTAAATGACATTTGATATAAAACTTTGAAATATATGGTAATCATGTAACAGGCGTTGACACTTGTCTAAACTAAGGAATCATCATGAAAGGCATTTAATTTCCTTTTGAAAATCACTTGCAACAAATGAATAATTACTGAAGTATGAAATATAATACAAATTACAAAAAAATATGTTTTACAAAATAATATTACAAATATTTTTAGCATTCTTATTAAGTGGCTGCGTTCAAATTCAATTCTCAAGTTCCATTCTCTATATTTCACTTCTAAGTTCATGTTCCCACTCCCACGTCAAAACGATTGACCTCTCACGGGCAACTTCCTTAAAATACCCTTAGGATCTAAATTGACTGAAGAGCACATTTATGCCGAAAACTCACTACAGATGATTTTACTTTTTTTAATTGTTGAAAATGAAAATATTATTCAAAATATAGCAGGTTTTAATCAGCAGTGCATATGGAACTATATATGCACTATATGCTTGTAATATAAGTTCCCCTTATAACATAGAATATTGATAAGCAAAGAAGTAAAACATCATTATGTACTAGCTAGTGTTAATAGCTTAGTGTTGAAATATGATATTTTTAAGAAAAGCAAGGCCCTTCACAGACTATGGTATGTTTATGAATTAGAAATGTGTTTATGTGTATCAAACATTTATTAAATAAAATAACTGGTAACTTATATTGAAAACATTGACAGATAACTTTAGTTAGATTTGTTAAGACTCCGTTTTCATTAATGTGTTCCCATTGCATTTGAAGAGATTGTGTAGAGTAGAAGTAATATTAGCGTAACAGAGGTGACAACGCATTATGTGTCGGTGATTAATGATTCAATTATGCGTGTCTTTACAGTAGCGCTGCTTCACAGTGCACTCGAGTAAAATTGCCAATCGGGAAATAATTCCAAATTCAACTTCTTTATTTATAATACCGGTATTCGTAATTATGAATATGAAAGTATCGATGTTGATAGTATACCAATTCTTAATGCCCTTCAAAGACTTGATAATCTCTCCAGTTTCATTTTCCTGAACATATTCAGCGAAGATTACTGCATGTAATAGTGAATGGGTACATGTCATGTTCAAATTATACATGAGACTATAATATGAACATATCTAGCTTGAGAAGTGTTCGTGAGATTGTTCACATGTTGCGCACCCGGCCCACATGAATATTCTATTAGATATAGTGACTAATAACATCTTACTCTGTGCTCAAATCTTACTCTAGTCGAACCCCAATTCAACCCCACCATACTCCCTCCCACGTCATATGCATTTTCAACTATGTTAACATTGTGGCTGACATGGATTTACGGACCGTGCGGCAATGTGGGTGCTGCGCTGTTACTGCTTTCCCATTTATGCAGAACACCCCAAGGTATTGATAAACTCATAATACTTTAACAATTCAATGTCATAATATCTTTAAATAACCGCTGCATGTGCCTAAAATAGTTTGGAATGTAGTCACTGTGTTATTTTTAGAGTTTTGGCTCATCGTTTAAATGTGTTTGAGATGACTTATATTTCCTTCCTTATGGTATCACATTGCACATAAGTAGACCGTGTCGTAAATAACAAGTTCAAGGAAATGTGTTTACTTTACAAGTGATCCAAACGCACGTCATGGTTGAGGTAGACAGCATATTAGCGATGACCTAATCTGTGCAGGTGGACACTACAGCGATGATTGCGTTTATAACACTTTCAATTGTCTTAGGGTTTACTCTTGTCACGGGTGAGTGGTCTCAACTTTTGTTTCCTTAGATGTAATTTGAAATCATAATCTTATTTCTGATCCCATTGGCGATAACCTATAGTTTTCAAGAAATTGTGCTTATACTAAATATTATATCTTAGTATTGAACTGTTATCAAACAATACATTTGTGTTATGTCTATGTGTTATCTTACAATATATTTATTTTATGTCTACGCATAGTATATTTAGTAAATGGTGACTTATTTCTGAACAAATAAATCTTATACAGACTAAACGCAGAAAATAGAGAAAAAACTATGATTTTCATTTATGGCCCAAACTTTCTCATCGCCATTGTCCACGAAGACAACAACTATAAAATCGAAAACGATATAAAATTTACATAGGACAAGGCACGTATATAAGAGCGATCAACAGAACGCCTTATAGATTCAGATTACATAGTTGTTAGGTACAATCTTGATTCCAGCTCCTGGAATGAACTTCGGCCATCGCTCTAAGTACCACCAGAACCCTCTCTGTCGCCGGGGTTGGCATGGACGAGCATGTGATAAGCAATGTACAGAAGACTTCCACTGTATAGGAAGATGTCAACACTGCATATCAGCTAGGTGTACCTCTGCTGGGACTTGTCAGAGAATCTGTGCACCTGAATGGTGGAATCAGTGTGAAGAGAGATGCAGTCCTGGCTGTGTGTCTGGTGCATGTAATGACAATGATGGAACATGTCTCTATGGGTGCATGCCTGGATTGTATGGACCGAGCTGCAGCAAGCACTGCTCCGTCTTTTGTTCTGGAACCATTTGTAGGAGAAATGGAGTTTGTGATTGTAAACCTGGGTATTCTGGAATAACATGCAACGTGACCTGCCCTTCAAACTGTATCTCTTGTTCGCACAGTGACAACATGTGTACTTCTTGTAAGCAGGGATACCACGGTATAAACTGTGATACCCAGTGTCAAGAAGGTTGCCTTAACAGAAGCTGTCGTCAAAATGGATCATGTTCTTGCATAGATGGCTATCATGGTGTAACATGTTCAAAGTCGTGTCCACAGAAATGCAAGACTCCGGCAAACGGTAATTCTAAAGATCGAATCTGTGATATAGCCGGAAGATGCCTACTTGGATGCCGAGCCGGTTGGTTCGGTAAACGCTGTAACAGGAGATGTGATAAAGGGTGCTCAAACAGGCTCTGTCGTCAGGAAAGTGGTAACTGTTTGATGTGCATCTCGGGCCACTTTGGTTCCAGGTGTAACTTCTCATGTGCTTATTCTATGCATAATACTTGTGACAGACGCGACGGTTCTTGTTTGCACGGTTGTCAAAAAGGATTCTTTGGTAAAAAGTGCAATAACGACTGTCCTAGATGCCTACACAAGAATTGCACAGATTCTTCTCCAACTGGACCCCAATGCATGACCGGTTGTGTTGATGGGTGGTGGGGACCTGGTTGTGAGAGGCCGTGCTCTGGTCAGTGCATCACGTGCGAGTGGAAGACAGGTGCGTGTATCTCTTGTGACGGTAACCACACTGGGCAGTCCTGCACGGACCCCTGCAGCCACGGTTGTCTGGAGGGTAAGTGCTCAAGGAAAGGTGACTGTACCGCAGGATGTCGGGATGGATTCTATGGCACGAACTGCTCGCTCAGATGTGGAGCCCAGTGCAGGGCATGTCGACGTGAAGATGGATCCTGTTGGAACCAGCACCATGGATACGGGAATTCTAAAGGTACATCACGCTTAGATAATTGAGTTTGAAAGTTTAAATTAAATTAACGGTAACGGTATCTGAAGGGGCCATACATTTAGAAGTATATACTAACCTATACACTCTCATATCACTGTCTAGTAGTACGAATATGACACTATTCCTTTTAAGATGTTTTTATTAAGGATTTGTATTATTCCACCGATTTTGTGGAAGCCAATTTGACAAGAAGGAATAGAGCCATTACAACTAAACTGTACACGTAGGTAGCCTGTACCATGAAGTTTTCAGATCTATTCTAATTTTCGATTTTAACATGGGAAAACATTCAAAATGCACTTAGAGACTTGCAACAAAATGATCATCAATAACCAGGCGAACAAAAAATTAAATCATGACGAATATGAAGGTCACCTGGTTTAACCGCTATTTTGATTTTCGTTAAAACTATGCTATTGGGACATTGTACATTTGGACCTCAATAATCCTACATACATTTTAGAAACTTGCAATGCGCAATAACTTTATCAAAGATGTCTTAATTATAACATATCAAATAATTGAATCATTTATACGCTGAATCATGTTATCGTCGCTTGCAACTATATGTTTAGATTGCATTTTGTATTATAATTATCTATAGTTATTGTACATACTTGTTGGTGAGAGTATCATAATTGTGTGCCTACTATTTAATGTATTTTACCGTTTAGTCCCTATCTGTATCACCACAAACAAGCTAGAAAGCATTTATGTATTAAAGAGCAACATACGCCAATGCAGCATTTCAACTCTTTCCGCGGAGTACCTTCTAATGTTAACAAGTATTAGCCACCACTCCTATATGACTTAGCGGCACTGTATCGTACTCGCTCCTCTGTTCGTGCATCACTGACTTGCGCTGGCATTATAACTAAACATAATGAAGTAAGTTTGTTAAAATTTGGTACAATAATGTAAAAGCAAGAGCTATGTTCATCAGTCACAGTTTGTGACCTCATAAGATGTTCATGGTCACGGGGATGTGTGTTTGTTTTTGTTAACTTAACTCGCGACCAGGGAGAAATTATGCATTTTATGACAATTATGCTACAATTTGGTGACATTCTGATAATAATTATGGGCAAACGTCAGGCGTATTGCGATATCAAAAACTAAACAAATAAGCTAACTCTTGTCGGCTGATCTTCGGGTAATTGTAAGATAATTGAATATGTCAAGGCCTAATTGTCGAATTTGGTTCTAATGTGATATTCAAGATATGATGTGAACACTTTACAATGTTGGTAACCTACAGATGATTTACCATAGCAAGGATTATTGTGATATCTACAAAACAGGAAATATGTCCAAATTTCATACCCAGATTTTGATAAGGGGATTCACCATTACATCTAAAAGATGCATATTTTAGAATTTAACTCTTTTTAAAAAACACTTCTGCTACAAAGGTTTATCATCATTGTACTTCCAGTATGTAGATGTCGATATGTTGCGAGCTTGTAAGTCTGATTATTGGTAAGCACGTGTACTTTTTATTTCTTAAATAATTAATTAATATAAATTATAAAAATATATATAAATTAATATTCTATATAAGTTGCAGGATCCAGTGGAGGGATGTCAGTAGCGATGGTGACGATGTATGTTGTAGTGCTAGTTCTCCTCTCTGTCGGTACATGTGCCCTTGTGTCAAGGTAGGAATCCAGTAACAATGCTTTTCATTTGCTACCGATTCATCTTACATTGAGGTAGGAGCAATTCATTCATGTTTGAACTGTTTCAATAGCAACAATAGCATTTGAAATGTTACTTGCAGAAATTCCAGATCTATTTGACAGTTTTTTATTTGATCGAAAATTCATTCATCGACTACGACACACATCCATTTTGGTAGAACATATATCATGAAAGTGGTTTGTTTTGGTTTTTTTCTCCATTTTTTCGGTACATTTCCATTCATTCATAACAGCATTGACATATAAATACATGCGCATATAGATATACAAACATTTGTCATTTAGATGTCTCATTTTAGTAGGAAATTATACAGGATTTGTTAAAAGCATATGGAGGGATGACCAGAAAGTGGGAACGCTTGCATATTTACAGTTGGAGAATGCAATGAATCTGGTCGTTTGATAAATAGAGGATATTTGTCATTTCTCGTCGAATACCGTGTATATCTCATCTAGTGAAGTAGAAAATCATATTTTCACGAGTAGCGTAGCCACGACTGTAAATATACTATTTCTACTTCACGAAATGATATGTACATGGTATTCGACGAGAAATGTCAAATGTTCTATTTATTAGATTTAACCATTTATGTTCGCAAATTCCCTTATGAAAGCAGCATGAACGCTGCCCTTGCTTTATCAAGGTCATTCTATTGTTACGATGACGTCATACGATCGAAAGTGTTCTTTCACGCAGTAGAATAACATGTTATTTCACTCAGTGAAAATATATGTGTTTTATTTTAACCGATAAATGCCGTATTTCATCACTGAAAATATAATTATATCTGAATATTTCATGTTGTATAGGTTTGAAATTTGGTTTCATTTTCTGATTACTGCATCTATAAAGCATGACAGTGTTATTTTCATTTTCATAAGACGTTCCTGTGGAAATGATTAACTAGTTTCATGCAGGAAAAGTGTTAGTTTTGTTTTGTGTACCGAGGAAATAAGGATATGACCCTGAATAATGGAATTTCAAACCCTTTTCCATTGGTGGATCCCCTTTCCTTTCAAAATTCCTGGATCTACCACTGAAGCGCTGACATTATAACCCTAACAGAATTGTACTTTCGGAGCTGACATAAGCGCTACACGAAATGATCCGGGGACACACATCAGGAGACCAAGGTCACACATACGAGGCAGCAAGCTAACCACTACATCACTGCCCATACTGTGATTATCAATGTCATTAGATGTATTACCCATATGGTGAGAAATAACCTAGTTAATATTTTCGATACGAACGCGTTTGTGCATATCACGTCTGCCTAGCAACCACTGTTTCAGAGCGCCTTCCCGTATTTCGTCGATTGTGACGTCATAAAACGATTTTTCGTGACGACACTGTGGGTCATCTCCTGACTTTTTTTGCTAAGTTCAAGTGGAATTGAATGGGTAATGAAGAAATTATTACACTCAAAAGTGTACCATATGACTTTTACGGAACTCGTGCAAATATGACCCTCGCCCTCGCCCTCGCCCTCGTTCAGGCAAAACAAAAAATCACACCCGGTTCGTATGTCAAATGAGATATGCAATGAAGAATGAAGAATGCAATGTTTGAAGAGATATGCAATGTTTGATAGATTCTACATGTTTCAGTTTCAGATGGAAAACTAGACTCCCCAGAAGAAGGAAGCGCAGAGGACGTGAAGCTCATAGGATTCGTGCTGTGCGCCCACCAGAAGCTGTGGAAACAATGTGTGATGAGGAAGAACACACATACGAGGAAATCAATGTATATACAACTACATCACTGTAGATTACGACAAGTACTTTTGAAAACGCTTCTGTTTACTCATTTCACACAACAGGTTCGACTATCATGTAGCCTACTGTGCCATGAACTTGTCGCCTGAAATGAAGTGCCTGTTACATAGATTAATGTGAGTTGTCTCCCTTCCAACGTGAAATTACTGAACCATTTCAAAGCCAGGGAAAATGTACAGAAGGAAAATGTATTATGAAATGCATTTCTTGGACTGACAGGAAATATTGTTCACCAAAACAGAGGAACATTTACAAAAAATGCATTTTATTGTTTACTCAAATAGAGTACATATGAGAATACTCGAATTATACATGAAATAATAGTATTGTTTACCAACCGTATACCAGACCGAGTATACAAACCAGCCTGCATAACACGATATTACAGTAATGTCAAAACTTTATTAACACAGAATAAGATAAGTTTTGTAAATAAATCGCCCCTCTTACTTCTTCGTCTACTGAAGTACCGCATGTTACAGATAGTGTGAGTGGTCCCCTTTCCAATGGGAAATCGTTTATGTATTTCTAAGCCAGGGAAAATACACAGAGGGAAAGTGTATAATGAAATTAATGCATTCTTGGACTGACAGGACGTATATATGGAATATTGTTATTGCTTACCAACACATAGGATATATTAGTTATACTAAAATAGTATATATCAGAATACTCGAATTATACATGAAATAATAGTATTGTTTACCAAACGTATACCAGACAGATTATTCAAAGCAGCCTGCATAACACGATATTACAGTATATGTCAAATCTTTATTTACACAGAATAAGATAAAGTTTGTAAATAATCCTTCCTTCTTCGTCTACTGAAGTAGCGTCTGTTACAGATATTGTGAGTTGTCTCCCTTCACTGGGAAATCATTTAAGTCTTTATAAGCCAGGGAAATACACAGAAGGTAAATGTATCATGAAATGCATTTCTTTGACTGACAGGAAATATATAAGAAATGTTATTATTGTTCACCAACACAGAGGAACATTTACAAGATATGTGTTTTATTGTTTACTAAAATAGTATATATCGATTACTCGAAATATACATGAAATAATAGTAGTGTTTACCAAAACGTATACCAGAAAGATTATTCAAAGCAGCTTGCATAACACGATATTACAGTATATGGCAAAACTTGTTTTACACAGAATAAGAAAAGTTTTGTAAATAAATCGTCCTCCTTCCTTCTTCATCTACTGAAGTTGTAGTTGATGTCAGTATTGTATTGTTAAAATCTTGAAAAGGGGAACTGTTTACAAGCACTTGAAAAGTGTATGTGTAATAAACCAAACTCTTTACTATCAATATCAACATTATACATTTTTAATCTATAACCTATACATTTCGTTAGTAACGAAAGCTACACCAAATGACTACATGGATCAGTTTGAATTATATATCATTATTCATTCAAGACCATCCTCCGAATGGAGCCACATTTAAATCAAATCAAATCATCCAAATGAGTCCATTTCGAGTAAGATAATTGAGGCAATGTGCCCATTTTGAGGGGGTAGTCTTGAAGTTGAGTACCATACTTCAACAAGCTAAATTTTAAAGCATGAATTAGTTAAATTGTACTATACTCCATATAGACCAACTACGTAACAAAGAGTTTCAGTCTGTTATTATTGTTAATACAATGGGCTTAAATCGTCCCGAATGGTCGCAACATAAAATACTATGTGTCAATACATTATGATACACATGTAGTCCACATCTTGTGAGGTCCAGTAAAACATTATTTAAATGAATGTATTCCTCGTTGACGTTGTAATCAATAAACACTTCTTAATCAAAGCTTGAACACACTTCCAAATTAAAAGTGAGAGACTGTTACCATAAATATATTTTTTAAAATATTTATGTCATTCATATGTGTCGACCCAAGAAACGGACCAAAAGAGTTTTAAGGCGATGTTCGGTGAAGTGCATGTTGTCAACACAGGGTCGAGATTGTGAACTTCTACGGCGTTTCACACAGATCTACTCAACGTCAACACTTTTCCCTTTTCTTCCATCGAGTTGCTTTGCTTTGTTGATTAGAGTTGATAGTCCCGTCTCAATGGCCTGACTGCTGTTCGCAAGATGTGCCTTGAGTTCATCAATCTGAGATTGGAAGGACTTCCCCTGCTCCACCTGTTCTACCTTGAGACCTTTCACTTCTGTCCCCAGTTTTGTAATGCAAGTTTCCAACCTTTTAATTTTTTCATTTTGGATCTTTACAGTTTTCTCGAGTTTATCATTTCTGCTGACCAGGTCATCCTTCATTCCCGACAGTTCCCCCTGGAGAGATCTAATCTTCTGGAAGTCCGACTCCAACCCTTTGGCGCCAATACTCTTGGTTTTCTTCTCCAGTTCATCTATAACACTGTTTATCTCCAAACTTTTCTTGTTCATCTGCTCCCCCTAATGAAGTGAAGTAAATATTATATATATTATGATCATTTTCCTAATAATGACAATTATTCTATTTGTACATGTATACTCAAATGTTAATTACCATTCACAAATATGAAAGCATATCAAAGGTAAGCAGATTTAGCTAAAACTTTTCGAAGGATTTAGGTTTAATGTAAATATTTGGGGAAGGGTATTTCCATTGCATATCAACTTTTCTTTTATTTTATGAAAGCAGATTGGTTTACATCGGTAAACAATTTACTTTGAATAAATATCCGATACCTGATTGATTAATTGATTGATTGATTAATTTATTGATTTACGTCACGATATAAAATATTGAAGGTTATACAACAAGCCGTATAAGGGAAGTGTTGCCATAGTAAAAGGAATGAGTGATGTAAGGCATTCAACGTCTGTCCCTATATGCTTAAACGAGTGTCTTATTAAATGGCACAATCACCTTAAATTGGCATATGTGTTCCAACAGACATGGGGTGCTGAAATCGCTACTTCCAATGTTGTTTTAACAAAATATTTTTCACCGAAAACAAGCAAACACAAAGTCCTGTTACTCTTACATCTTGTCTGGTAAAGGATGATTTTTAAGATTATTGTTAAAAAAGATGAAAAGATTTTTGTTTGGAAAATTTCAATTTTCATTTAGTTGGCTTTTGGAAATATGAGGTATTATGGTCTCTGGTTTCAGTCTTATTTATCACTCACTGATTACAATATCTTGAATCTTTTGTGTCACTCCCTATCGTGTTCCCCCTGAGAGTAGATATCTTCGTCAGTTTGTAGCAGCATGGTCCAAATTCAACCTAGTTATTCTCAAAATAATTTAAATCAGATCGAAGGTAACCCTCGTACATCGCTGCGTTGCAAAATACGACTGTTACGTTCGATCTGATTTAAATGTCTTGGAATGTTCCGAGCAATACGACGAATTCTGTATATAGCTATTCGTTCTACTTAAGACTTATACCAAATGATCTAAAATCATATATCAATTTAACCTAACTACCACACATTTTGACTTTTTTACTCTATTTTTGAACATGTTGTCAACTTTGATTGGCAATTGTCCAAAATCTATCTGCATACATTTTGATCGTAAAACAATATGTCTCTCTTCATATATGAACTGGGTAATCAAGGTTATTGTTGAATACTCACCAAACTTGATAAACGGCTTACGTAATTACTATACATTGTTCAAGACGTTTGCCCTCTTCCTCCGAAACAGTGTGATAGAGAGATCCTCAAACGAAGTGTCTACCTTGGCAACATGCCACAGTTTCCAGTTCAGTAGATCAAAGCGACCGCTTTAATGTTTACGACAGCATAGTCAATCCAGCGCCTTACATACCTAAATAATCGAATGTCTGTATGCTGATACCTCTGCTTTCACTGACGTTACCTTTCACAAAAGCTATCCAAAAGTATTGCGGTGACATACATTGAACAACATTAACTATCTACAGGCAAATAAGGTAAGATTTTCTTCTCTATGAGGTTAAACTTGTACCCGGCATATAAATTGAAAATGCATATACGACTGTTACAAAGACTAATTATTATATTCAACATCACAAAAAATCACACATTTCTATATACTGAACTTTATATTCAAATGATATCTGCAGCAAGTGTCGTCTGAAGTAGTTTATGTTCCATATATGAGGCCGCCATCTTTATTTCGTTTAAAGAAGGAAGTAACGTATGTACTTTATTCATTTGTCATGATCAAGTCTACCTACCTAACAACACAAGACAAGCTCAGACATATCTTCAGAATGATACTACGTATACCTATATCGTCCTTCAGCTAAAAATACATACACGTGTTAACAAACGACCTGTAAGCTTGCTGATTGTATCACATCGACAGGCACAGTAAAACACCTATATTGTGTAGTTGATAGCTGCGTGTTAAAGTCTGACAGGTAAGTTAGCTTTTCTCTTAGTTAGAATTTTTGAAAGTGTACATGTATAAGAGATAAGATAATACTTTATTACCCGAAAGGGAATTCTTTTTACATTCACAGAGTCATAAAAGTAACAAATATACAAACATTGAAGAACAAAACACACATAAAATACATATATGACATAGAAAGAGATGATGTACATTTAAAATATATATTTTAAGCTCTAAAATGATAAATATATGTATGGTCAATAATAACTATTTATCACAGTTGTTATTTAAAAGTCTATGTTTGATGATGTATTGGAACAATGTCAATGATCTCACTGTTTTTTGTGTCATTTATTCTCTCAATAATACCACGGACTTAAATTACATTATTATATTATTTAAGTCCGTGATAATACTAACAGCAGCGATCCAATGAGCGGAAATACCCTTACTGAAATACGTTGAAAAGGGAGAAAAAGGTTTTGTTTATTTATATACGCAGTAGTTTGATATTGAATTAGTTGTATGGGTGAGAAATGTTCGTGTACGTTGAGGGGAGAGCTGTAAATGGTGACGGACCACTGTGGCATGTTGTTGTTGAAGCGTGCACCTCAGTGACGTTGTCACCTGTATATTCCTCAGTACGTTTATATAAACGAATGCTCTTGGTGTTCACATTCGGGAACTCTTATCGCTTTGATTTCCTTGCATTCAGGAATGATTCACGAGTGAATAAGAAGACACTAAGATACAAAGTCATGTTCACGGTATGTACCATTTGTAATTGAAATTTGTGAATAATAAAATATCTCATATAATGTTAAGATTTGCTAGAAATTGTCAGTAATTGAATTGAAATATTTACAAGATTAGTTTCCCATATTTGAGAAGTAATAATACAAATTAATACATTTGTTTCAAAGTTCAGTTACTTATTGAAATAACATATTCGATATTGTTGTTAGATGACATGTTTTAACATTGTCGGTTACAGGAGGGAGAACTGAAAGCTGCTTTACGACGACTTAGGCAGGAAATAGAGAGATGCGAATGGGGCTTAAGAAACAAATCCAAAGTTTCAAAATCCCATGTGAGAGAACTGTACAATGCACAGAGACTTTGCGAAGAGGCAGCCAGAGATCTGTGTCTGGAGAACAGAGACATTCGGGAGATGATCCAAGAACAGAAGGACAGGATCGGACATTTGGAACAACAAGTGGATGAGCTGCAGTCACTTGTTCAGGAACAAAGGGAAGAGAACAGACGGTGTAACCAGCACCTGCAGGAACAGATAGACGAGATGAGAGAACAGATGGCCAGGAACCAACGAGGAGAGGACAAACTGAGGAACATGCTACATGCAACCTTGTCAACCATTGAGAATTCAAATCTGAAGAACTGATGACAGGACAACATTATGGACATCTGGCATAGTGTGAACAACGATTACCATCTAACATTTTGATGTAATGATTTCAACTACATTCGATGTTCTTAGTTCATCTTTCATTTCAGGCCGATGTCAACGATCAAGAGTATTACCCCCAGCATAAGAGCTGATGACCTTATTGGCGTTACACCATGTCCAATATTGTTATAATTCAACTTGTAAACAGTCGAAAATACCTTTCATGGAAACACATGCATGCTGAACCTCTTGAAAACATGTGTGTTTGAATTGTTATTATAGTTTTAGAGGCTGATGAAATTGAACATAAGGGCTATCAACAATTTGCTTTTAAAATCTCATGATTTTGAATTGATGTGACCGACTAATTGACATTTAAGTTATTTAGTTATTTCGCTTCTTTGTTTATCGGTTGTTCTCATATGCAGAATGTCCTGTTGTAAAATGTAAATGAAGTAATGATTTGTGATCTAAAACATAATATGACAAAATATATATATCGAAAAGGGATCGCTGATCGTAAAATAAGTACTTTACTAATTCAACATACATGTAAATATATTATGACTGTAAATTGAACATCTTGTTTTGTCAATAAAACAAGTAGTGATTATCAGTTGTATGTTTCTAATTGATTAAGTCGCGTTTGGAGAAAAGTGGTCGGCATGTGAATAATGAATAACATGAAATCAAGTTTTGTAACATTTATGATATGTGTTTACTCGATCCAGAGCTTCCGTCCTACATGTAAATTAGGTATCCAGTTACGATTGAACTAGATCTGTAATTACTGCCTTCTTACCATATATGGCTTCTAGACTACTGACTTGTTAAGTCTGTATTTGTATCTTAGGTGAGATTGATTTGAGCTTCAAAGGTACATGTATCAACAACAGTCTGTCTTGTACAGACACGAAAAGAGCAGAGTATTTCCAAAAATATTTGGAACATGTACAAAATTAAGTTTAACCAACATAGGCATAACTTGCCATCAGGAGGAGTACATCAGGCTTCCGTCGAATCAAGAACCAATAAGTTGGCGTCATTAACACGAGCGTTTCTGACGTCACATTGCGTATTATGACGTCAAAGTGCTATTCTACCGAAACCAGCTATTATCTTTCTAGGGATGTTTTCACCTTTACTAAGTAATTAGAACAGGGTGAGTTTATCGTTGATTAAATACCTACCAAGGCCTTAATATTGTTGCAAAAACATTTTGGAAACATGAACTGTGAGGTTTAATTATCACGGTTTTATTTGTTTTAATTACTATGACGCAACGTTCGTTTTTCTATCCGGAAGTCTGGACGTTTGTCAAAGTGTAATTCGCAATGAGAATGGGTTCATTTTAAAATCGTGCTGGAAGATTGGAACAAGTTTGCGGTTTCCAAAAACATTTACGCGATAACAATCCTGTATAATGTGTCTCTGATTTTTTAAAAAAACTAGGTTATCTCATATTTGAAGTTCATAAAGCCATATATCTCTATTTAAAGATAATGATACCTCCAAAATCAATCTAAATAAACAGATATTACACTGCAAAAATATATTTTATTGCACAGAACGGTACAGTATATTGACTTATATATTATTAAAAGGATAAACATTATTTCTTGCTATTATCAACTTAACTTGCTTCCTCTCCCATTAATTTAACTACCAGCATTTTCTAAGTTATGTGATTAGATAAAACCCTCCACCTATCCCTCTGCAGGCATATCGAAGGTGAACAGGTAGATATCTTGGGTTTGCAGATTCTAGGTTCTGATTGATACACTACCTACTCACACAGACTTAGTCATGAAAACCACTACTACTTTGAAATCGTGCAGAACGTGTTATGTTACATATATGTAATATATATGTAGTGATAACAATAGAAGAGCTAACACAGCACAGACATATGTAAATATAACAGCTAACATGCAAACAATTATAAGTGTTAAAGTTTAAAAGTGAAGCTGTTATTTTGATAATTAATTATCATCTGACGTAACTCGTGTGAAGTACATATATGCCAGATAACGGGTGTCTGTGTAAGTGCGTAGAAAACAAGTATGACAGAGGTTCGGTTGGCCAAGTGCCAACCCTTCACCAACACGAGTAGACAATAGTCTCCACCAGACACTAGATTCGTGAGGGCGAGGCAGGATGTATAAACGACACCTTCAGGACACGAAAGATGTGGTGAGAGTTTATTTTGTTATGTTTTATTTTGGATACATATTTTGGTTTTAGAAATGTCTTTGGAATTGATCCGTTTGTTTTTCTCTAGTGACATTAATGGTTTCAATACTGTCCTACTAAAAGTGTTTGTTTACATATGTTGTTATGCTTTCAAGGTGGATTATCTTTATGACATTTATGGTTTCTGCAATTTGTCAGCGAGTCAAAATGTCTGGGTTTTCTTCAATTATATTATACGTTTAGCAAAGTTGATTTGGCATGAATGACCAGTGGCCATTTGGCATTAATAATAATTGTCTCAGTTGTATAGTACGGGTAGTTTTATTAACCACAGCATCAGTAGTTAATTCTAGTATTAACTGGCAGTAGCAATAGCAGCAACAGTTGTAGTCAGCAGTAGTAGTAGCTGTAGCAGTAGTAGTATTAGTAGTAGTAGTAGTAGTAGTAGCAGCAGTAGTAGTAGTAGTAGCAACAGTAGTAGCAGTAGTAGTAGCAATAGTAATTGTAATAGCAGAAGTAGTAGTAGCAGTAGTAGTTGTATAAACAGTAGTAGTAGTAGTAGTAGTAGTAGTAGTAGTAGTAGTAGTAGTAGATCATATGCTAATCAGCAGCTATCCCATTCCTCTAGGAGCGGAAGGCGGAGGAGGTGGTGCGAGAGATGGGCTCTATAATAGACACGTTGAGCTCCCAGCTGAAACACATCGACATAGGCACAGCGTCCAGTACTCTCCAGAAGCTCAAGGCCAATAATGAGAAGTTGAACGAGGTCATCAAGAAGCTTGTCACCAAGAACAAGGAACTGGAGGAAACTATCAAGATACAGAATACCAAGATCAACTCCCTGGAAGCTAGCATCGTCAAAATGAAGGCTGACATGAAATCATCCAAGGAAGACCAGGCCCAGACGAATAAGAGTCTCCAGGCTCAGATTGACGAGCTGAAGAAGACACTGCAGGCGTCTGACTCCAAGGTGGAGAAGAAGATGAGTTCAATCGTTACAACCGTCATGGCGGCCCACAAGTTCAAAAATGCCTTGAAAAATCGCGAAGGAGAAAACCCGGTTAAGGGGGAGAGCAAACTCCAACCACAGTAGCTCTGAGAGGACTGTAATTGGAATTACGTCGAGAAACACAGTAGCTCTGAGAGGACTGTAATTGGAATTACGTCGAGAAAACGTTACGATTATTGGCTTTTGTATTTGATATGATGTCATTTGTATATTTTGAATGGTAATGTCAGTTCTGAGTAGTAGTTCTGAGAGGACCATAAAATTTGGACTAACTGCTTTGGTGACTGGGAAAACTTTACCTTTGCTTACGTTTGTGTATTTGATATAATGTGATTTGTAATAATTATACACATACAATGTACCCCATGTATATTTGGAATGGTAAATATTGTTTAATGATGTCATTTAGTAACGTGTTGTTTATATAGCCTAGTTTTGTAAAAATATCAAAATTTCTTGGTCCCATTGTTTATTGATATCTCTAATTCAGCAGCAAACCTCCGGGCCGAATGTTCTTTTACTTTTTAGCTCTGAAACAAGAGAAAACTTTTCAACCCTAATGATCACTCAGTTGAATAGAATAATATTTGCTTTTTCTCAGTTGTTATCAGTTCTATACATATCTGCAATTGAACATGTAAATGGCCATATCAATATTAAATTTTATTCTCAACAAGTCAAAACACAGTTGTTCTGAGAGGACCATACAATTTGGACTAACTGCTTTGTGTTGTTTATATAGCCTAGTTTTGTAAAAATATCAAACATTTCTTGGTCCCATTGTTTATTGATATCTCTAATTCAGTAGCAAACCTTCGGACCGAATGTTCTTTTACTTTTTAGCTCTGAAACAAGAGAATACTTTTCAACCCTAATGATCACTCAGTTGAATAGAATAATATTGGTTTTTTTCTCAGTTGTTGTCAGTTATATAAATATCTGCAATTGAACATGTAAATGGCCATATCAATATTAAATTTTATTCTCACCAAGTGGCATTTTGTCTTTCTTCAAGGTGAGCATGTGAAAAATCTGCATAATCATAATATAAATAGAAGGGATATTCCTTAAACCCGCAATGTCAAATGCAGTGCACAATGTGTATAGCAGCCTTGTTTGACACATTGTTAGCATTGGCCTGGCGCAGACAACCACACAGTCCTCTAGTCAGGCACAACTACTTCCTGGTCGAGTGTATCTAAGGAATAACAGCAAGATAGCTGTTTGACAACAAATACCTGTAAACCTCATGCGAGGCTTCTTATCTCATACACTTAAAGGTTTTGGGCTCTTAGCCAAAATACAACAGTGTTTGTCTCTTTTGGCGTCTCACATGCTTGCGGACATAGTATAATCCATGGACATTGTAAGACTTTTATTAATGCTTCGAAGTCACATTCTTTTTTCTTATTTGTGTAACATATTGTTCTCCTCTCAGGACAAGATAGAAAATGTATGCAACTCAGTATCAGATCAACCAGAAGAGTGAAAAGGTGAGTTGATTTCATTCGTTTGAAAGACTTGGCTTAACTTCATCAATATATATTTTGACAAAATAACAAGTC
Source organism: Gibbula magus (assembly GCA_936450465.1). Classification (NCBI taxonomy): domain Eukaryota; kingdom Metazoa; phylum Mollusca; class Gastropoda; order Trochida; family Trochidae; genus Gibbula; species Gibbula magus. Next base: position 74,415,445 of record OW388291.1, on the reverse strand, counting down.
TGTGTTTCTTAACTTAGAGAAGCGTTGTTCCTTAATTAACTTTCCTTAACTTTCCTAGTGTTTAAAACTCCTACGATTTTGTTGTTTGTATAACTTTTTATGATATATATTCAGCATTTCAACAGTTTATGGTTAATTCTAAATCAGAAAGATGAGCCACCAATGTAATTCATTCTTCAAAACTCTGTGCCACATTTATATGATTTTGATTCCAACTTATCCGGGTAGACAAACAGTTACCAAGAATATATATCTGAACCAATGACAAGGAATGATAATTCAGTTGGTGAAAATCAAAGCAAGAACTCCTCTTTTTTATTTGTATCATCATTCTTCTTCTAGCAACTCCGGATGGAAACTGCCCTACGGAAAATGGACAAGGCTATAGCTGGCACTAGCAAGCACCTGCCTGTGATGGGTCCCGCTAGAACCAAACAGATCCTGCAGTCTCTTCAGGACGCCTTCAACACGGTCAAGGTCGCGGGCGAGGTAGAGCTTCAGAATAACCAGAGTTTGAAAGAAGAGTTCTTGAGGCAGAGCAGGAAGATTGCGGAACTCGAGCATCAGGTTTGTTCACAAATTGTTATAATTGCTTCAGATTGTAATAACCCTTCTAGACTATCGGAGTTCCTGCCAAAAGGCATTCGAACCAAATCATGTAGTTAGTGAATTGTGAAAATGTATTACTGTACTAGCATTATCTAGTTCCTTACACATTACCAACGTAATAATAACATTTGCTAATACTTTCACAATCAATATTGTGACTTGCTCTGGCATCATAATGAATGCGATGGCCTTGCTCTTTTGTCTTCATGATATATATTTATGGTAATGTAAGTAATTGTAAAGTGTATCATGAGCGGTTCGTTTGTGAGGTTTTAAACAGAAACTCTTATGGTGTATGAAAAACAAAATGAACGGGGGAGATAATAGTGTGGTGGCTCCAGAATCAATGTGGTATAACAACAACATTTATTCATTATTTAGTCTTAATATTATAACTTCAAATTTATTTTGCTTCTCGGTATTGGAAATGAAGAATGGAACTAATCACGAAGAAGACGATATCTATAGTACATTTAATATTATCCCGTTGTCTAAATGGTTGAGCTGTTTGGGGATTCACAGCTGCTGATAGCTGCCTAACTCTAATGTAGTCAGTTCGAATTTTGCAGTTGTCGGTTATGAATATGATGTCATGTGGACTTTGGACATTTGTGGACTGCTATAGTTATCATATAAATTAGAATATATGTCACAATAAATGATATTGTATCCAGGTTAATCAATCAGTTCAGGTGTTGGTTCCAGGTAGATGAGCTGCAGATAGAGCTGAGAGAGGAGGGGGAGAGATGTGAGCGTCAGAACTCGCACCTGCAGCACCAGATAGACGAGCTGAGGCAGGAGATGCAGCGTCGAGATGACGACATGCAGTACCTCCTGGAAAACGTGAAGAATGCTCTGGAGGCAGCCTTTGAGGTGTACAGGGAATATGGACTAGACGAGATTGACAACGAGTTTTGATTATGATAAAAAACAAGTTTCCAGAACTACGAAAATAACATTGGTTTCATGATGCTTGAAATAGTTGAACCTGTTATTCACAATTGAACATTATTTGTAATATAAGCAGTTTATGTTTTTGTTGAAGTATATTAACAACAGGTTCATTTTATGCTTAAAATATGTCATGTTGTAAACCTCAAATGAATTCTGGCGATGAAATTAAAGTTGTTTATGTATATGAATCTACGAGGTTTAAATCACAAACGAAATACTAATAACCGGATATTAATGCTCTTGATACATTTTATCTAGGTTGATAGTCGTAACAAAAGATCATTCTTCATAAATGAATGGAATACTATGCATATGTAGCACAGATCCGTCTGTATCTGATTACATGTATAACTTTATCTTTATCAATCAGAGTACATAGCTCACTTTACCTCGTATTCGTCCCTAATTTTATATTTCATAATCAAAATCAAAATATATGTCTATTCCAAAAAGACGAATTCCCTGAAGGGAATATTTTACGAATGCTTCTGTAAATATCCACATCTGTTTTGGTAAACCTTGCTCTTTAATCATGCTAACTAGTTGTGTGAACTTGTATAATAATATACACGAAGGTTGTTTTTTATGTTCAACTGTATAACAAATAGAGTGTGTGTATATATAAACATGTAAGTTTTGTACTTTTCAAAAGTTTCTTTCATATCATCATTATATTTGCAATTAACAGACAGACAGAAGTTTATTTCGTCATATCGGCTGCATGGTCTACATCATGAAACGGTAGTAAACACTCGTATTGTGAATAGTGCGTTTCAGTAAATAACTTCGTGGTTTTGGATTGCAAAATTAACATCAAAGTTAGTAGGCCTTTGTATATATGTTGTGCTTGTTTGAAGTAGTTATCTCTATACATCTGGTATTTGTTACATCGGAAGAATACATGATTTTAAATTTCTATTTCTGCAGTATTACGAAGTAGACAGAGGTAGTTTGTATTTGAGCAATCCTCACTACGTCTGAACATGATAAGTTGTTATTCGAAATACAAAACTTGATAAGCGCAGTTGTCAGATGCTTAAACTTGAGTTAGTTGATAGGGGAGAGCGGGGATGGTTAGGAGCGGGATGGTTGGGACACCCCCGCTCACTCCCAAACCGAAAATGTAACAGATGTTTTCATTGGTTGAGGAAACTCGTGCCATGTCAACAACCATGCCATATTCTCAAAAAGTTGGACAAGCGAAAAGTTTGATCACCTAAGACGATAACGTTTTTTTACCAAATCCAATGTAATTTTTGACTATCAGAACATAAGTGCTCACTGCCATAGAAGTCATCGTTTTTTTAGAAATAGAATTTTGCCTTTAGTGATAAGCACAACGCATGTGTGTACAGTTTCAATTTCGTATAATCTCTCCTGTCTGGTTGTCAATTCATATTTGTCTGAAAAAGGTTACAGTGGGGTAGCTTCATCCACATGGACGAACCTACCCCATACATGTCCCTTATTATGTGTGCGATTGGTTTAAACTTTCACAGACATGGAAATTAATCCAAAGCCTTTGCTTTTGACATTGTTTTCAATGCATATTTACTATCTGCTTCGGTATTGCACCGTTAATGCCTACATCGAATTCATTGGAAACTGGTTGCTTATTTTCAAAAGTCCAATGAGTAATGGTCTATATTGCAGTTTCCTAAACGTTACTTTGCTGACATACTTGTAGTTAGAAGCGAAAAGAATTTAAACACATGTCTGGTCAAACACACAGCAAAGACGCATATATGACAGACATCTTCAAAAACATTGATACGATAAACGAATCATCGACGTATGATTGGTTAAGATTGTTTTCCACAACTATGCCTTCTCTTGAATGTCAATAATAAAACATATAGAAACATGTTGCAATAAACGCAATATAAATCTTTTAAACGATTTTCTTGAATTTCCAGAATGTGGAACTACATTTGATTCTACTTTTATTCGTTGATTGATTTCTATAAGAGCTGTATAGGATTATTTAGTGCTGTAAGGATAAAATATCATGGATTTCGTTTTTGATTACTTATCTTGATGTTATGTCATGTATTGTAAAGAATGGCAGAAAACTGCATTAGTAGTTTATAGTTATAAATACTTGATGCTTGTTCATATTCGTTTCATTTTCATGGTTACTTCATTGCAATAAACTGATTTTTCAGCAAAAGCAGTATGTGTCCGCATGTACCCCACCCCTTGTCCGAAGTATCCCTATCTGTGGGGTAACTTCGGACAATGTGTACATCTTTCAAAATCTGATACACTTAAATTACTATGAGAGGTAGCGATCACATTCGTGGAGTATACATAGATAAGATATTAAGCTTTATTGAGGCATGTGTCATGGCTTTCATATCTTAGTTTTGAATAGTTCAGGGGGATTTGCCTGAAAATCGTCCGAACCATCCCCGCTCTCCCCTATAGGGCTTCAGTTGAAGTTCATATTTAAACAGTGAATAAAGGGTAAGAAAGTGGAACTGTTAATTTCACTGTGTCAGGTTTGGAATACATAATCCTTCAATCGTTGTTCTAACCTTTTAGATAGTTTAGTTTAACTTAACTTAAACTGTGTAGAAATGAAGCTACGCAGTTGCAAATAAAAATTTAGAGTTTAAAAACATGGATTGACATTGGCAAATGACTCCTGCGACACACACGAACAGATATGGAATAATGAGAAGATAAAAATAAAAAATAATGTCAGGAAAATTTGACCAATTTGATTCCAATCCGGCTGTGAGTGAATCATGAATTGTATTTTAAACTTAACCTCACCAATCTCAACACTTGTAAAGCAGTTTGTCGGCTATTTCCATTTCTCCTTAGCAATATTTAATAAAATTTTATTTTTTTAAAGAATAAATATTGTTCATTGTCTATTGGTTGTTTAGGGTATTTTTTATAATGAAATCCAGCCACAATTATACATACTAGTATTATAGAGAATATATATAATCATGGAATAAATAATAGTGAGTTTTCACATCAAAAGAGAGAGAGGTTCACCATAAAACATATGTAAAGGCATATATTTCATTCGAGGAAATTATTTTCTCATAAAACAAATGCGTTTTCCTATTTGATTTAGATTAACAAAACTCCAATACAACAATATGGCAACATACATGTATGTTTTACCATTCCTCCAAATAGTTATAGCCGACACTCTATTGATAAATTAAAGAATTTTCTGTTTATAATTGTGTAATACAAAATACATTGATTTGGTAGACGTTGCCAAAGGCTTGCAATGGGGATTTTAAAGGTGCACTTATCAAATATAACTGCAAGGTATTTATCATCAATAACGTTCTAAAGTAGTTCCTTGGTAGAAAACATTTTTTTCAAACACACAAGGTTTATCTGACTCCTGTATTTGAACAAAGGAAGTTCATTCAGCTATATATATATATATTAATTGGAAGGTAACCTTACCTCACAAAAATAAACTAAAATTCAACATTACACCGCAATAGGTCATTGTAAAATGACGCTACAAATTATATTTACTTATATTTTTTAAAGAAAGAACTCTACTTCCAACTATCAACTTACCTTACTTTCTTTCACATTAATTAAATTACCATTTTCTCCTCTTTTGTTGATCAAATATAACATCGATAGCTTACATGCAAAACAATATGTGTTGTAAAAGTACAAATCTTTTTTTATAAAATGTAAACGTTGTATTATCAACTGACGTAATCTGTGTGAACTGTGTGTGCCAGGTAACGGGTCTAGTGTTATTGCCTCGAAAACAAGTATGACATAGGTTCGGTTGGCCAAGTGCCATTAGAGACCCTCGACTCCCCATGCGACTCCTCATGTGCAAGCTTAATGAAAGCGAGCCAGGATGTATAAACAACACATCCATGCCATGAAAGATGTGGTGAGATTTTAATTTATTTCATCATTGAAATATTTCTTTTGAATTGGACAAAATTATTGGTTTTAGAAATTGTTTCACCATCAAAACTGTCCTGTTCATCAAAACTGTTCTTTAAAGGTGAATTATCTTAATGATAATTATAGTTTTTGCAATTAGATAGCAAATCAAAATATTAAGCCAAGTTGCTTGGACATAAATGGTAATTGATGATATTTGTCTAATAAAATTGATTTCATTTGAAAGTTCCAATTTATTCCTGTTGAATTTAGATGTCAGTAGTGTCCAAGTAAAACAGTTAAAGAACATTTTTAAGTATGTGTCGATGTACTTCTTAATTTAATGAATACAGTAAGTCAAGCCGTCATCTTTGGCAACTTCGCTTCATACCTTATATAGAAAATAACATCACGTTTGTCAAGCATTTCCATTTTTATGGCGAAATAAGTGGCTCACCTACAGTAATTCTTTCATCTAAAACTTTGAAAAATCATTTCTTTGCAAATACCCAATCGATTTTTTACATTTATTACTTTTTTAAAGGGAATGTATGAGGTTTGACGTGATATGTGCCATTAGGAAGTACATGACGACAACATTTTGAATATAATTTCATACTGACATAGGATTGTTACCTTGTTACAACCCTTTACTTTTTTAAAGTATGATAGTGAGTTCTTCGTCCATTGCTTTTATCAATATCAGTGCTGACTATCAGATATCCACATCTGTTTTGTTCCTCTAGGAGCGGAAGGCGGAGGACGTGGTGCGAGAGATGGGCTCCATAATAGACACGTTGAGCTCCCAGCTGAAACACATCGACATAGGCACAGCGTCCAGTACTCTCCAGAAGCTCAAAGCCAATAATGAGAAGTTGAACGAGGTCATCAAGAAGCTTGTCACCAAGAACAAGGAACTGGAGGAAACTATCAAGATACAGAATACCAAGATCAACTCCCTGGAAGCTAGCATCGTCAAAATGAAGGCTGACATCAAATCCTCCAAGGAAGACCAGGCCCAGACGAATAAGAGTCTTCAGGCTCAGATTGACGAGCTGAAGAAGACATTAAAGGTGTGTGACTCCAAGGTGGAGAAGAAGATGAGTTCAATTGTCACCACGGTCATGGCCGCTCATAGGTTCAAAAATGCCTTGAAGAATCGCGAAGGAGAAAAACCGGGTAAGGGGGAGCAGCGAGACAAACTCCAACCACAGTAGCTCTGGGTGGACTGTCATATTAGACTTGCGGCCTCGGTCACTGGGAAAACGTTACGTTTGTTCATGATTGTGTAATGATGTTTTTTATGAAATGTCATTTTATATTTTGAATGGTAAATTATGTTGTATGGTGTATTTTAGAAACGTGTTGTTAATAGAGCCTAATTTTGTTTGTTTGCATCAATTAGCTTAATTCAGCAGCAAATCGCTCTACTGACAATATTTATTTTATTTGTGTCATTAAGTCGCAAATGTTTAATAGTCATTTTACTTGTTAGGTCTAAAAAGTATAATTTCATTGCTAAATGTGTCATGTATTGAAACTTAACCTAACGGCATCACTAACTTATATTAGAATAGAATCTTCTTTCTCAAGTGTTGACAGTTCTATAAATGGCTGTAATGGTCAATATCAAGATTAAATTTTATTCTGACCACGTTGCATTTTGTCTTTCTTCAAGGTGACAAATTATTCTTAAAATAAAATCTGCAGAACCAATTATGAGAGAAGATATATTCCATAAAATAGTTCTGTGAAATACAGTGGACCATGGGTATGACAGCCTGGTTTACTACATGCCAGCAATGGCCTGACTACCACAAATACACTACCGGGCAAAAGAAACGACTCACCTTAGTTGATTTTATTATATTTATGATTTTCAATTGCAAATATCTCGAGTTTTCGACGTCGTATTCAAAAACGGGCTAGTTTGGGAAATACGTCCAAAACATTAAATCAGTCAAATAATACCTCTAAGCGGTTTAATTTTTTTTAAATTAAAATTAAAAACTTAAATTTTGAAATCCCCCCAAATTAATTTTGATAAACACAACTGTTCATCGACATATAACACATACTCTGTGTGAAAATCAATAAATGTGCTTCGTCCTGCACGCATTTACAACATTTTGAACATGGTAGGGGTCATGTTGGTGTAAATTTTATTTCTTACCCCTGTCTACTTTAACTAATGATATTTTAGTTAAAAAATAAAATAGTCACCAAATTAAGTCATTCAAACGTTTGCCGAGAGGTGCTGTTGTATCGTGCCATAGTCAAATACATCTGATTTCTTTTAAATATTGAATTAATCGACACAAACTTAGGCTAGTCGTTTCTTTTGCCCGGTAGTGTATATTACTACCTCCTGGTCAGGTCATATACATAATGTCATACATGACAACAAACACCTGTAAACCTCCTGCAAAACTTCTTATCTCTTACACTTTAACGTGTTGGGCTCTTAGCCAACATGCAATAGTATTTATCCAAGTTCAACCTCTGTGAACGTCGCACCTGATAAGACCATGTTTACCAACAAGGTATAAAACATGTAATTTAATAAGACGTTAAACGTTTTTATATGACTTCAAAGTAGCATTCTTTTAATTTGTTTGTATGATTGTGTTCTCATACCAGGACACGATAGAAAATGTATGCATCCCAGTATCAGACCAACAAGAAGAGTGAAGAGTTGATATTATTCCTTTGAAAGACTTGGCTGAAGTACATTCATACATATTTTGATAAAATGATAAGTCTGTGTTTCGTAACTGTGAGTTACGTGTTACCTATTTAAACTTTAAACTATTATATTTTTGTGTTGTTTGTTACACTTTTGAAAATACGTTTTATATCATCGATATTTAGACAGTTGCCTTTTTTGGATGATTAACTCTAGATCAGCAAAGATAAGCCATCAATTCCTTCTTCAAAAATGCAAAATCAAGAGCCGCATTTCTATGGTTTTAATTTCAACTTATCTGGGTAGACAGAATTTTGCCAAGGCTATATCTGAAACTATGATTTGGGATTCATTTGGTAAAAATCAATGCAATAAAATCTATATTTCTATTAGAATTCTTCTACAAGCAACTCCGGACGGAAAATGTGATCGTGATCGTGATCGGTTCTTTGGTGAGATTTAAACATATCTACTCTTACGGTGTATGAAAAGCAAAATGAACGAGAGGAGAGGAGAGAATACCATGGTGATATAACAACAACACTATTAACAACTTTAAGTTCATGTTTCGTCTCTGTATTGTATATGAAGAAAATATCAGGTCGATATTATGTTTAACATCAGCTCAGGTAATGTTGTCCTTTCTACACGCAGTGCAGTCAGCTGGCGTGAATTCCCTCAGACTTCCTACTGCCAAGTTTCGAGACCAAGTGAGACATGAGACAATGTTGTCAAGCTTACAGTTCACGTGCATCTGTTACTGATGAAAAATATATAATAAGCCTAATGAATGATATTGTAGCCAGGTTAATCAATCAGTTCAGGTGTTGGTTCCAGAGATGTGAGCGTCAGAACTCGCACCTGCAGCACCAGATAGACGAGCTGAGGCAGGAGATGCAGCGTCGAGATGACGACATGCAGTACCTCCTGGAAAACGTGAAGAATGCTCTGGAGGCAGCCTTTGAGGTGTTCAGGGAATATGGACTAGACGAGATTGACAACGAGTTGTGATTATGATGAAAACAAGTTTTTATAACTACGGAAATAACAATGTTCTTAGATTGGTGGTGATTCATGATGCTTGAAATAGGTGATGTTGTTTTCCACCATTGGAAATTGTTATTGATATAAAAAGTTTATATGTGTGTGGAAGTAGAATGACAAGTGTTTTTATATACTGAAAATATGCCATGTTGTTATCATTAAATGAATACTGGAATTAAATATGGTTATGTATATGCTTCTACTACCTTTCTTCCGCAAACAGAATACTGATAACCAGATGTTAATGCTATTTACTCTTAATACGTTTTACTTTGATGTGTACAGGCCTACCAACAGATCATTCTTTATATATGAAACGAGTGTAATGTTTCAAAGCTCTACTGTTTCTGATTACATTACTTTATCAATCAGAATACACGCTTTGTGTGTAGAGGTCAGTTCTCAGTGTAGTTGTCCGTTTCCATGTATCCCATAATCAAAATCAACGACACAAATCCGTAACATACGAATTGCTTGAAAGAAACATTTTACGAATGCTTCTGTTACTTTTCTGTTCTGGTAAACTTTACTCTGCAATCATACTCAATTACCGACTGATTTATTTTTCGTGGATCCGTGTGACATGAATAACGAATTTTATTACAAGTATAATTGCATATGTTTTACACGAAGTTATTTTGGCTGTTCAAATGTTTAACAAAGGAAATGTGTTTATATTTTTAAAAACATATGAACGTATACACTTTTCTGAAATGTTATTTCATTACGTCGTTTTATTTGCAATTGGTAAACATTGTCATGTTCAGGTATGTCAAGTATAGGTTAATGATTTTGATTTTAGATATGTAATATATAATTAAGAAACCTTAACATTAAATATTTGTAAATTTAACTTTCGGTCATCCAAACTAACAGGAATTTTAACGCACGATATCTTAGTTGTGTACAAACTTGGTTCATTCTGATCAGAAGAGTTATCTCCCTTTGACCATTCTTTATTTTCTGTTTTAAACCCATTTATGTTAACAATTCGAATTCATAAAAAAAATATTCATGGAGATATAATAATTCTTACTTTTGAATTTTGATATTGATTTCGTCGAGTTTCATTATTATATAACCTACAAGTAATATGCTGGAGTAGTGTATTCGACATTACCCGACTCCTGCCGAAGTGCTAGCTTTCAAGATTTTAAAAAAATATAAATCATACCTTTTTGGACTAATGCGTTTGATATTTACCCTAACAAAGTTAAAATGTGTAGAAATGAAGCCACATAAATATGGACCATTTAAAAATAATAATTGACATAGATGAACTAGTGTGAATATATAATGTCAGGAAAAACTTCAGGTACTCTGTCGGAGTTTCTTACCAATTCGACTTTTTAACCTCGAGTTGGACTGGAATCTAGTCTTGCAACACAATAACTCATAATATGTTAACCTTAACTTCGACTATCTCGACCTTTGAAAAATAAGTCTAGAGTTTGCTCTAAACTACTCCAATTTCTCAGCAGCTTATTTGCAATAATAAATAGTAATTTTATAAGAATAAATGTTTTGCACAGTTTAATTGTCAGACTAACTCGGATCGGGTGCTCCTGTGAGACACAACTAAGTAAGTTGCCGCTACCAGAACAGTATTATTAAGTTAAAATCTGGTTAGACACCTGGACAACAACACAAATTAATTATTTGTATACGATTTACGATTCATAAAATTATATAAGCACTGTTGTAGTTGGGTTGCGGCATAATTTGAAAATGAATGTTAGTTAACTCCAGTCTAGCAATACCGGTAGGTATAGTTAGGTTCATGTGCAATCAAAGTATTGCAGGAAGCGTACATAAAATGAACCGCTCCTCGACCCAAGTAGTGAACGTTTGCCATGTGTAATCGCTTTACACATTATTATTACATTTTAATACAACATATAACTATATATGCAGTCCCTGGGAAATTTTACACCCGATTCTAAGTTGTATTTAGTATCGTTAATCACGTATTGAAACATCCCAAGGTAATGGGTGATAGACAAACCACACATTCGAATTGAATGGTTGAATACATGAAGTTAGCCTAATCAAAGTTAATGGTTAGAATCTGTACATCTACTTAGAGAGCAACCAAATAACGTCAAGTGGTAAAATCAATCAGGAAAAGGTGATCGATGATGGTTCTGAACTACATAGTCACTATATTAAAGCATCATCTTTGATTATAGAGTTTGTAGATTATTGGTTCGATTCATCGCGATGCATTGCCATAATGGTGGAGCGATCGTAATTCATCCTAATCCATTAACCTCTGTGCTTTATCTTTGAGTCCTACATCGCAGTGTTGCACTTTATTAAGTAATAACATGTAGAACTAATTAAGATAAACAATAATTGTTAAAAGTCATTTCCATTGCAGAAGTCACTGAATACATATATTGATTACTTATATAGTATCACGACAACTCGTGCTATTTCAAATATGTAGTGTGTGAGGAACAATTCATGATGTTTATTTGAAATTTTTTGCACTTGACCCTTGACATACGACCTTTGACTTTAATCATTTTCCGCATGTTCTGATAAAGGTTAAATTGCACGTAGGGAAGGCATTCTCTTCTATAAGGGTATTGGCTTACAAAACATATCGTTAGGTCGCGGGGGATGAAATAATGAGATGTGACCGAAACAATTGGAATTCCTGAGCATAAAATCCCATGGAGAAACACGAGAAACTAAAGTAAAACGTATTTACAACTTTGAAAATTAACGAAGATTTTTAAGAATTTGTTTTCGATATTATGAATTGAGAATTTGAGCATTGATAACGGGGGCATTTAATGGGCACAGCTATATGTATTCATTTAAACTCTACTTTTCATTATTGTTAACTGGGCTGGTCGTCAATTGAATATTTTTCTCTAGCGTCTGGATGACAGACTTACAGGTCTACACGTTATACAATGATCAACAAGCATCAGGAGAATATATCACGTGCACAGTACTTAAAAGGGTTAATTAATGGAGCTATATGTAACGTGTAACAAAGACTTAGTGATCTTTCACAAAAGTTCAGAACATAACAAGCAACAGTTTATAAACTGAACACTGATGTACTGAACTGAGGGAGCATCATCCATCAAGGTCATGATCGATGACTCGTGGTGTTTCAACGACTATGATACAATACTTGATAGTTTAAAGTCGCTTTTGTTAAAAAAATTACTGAAATAACTCAATTCATAAAATTGTAAAAAATTAAAGATTCAAGTATGTCCCTTCAATGTTAATACATGATGTATCAAATGTTGTTTAGATGTTCAGAATGAAAGCATTCACTGTCGATAACAATTAACAACACAAATAATCAATTTCGTTCATAAACATTGTCAAGTCATATCACTGGAGAAAGGGACAAATACATTGCCAATTTTCTTTGAGAATATTTGATATACGCATTTGGTTGCATGAGGTCGTAACATTTACAAAATGGAATTCTCAGATTGTTTGATTTCACCCATTTAGAAACATAAATCACGTAAATGTCAAATTAAGACCCTCCGCCCATAAACTAGTTAAGAAAAATCTCGTCGAGATAAAGTAAAATATTTAATGAAGGCAAAGTGTGGATATAACATGTACGTATAGATTCGCTTATAAAAGAGTTGCAGCTAACTGAATTATTTCAGCTAAACCATAGGTTTTTTTTTATTGATTAAGATATTTTAAAGACGTTGATACGCATGTAAAGTTAATGGTTTAATCGATAGTAACATTCATGCAGATTCGTACAGCCATGTCGATAATATGCTGACACAGAGTTCAAGAGGGGTAAAATGGCAAAATCTATGTATTCGTTAACAAAGTGTGAACATATTCTCCGCAACCGGTAGCACACGTTTCAGTCTCATATATTACAATTGTTTATCTGGAAGATAACCTGTAAACAAATAATTTTGTTCGAATCAAAAGATGATGGCCGTAGGTTATTACATGGGTAGTGAGTCATTCAGATTTTAATTAGCGAGTTTTCCACTTCACGTCCCGCGGCACTGGTTTACAAATTTCAGTAAGTGACTTGCAATGTGTTTAGCATTATGACAAATCCAATTTGGCTTCATGGTGACAAGAAAGAGTTTCAAGCAAAAAAACTCGTTTTGACAAGAAAGCGAACATGTACTTTTGCTATTAACGTATATTATATAATCATATCATGAAGTATAACATGTCTTTGCTATCATAAGTTTGTATTTATCATTCACCTAATTTAGTATCGTCGACATTACATTGGCAGTACTGGGTAGAATGTGGCGTTGGCCGTCGACTGCGTAAAAAATAATAGCCTTTAAAACTGAATACTGAAATCTTAAAGAAATAAATCACGTTGATGAAGGTAGAGTAATTTTCAAATTCATTTTTTTTTAAATAATAAACCAAGGACGTCTAATTCCTTGAATAAACTTAAATCAATTGAAACTGTGGAACTAAATGTCGCCCCGTCACTGCAGATACAGAGTTACAGTTTCCACGTACACAGATCTATATAAGAAATGTTCTGCACAATACTGTATTCTGTGTGGAGCTGTTAAAACATCACACGTGATATACAGCCACCACGTGGATAGAGTCGTACGTTCGTCTTATCCATATAACTACATCACGTCATAAATGTCCAAACCGCCCAAACAAACATTCTTGCCATGCGATTGGGCAACGTGATACTGAATTAGTATCCGCCGTATTTTGATAAACGCCTATTTGATTATTTTTTGCTTTTCTCCGCGTCGAGTAGCAGCAAGTTTACATTTTAAGAGCCCAAATCGTTCAAATTTGGAATTTTTTCTTTGACATATTTCCTCATTTCTGTAAAATCATGGGGTCGTTTTCTGCTTAAGTGAAACAGATATGGCAGACTCGACAACAATGCTTCACCGATGGTCGTAATTTATCAAATGTTGCATTTTAGCAATTCCATGTGTTCTCTTCTCCTTTACGTCCTCTTGATATTCAGATAAAAGTTCTATTTTCAGATAAATCCTCTTCACAGATAATTTCGATGAAACTTTTATGAACTGTCTGTGTTTACTTTTCATATGAATTCATTGCTTTCACATTCTAGGCGGCATTAAATAGATAAGTGGATTGTACACTTATTCTGTATTGCAGATGTTACAGCTATTGCTGAACACAACATTATGAAATGTTGCTATGACATGTTATCATTCACTAGAGAAACCATGTGGACTACATTTATTGAACGAATCTAAGTATATATAATAACTGTTTATCACTGTTTCTAATACCATTTCTCGAAGACTAAGTTTTATTGCATTTACTTACGAAATATTGTTAATGATTTCTGTGCGTAAGTAAGCCATGAATCAGAAGAGACAGCCGAAGCATGATATGTGTGTTAATATGAAATATACATACACGAGTAGGGGATATCATGTGCGTGAAATGTCCATCAACATAATTTTGATATTTCCCGAGCAAGAGCGACGCTACTAACAAGTATAGTATAGTTTATAAAGATGTATGATATGAACTGGAGGTTTAAAAGACTAAAGACTAAAACATTCAAATGAATCTTATTTTCCCATCTACAATAAGTTCTTGGAATAAATTACCAACAACAGTTCGAAATTCAAAAATTGTTCCATCTTTTAAATCATCTATTACTGATTACGAAGCCCTTGCGCCCAAGTATTATTCGTATGCTAAAATGAATCTAAATATTGTTCATACTAAGTTACGTTATACAGGAAGTAGTTTGAACTTTGATGTATGCCGAATTTGAATTAAGACTGTTACTAACTGTGTATGTGGCGATCTAGTTGAAAGTTCTTTTAAGTATTTGTTTGAATGTCCATTGTTTAAACACCACAGGGACAAACTCATGTCATATGTGAAGCGCATAATTTTGTATTATGTAATTCAACAGGTATTACAGTAAATCTTTAACTTTTGTTAGAAGGAAGTGCAAAACTACCACTATGTCAAAATAGAATCATATTTAAGTTAGTGTAGTCGTTCATGAGTGAGACAAAGCGATGTGTGTAGCATGTAATCATTCTGTAGAACGTGTTCTCTCTTTTTATATTACTTTCCTGCGAACTATCTGTCATCTTTGTCTGTAAAAAATGTAAATTACCTTTGTACATACACAGGAGAGGGTATTCTCCTTGTTCCCAATCCTTTTCTTTTTTTAATAAAATATGTTTAAATAAAGTCATAACAACTGGATAAATTGATATAAATATAGTATGATACAACCATAGTATAGTATACAAATAGTAATGTATTAATACATAGTATAGTATAAACATAGTATGATAAAAATATAGTTTGATAAAAACATAGTATGATATAAACACGGCATAGTATAAACATAGTATAAAACATAGTACGGCATATAAAATACTATGGTATAAACTAAGAACATCAATTGTTTTCTTTTAAACAGGACGGTTAAATAATGGTTTAAAATAGTAAAGGTATAAACATAAAAATCTATGGTATGGAATCACAAAACTTGTGAGACCGGCTACCAGAGGTTTTTAGATGACGACGTCGATAAGGAACGTGTGAAATCGACGTATTATTCATGGCTCCGTAACAAAATAATGTCTCCAAATAAAAGGACATAGTAACAAAATAAAGAATAAGAATCGAGGGATACATGTAAGGCAGTAGGTCCCATTTAATCGTTTGTTGCAAATATACCCTTGGTAATTTTAATATAATGCGCAGCGTACACAAAGTGACACTGTTAGTGCAGCCTGGGTCCCTAATTACTTAGGGTTACCCGATCTTGCAGAACTCTTGGTCTTCAGATTCAAATGTTTACATAGGTCCCCAATCAGTTGAATTGCGTCGTTGGAAGTCTTTTTTCAACTCACACAAACATTTTATTTCGTTTCTATGTATTTAACTGCTAATGGGGTTGTGTTTGTTTGTAATTGTTTTTGACCTCTAATTGGTATGTTTTTACCAAACAGCATGTTTTTCTATGTATCGGAGCAACATTGGTCACGTGACGCATGTCAAAACGAGACTGAAGTCTATCTTTGAGTCATTCGCTCAGTCACTGGAGCGGAATGAAAATAAGATGAATTTTCGTTAAAAAAGTGAAGAGAGGTTTTACTGAAATTCTTTTTTGAGACTGGAGATTATTGGTGTATCAAGTAAACAGACAGAAACAAGGTATACGATATAGAACCGGCGATTTCTAACTTCCATTTACAAAGGAATCTCTCAAATAAAAAACTACAAAATGCTTTTCGCAGATTCTGAAATGCAAGAAATAGAAACAAACAAGAAAAAGCAACCCTCGTGTTTAAGCCAGCATGGATGATGGAGGAGTCACGAAATTGAAGATGTTATCTTGCTTCTACAACAATATCAATTAGAGTCCAGACGGCTCTTATAGCACTGTCATGTTGAATACAAACACATACATATAGGTAAAGGTCGTATGTAAGTTTCGTGGGGGATCTTGTTTGTTCTAACTCAATAAACATGTATATATCATGATCCATCTTCATCTGTTTCATTTACAACCGATGCTAATAAAGTGAACAAAAACATGTTATGTTTAATGTAAAATATCTTTGAAGTTTTCATTATTTATATCATTTACAGACAAAGAGAAAAATTGACGTTTATTACCCATATAGTTGTAAATATACGAGTTAATATGTACAATTCGAGCACATGTGCACATATCAAACTCGTGCAAATTTGCGTATAAGACTCGCTCTCGCTCGGTTAATAAAAACATTCACACTCGAAAAATGTCATATGACACTCTTTCTCGGGTAATTATCTCTATTGATTGTGTAAAACAATACATTGTAATTGCATGAGTCTCACCCTACGACATATAAAAGACTTTACATGTATTCTATCCAATGGCAGAGGAGGTTTATTTCTGCGACCAAGACCGTTCCAATTGTAAGTTCTTGATAATGTTAACGCAATTTAATCAAATTTACTTGTTGTCTCCATATCGTACAATGTAAGCAGTAAGGGTGGACTTTCAACACGACACAGTATGGAACCAGGTTAGACATGAAATAGTACAAGAATAATGGCGTGGAACAACGTGACATCAAAGGTTGCTGCTCACTTCATCAGCATCTAAATAAGTCATCCTTCTAATTAAATTTAAACACGACCACGCCCACTGACAGTAACCATTACACAGAACCAAGTCGCCTTACTTTGAAGTTACGGATACTATGTTTATGGCGATCAGAGATAGTTGCGACTGCGATTAGTTCGATAATGTTCGAATGGTCGTAGACAGGCATTCAAAATGAGTATTTACAAGCCGCAATCTTATCAAAACAAGGAACCCCTTCTAGAAGTACACCTGTCCTAATCCGTACACGGCTTTCAGACAACGTCGAAATTTCAAAATACCGTGAAAGACTTAATTAGTTCCAGTCAAGTTCATCCCTCAAGCTGACACATTCTCTCGTAAAAGGAGACTGATGTTCTGAGTAGGATTTGAAATTTAAAATTCTCTCATGCTCCCCTCCCGTGTTGCAATTAAAGCTGATTGAAGCTAATGACTGTGGGACGTGTGCGGGGAGACCCTAACAGCGTGATATTCTGCTTGCTATTTGATCTCTATAACGCGCCCCATGTACTACCAAGTCGTAGGGTTAGCCGCGAGATCAGTATCTCACTTCCGTGTGCTTACATCTCCCCTTGCTTTACCCCTCCCGCAGCGCCACCTACCGTATCTAACGGACTGTACATCATAAGTCACCAGAAACTTGCCACAAACTAACAAAATTACCAGGTTGGACGCTAATAGGAAAACTTTAACTGTGTTGATTAATATACCTACCAGAGAGATCACGGTCTCGGATGGATCTGATTATATAAAGTAATAAATTAATCCTGTCTGTCACTCTTGACCGGAGCTTTGTCATAAATTTTATATAATTATTAGCTGATTCATTAGTAATCGTAGCCGTAAAACGACACGTGCTATTCATAAAATATTCAAATTCATAAATATCACTTTCTGTTGAAGAATTCCATGTAGTGGTGTCAGTTTAAATCATGCTCCAATTAAGACTTCTTTGATCTATAACCGATGGGTCAGTCGGTACTAAATCCGTGGATATATTTCTTGTTCAAGAAAATGTAAGGGATCGCTCCATTCCATGTTGATCACCCATGGAATAGTTAGCAGTTGAAATAGTACTCTGGGTACCCTCTTGATTCATCAATGTCACTAAACAAGGCTTTATTCCTTATTATCAGTTTATGTCATTGCATGTTCTCATTCTGTATATATTTTCATTTCATCTTCAGTAAGCACAGATGTTCATCGGGCTCTTTCATTGCTTTAACATCATTGTCATAATTAACATGACTTTGAATGAGCATGGGGTGGTTTCGTCGTTACATCCCTTTCCTTTTATGTAGTAATAGGCTAGGTTCTATATAGGTATTTGTCTTTCAAACGCTGTTTCTAAGCGATACACGTCCCTGTGAGTAAAGGATTACCTGTGACATTCAATTGCATTTATGGTTCAACTTAACGAGTGATAGATACGCTAGTTTCTATAACTGAGGGGACTTTACTTTTTGAAGTGAGAGAAATAAACACAAGTATAATTGATGAAAATTAATCGTTAATTTCTCAGAAATGATTGAAAAGAATAATGAAATATCGAAATACCACTCAAACCACGGCCTTTCTCTATACGAAGCCAACTTCGCCCGCAAGTCATAATTCGCGACAGTCTTCACCACTGGCGAATTGAAGCTTTGTTGTGATTCGGTATCTAGCGTAGAAGCGCGCTGCTCCTAAAATTCAAAGTGTGCGCTGCAAAACTAGCACAAAAAATGCGATGAAATGCAGCAATGTTGAAACTAAAAAGTGATGGAGATTGGCGCAGAGTATGACTTGAGGGAAAGTTTATAAGACACTTTCACATTTTACATTACATCAAATACTCGTTATTCTTAAGCTGTATGCGAGATCAGTTAATATAATGGTTCTGTTGTGTTTCAAAGTTTCATTGACACGTTCTTTGCCTTACTAACTTTATTCAAGGGTTGTCTTTGTGAAGAGGAGATCGCAAAAGTTAATTTTGATTCTATAAAATAGACAGATCCACTAAAAAAAATTCCAATTGATGTTTACCGGTATTTTTTCGGAGTGGTACAATGAAAAGGTATACAGATTTGACAAGAATGTTCTCATGGAATTCTTTTCTCTTAGCTAGGGTCACAAAAAATAAGTGTCACTAGATTGCCTGTCGTGAAACATTCCAAGAGAATGAATTGAAGACGACTTTCTCACGTCCCTGAGAGAAAAGCTCCAAAACACCTTGTACAAGTGGAAAATCTTCAACTTTAAACTTTTCTGCAACATCTAGTAGTGGTGTGTATGATTAGCCAAACCGCTGGTGTCACATGTCCAAATCAAACAGCACAAGTCCCGGTAAAGGTCGTCGCCGCTTGAGAAGAGGAACTTCACTGCTACCTCACCGGTAGACATATGTTCCGGTGATGGGTTTGTTTGTTCTCTGTGAGATTAGGTTCCAGAAACATGTAGCCAATACGTGATGCAAGCGATGAGATAACACGTTCAAAGACTAGCAAGAGACAGGCTGCCTGTAGGGACGGTATAGGTACTCGTGCTTCGCGTCTTCTTCAACGCATGGGGATTTTTTCCCGGTAATTCAATAATCTCTCGAGTGGCTGAGACAATGCTTACATTTCTTGCACGGGAGGGGAGGGAACGAGCCAGCATGTCAAGAATTGTCGCTGTTTGATAACATGGAAACAATTTGGCCTCTGCTCCAGTGAGAGACGGAGCTACGCGGCGTGTGGAGGAGTAAGGTGGATGTAACATATTCATATCACCCACTGGTGTGTCCGCCCTAGGGATATGCATTGTTGTGTTGGTATCATATATTGGTAATTTGCTCCTTACAACTGTACACACAAAGATGTATTGAACTGATAACGGTCGTTTTTTAACTTTGAAGATTTATTTGTCCAAATAAACTTACAAAACCGAATAATTAGGTTGATTTATAGTAATGACTAGGCGTGTCTATGTAAATAACATCTAATGTTCTCAGTAAATGGTCATTTGTAATCGTTCGCTATTAACTCGCATAGCAAAACTTTTCTTCAATTTTTTCTTGGGACCATACAAGTCTACCTGCCGCCAGGTAACATGGCAACTGCTCACCCAGGATGATGCAACTTGGTGACTGTTCGGTTTCATTTGGCTACAATGCATCTGGTCGTTGCGCGCACTAAATAGTATTGTACTATACGTATCTATATCGAAGCCACGTAGAATAAAAAAGAACTACATCGCATTTAAAAGTATTTACCATATTGTTATCATCAAGGAGTACTCAGGTTTTAACATGGAAATTGTACAACAATAGTATAATTATTATACGAGCGCTTCCTTTACTTAAACCTTTCTATTCATTACTTATGCTCCCGCAGGAAGAGTTATAAATTATGACATTAGTATTATTTATAAAATGTGTTCATCTCTGGTTCCACAGTAAGGAAAACAACGTTTCGCATACATGCTAACCTATTAATGACATTAACTGCAATAACAACCGTTTCCTCTCATATGGAAACACTGGGGTTCATTTCTTAACCAATTTAGATTACGTAGCTATGCGAAGTATATGATCATGTATAAAGTAATGTTTTAATGGTTATCATGACGTCAACATGACATTGACATGCCATTAGACAGCCTGATTCAGGAGCCAAATCAAACATACGATGCATATAGCTCCTCGTCGGATATAAATTATGTTTTGGGACTCATTCCCTTTTATGACTCATATTCTCAGCATTGTAAATAAATGTAACGTGTTGGGTTTTTTTCCTGCATATCTAAAGTTTTTCTACAATGCTATAATATCGGTCCATCAATTGCTCTTGTATGTTTTTATGGTTAACATATCATGAATACCACGTTTTAGACGTTCGAATCCAAAACAATATATATGTTAATATTAGTTTCAACGTTCAAGTTCACATATTTATCAAGGAATTATTTTTTTTTACTTTTGCAGTTTTATTAATATGTTTGCACAACAATATTAACAGAATCATAGCGAGCAATAGACAGATGTTCGGTGGATGTCTTACAGAAGGAATGTCACATTTTATTGACAGTATCACTCGGCTTCTGGAGTTTTGCAAGATTTAGCAAAACAAAAACATGGATCATGGAATGACAAAAAAAAGTATTTTTTTCCTGATGTCTTCTCCAAGAACAAAGATGGTATGTGTGTATGAGAGTATACATGTTATCACCCTGAAACCATGTGCTATATTCACAACATACTGGCCACATGCATCACACGTTCTCAATATTAAGTACTCTTTTGGGAGCGATGTTTGCTGTTTTACTTAACAGCATGCGATTTATGTAATTTCAAAACAGCTCCGAATGTTTGAAATCAAAATATTATTCCCTCCGTGAAAACACGTAAACGACACCAGTTTTAAGTTTTTCGAAGGGTGTGGTGAAATTAAAATACAAACAATATAAAACCTCATGTGCGGCAATACATTACAAAAGGTGTCAATGTCAGAAGCCTAAAGCCAGACCGCAAGATGTATATTTCTTAAGGACACACGCCAAAGTGATACAAATGGCGTAATTGAATAGTGAATGTAAAAACACTTTAGGTGTCCTGAGCATTCACCCCATGGAAAGTGACAATATTTTGCCCAAACTAATTACATTCTTGAAATTTAAAACAGAGTGAAGTTTAGCTGTTCTTCCATCATAGGTTATTGAGTAAGCGGACAGAACATGATATTGGAAGAGCACGTGATGAAAGAGCTTGTGTCATGTAAATTTCACAAGGGGGGTGATTGGCACCTGTTCGTGCTTATAGCAGGAGATGTTATCTACATCAATAAACAACACATCACACCGCATATCGTCTATTCCTCTGGGAAGGTTTAAAACATATGTCTCTGTCATATTTCATACGATTATTCCCCTGCGTGTTGGCGCGGGCATAAAAAGCGAATCTTTTGCCGCTAAATTAGCAAATTAACCACCAGAGAGTCGAGAAAGAGGCTCTGGGAATATCATCACGCGCTTCATTTCTTCACTCAATTTGTGGAGTGGCGTCAGGATACGAAACGAAACATTCCGTTTCTTCGCATGACCGTGTCAGTTGGACAGACTGTCTTTGTTCGCAACTTTATTTTATAAGCTCTTTTTGACGGGGGAGACAGTAGAAACTGATCTCAATTGATGTTATCTGATTCACAAGGGCCTCTACAGAACCGCAAGGTTTTGTCCTGTCATTTAAGAAGTTATTTATCGTGTATTTTGTATTTGATGCGAAAAGTCGAGACTCGAACTTGTTTCCATGTAAAACTGATTGCTCGGCGTTCTTTTGTTTATGATGTAAATTATATGTGATACCCCCTTTCTCCAGTGTCAAGACCCGAAACAATTAAATCGCACTTGTTGACAATTGAAAAGCTTTGGGGTCATAGAGAAATGAAATAATAACACTATCAATTTGCTTTATGGTATTTTGATTGTTAAATGGCCGTGTGTTGCTATTATATTTTATGTCTGTTTATTTTTTTAATATAAAAACATAAGAAATGTTGTAGTTTTTTTGTTTTTTTTATATGGAATGGATAGTAAAGGTTGATTCATCAAAATATGAATGTCTGATAATAAATATACACTGCTGATATTGTGTTTGTGTAAGAAACTGTATTTACAATCTACACAAAGGATTCTTGAAAGAATGTTACAAGAATTAAAAGAATTTAAACAAATTCATCTTCAAATAAAATCGAGATATGTACATTAATTAGTAAAATATTTTAGTTATATAAATGTAATTAATTAGTATATATATGAAACAAATAAGGAGCTCCGAAAGATAACTTAAAACAAACATTGAAGAACGTGTTATGTTTTAATATAAGAAGCATTAAAAGTTTTTATATCCGAGATCTTGATTACAACATTTATGTTAATCATTATCGAGTTAGGTGGCCAGTCTAAGCGTGTGTAAAATCTCTTAACTAACTAAGGAGGCCCCTAAGTGGGAATGGTTCATGTCATCGGGCCCGAAGATCATCAAGTTACTTTCATCGCAACTGTTATTAACGATGCTAATAAAACCCATAACAATTCAGTTTAACACCCAAATTCTTTTCAGAAATAAAAAAATATATAATATCATATGAATATTATCTTCATAAACATTTACATTTTTCACTTTAATTTAAAAGTTCACATCAACAGATGTTATCTCGATACGGAATGTACGATTATGATCTGAAACGTCTTTTGAAAAACGTTGAATTACATAAATTGGATGCAAAGCGTATGGAATTTGAAATTGGTTGCATTACTTTTTCATTTTATACAATAATTAATTCTTTATTTCGACAATTTATTAAGTAAACACTAAGTAAAGCACCTGTCCTCAAAGACCATGAAATTTGAACTCGTTACAAATCCAGTATTTCTGAAACGAAGTTAATATTGTGTTTCGTTTCGCTTCAGTGTCTGCACCTGCTTTTACACGTAACCCTAATAACCCGCCATGACCGCGCTGTCTAACTAATAGATTCATTGTGTGAGATTACTCTAAGTTGTCCGCTAAACTGAATAATGATTCAAGATGTTATCAACAATCTCAGTTTCTTCTCAAATTTGACAAATATCTGATGAGACATTGGTTTATTTCTTTATACCAGCCAGGTTTTATCAAAGCTTCGTTGTAATTCTTTATTTTAACAAAATACGCCAAGGTTTTTCTTCTGCATTTTCTTGTAAGATTATACTCACACAATGCTATCAGCAAGTGCCGAGATAGTTTCTTTGACAAACATCTTTTTGCACGTGGTTATCTTGACGTCTTGCTAGCTTTATTTATTTAACATCCATTTAAATTACGTTTGTATAACTTTCTTGAAATATTGGGAAATTGTTAACATCCTTCATAGTTTAATTGTTTGTGTAAACTCCTGATATCAAGAAATTTTAAATTGTTTGTTTGGATGAGGTTATACGGGTCACGTAAATAACTGCGTATACATTTGCAAGTTGTTGTCTAATGTTGATGATTGAATTGAATTTTATTTCAATATAATATTGATATTATAATATATAGACGATGATAGTTTATTTAACACCAGTAATCCAACAATTACATTAGTTCCCTGTTCCCAAGCGCATCATCGTCAAACTGCTGACCATCGCTAGTCCTGCTCCACGACTGTAAAGAATAAGAGCATTTACAGCGTTGGTCTTTATTTAGCAAGTCTAGATAAACTGAATATATGGAACTAAACTTGTATTAAGAGATAAAATCAAAGGGCTGAAGGTAGATTAATTATTAAATTACATAGAATGTATTTTAGATTTGACCATCGCCTACAAGTGTCTGAAGACTGACCACTGTCCGAAGTATATGTCATCACTATTGACCTCTCAAGTTCCAACATGGTTTCTAAGATCGAAGAATAAAGACCCTCTGTTAACATAACATTTAGGCCTATATAGTGAGATCGACCAGGTGTACAGTCCAAGTTCTCTGGAACAATTATCCTCTCGACGTTAAATCTGAATAATCTATGCTTATTCGAAATTCGATATCTAAACGTTTCTAATAATACAAAAATAAAATAAATGTAAATTCCAAACTCCCACATCATCAACAAAAGTCAACTAGTGTCATTACACATTGTTAACTCTTCCAACATGATGAAGTTTACCTTGTTCTGAATCCAATACCATCTCCAAGGCATCACTCTTAAAGCAGAATTGCATATTTTCTTAAAACAACTCCTGTCACAAAACCATCAAAATTGCATCTTTTCGGAATACACTTCTATCAGCTAACTACTACTATAAAGTCAAACCTACAAATTTTTTCCCTAATTCACTTAACCATCACCAAACGAGGAACTCTTCAACATCAACTCACAGAAGCTGTTACTTGGAACCAGAGCGTTATTGCTTATATTAACCCCGTGTTTTGTCACAATCCTCTTCACAATCTTCAAAATGCTGATAATATTGAGATTAAAATTCCTTAGCGACGCATCATTTGGGCAATATACTTATCCGTGATCGTATGAATAAGTCACTACATGTTAATTTAAATTCGAATACTGTATATGCATTGACATGAATGGTAAATGCTGATTAGACTCGATGTTTTGGAAAGTAATTAACATGTTCTACCCCACCGATAGCGCTAGTTATTCACTCAATATCAAAGGTAAGCGCAAGTTTGTAAGAAGCTTTGAAAACTTAACATGTAATTCGATAACTTAGAAAATAACATAGAAAAATATGTTCCTCTTTACCAAGCATAAGAAGGGGGGCATTATAATGGATGATAATGTGATACGTTATCTGAACTATTCAGTTCTATTCCATTGAAAGATTACATGAAGTGGGAAAAACATGCAGAAAACGCGAATGAAACAATTGGCCACTAATCAATGAAACTAGGTATTTGCGAGACATATCTTCAATCAGGCACAATAGTTTAGAAAATATAATATGCTTATATTTAGTTATAATAATACGTTTTTATTTGTTTTGTTTTTAAACTTGAATATATAAAAAAATTATACATTCAATGTTATATATACAGGGGTTTTTTTGAAATTTCAAACACTATCGGTTTTAACATGCACTTAGCGCACTGTAACGCTCTTTGCATGATAAGTTCAGGATCGTAAATGTCGGAAAATAATTACATGTCATCTTTGTTTAAGTTTGTTCCAATCACTCTGCCATAGAGTGGAACGAATTTCAATGACGCCCGCAATCATTACCAACTTTGACAGGGCAAAACACAACAACGCGTGCCCACGGCTCGCATGACGTTCAGCTTTGAATTTATGGTGTGCCAATGTTAGTTTAAAATTGCTATCAATTTTAAAAGTATTAAGCGTTTCAAATTAACAAAACAATTTGCAGTTTTAACAAAAACGTCTCTAAATTGATGTTTTTTAAAAGCTTTAAATGTTCATTTTTTTCAAATAAAAACAATCTATGTGAACTGTTAATTCCCTCGGTTTAATTATACTGTCTTAACGTTAAGTGTAAGATTACATACCATATCTTTTAGTCATAAAATTTTTGAAGATTATTCAAAATATCTTCCTTTGCTCCATTTCAATTTCTACATGGATGTTAATATTCGTTTTATTTTATATTGGCTATGAAAGTTAAACTTAACAATACAAAAATTAAAGGTTTTTTTTTTAATTTATTGTCTGTCTAAATTGAGTATAAAATTGTCTAAAAAGAAATTATACAGGCGTCTTAACACAGAAAAAATTATTTTTTGAGTTCACTTTTTCAAGATTCATATTTTGTATTACCTGTCTTACATGTATGTGTCAGAGCAAGCCTGAGTTTATATCCTTTTCAGAAGCATTGAAGCATTTAGATTTTACCAAACGATATGACTTGTACAAAAGTATATATTCTAAACGTTTCAAATCGTCTGTGTTGAATGTACTTCCAATGCCATGGTGGGTTTAAATGCACTGTAACACGTATTTTGAAAATTATGTTTCCTCCAATTGTTTATTTATTATTAGAGTATATACAATATATTGTTACGTTAGAGGGTAAAACATTCTATTTCATCCAATAATTAAGCCATATTTCATAGAAAATAGTTATCCATTCTGTGGAACTCAGTTTCACGGAGTGTTTAGGTATCGCTGCATCAATCTTATCACTTGAACTACCTTCAAGCGGCCATTTTAGTGTGAACACCGAAACATGGCCGTTCGAAGAGAAAATGACTCGCATAGCCAACCCAAACCATGTACGTTCGTTTTGAAACTCTTCCGGTTATTGATTGTGGTGTATTATTTAGCCATTGGTAAAACTAATTTCCTTTTCGTGGGAGCAATTTATTTCAGTAAGAACATCGTTATATAGTGCCTTTAACTTTGATGTCAATTTCAAGGTATGAAAACATAAACTTTGTTTGAATAAATTATTATTGTCAGACAAATACAATTGTAATAATGTAGGTGTCTCTATCAATATATAACTTATCATTTCTTCTTTGGGTCATGTTATAAATGTTTCTTAAACGTCTGAAATGCATTTAAAAAATTATATTACCTTTACAATTCTATTACCTTTTTAACATTTTATTTCATTTTTTTTTTCACAGCAATGTAATCTTTCTTTATCATTAGTGCTCCATTTTAAACGAATCTATCGCCTGTTTAGTTATGCCCATGTTTTCTCTGGTCTACGTGGCATAATCTGATAATATAATTGAAAGTCCAGATCAATAAAATTGTACTCCACAAATTAAATTAAAATATAAGAGTTCTTACATTACATGTTCTTTTTATCCACATCATTGTTTTTAAAAATCACCTTGTTGACATAACCAACGCCTATTTCAATGTATTGTGATGTAAATTTATATTCTTTTCATCAATGTTTATATATTAAGTATAAGTTATGTATAAGTATAATGTAAATGTTCTTTTATGTATATTATTGTTATCTTATCTACATTAATACATTCTTGTTCAAAATATGTTCATAGAAAATCTTTTTATATAAATGTAATGATTTTCAAAAGAATTTTAGTACCGGGTAATTGTTTTTCGTTGAAACAAACTTTTGTCTCAATACTTTACACTGAATTGAACTCGATCACGCTTTCAAACGCTTTGTTCGCCGAGATGGTTGTGGGTTGTTGTTTAGTTGGGGTTTTACGCCTGCTTCCAATAGTAGCGATTTCGCCGGCGGGTCAATGGTTGTAGAACACATGTTCAACACAATATATAAATCTGTACCAAATCGACAGAAAGACGAGCTGACAATGTCGTGCTATCCGGTAACAAACGGACACGAATCAGTAACAATTCCCCGGATTTTACCGATGTTCCTTTGCAACCGGATCAGCAGGAACCGGGCAAATGTCGTGGAAAACAATTTAACATCCTGAAGACCGTGCTCTTGGTTCAGGAGCGCCGTGAAAGAATTGTTTAAACAATCGACAAAAATGTGCCCCCTAGTCTTGTTACGTGGTTGTGTGAAGGGAACACCCTGTGGCAACAGTGCCTTATGTTTTCAATGATAACACGAAGCGGGTCCGTTCTAGTTTAGAGATCATCCATTTTTCACGGCAGACGTTGTTTAATTTATGGACGTCACTTACAGTCTAGCAATCGCTATGTTGGATTCATTAAGCGTTTACAGGATTGTTAAATTGACAAATGACATGTAAGCAAAATGTGCAAAACTCGTTCGTTTAGCTAATGAATTGTTTTTAAAAGATAAGGTGATTAATGAGTGAATATATTCAACAGCAATGTGGTACGGCTGAATGTCAAAATTAATTTTATCGTAAATGCATCAGGAAGGCAATCGTGAAGAGAATTGTATTATGTCGTACAGCTGTAATATAACTCAGTTTACTTGATTGGGATTTATCCCACCCTCTTGCTTTTGCAGCTGCCAAATGTGAAATTATGAATCAAATAACAACTTGCACGATTATAGTGATGTTACGTATCGTAGTCTCCGAGATGAGATAGAGTTGTCACTCGACACTCATTTTCATTTTTTGTTAATGCTTTATCTAAATTCCTTATTTCAGTCTAATTTTCATTCAGTATTTCAAGTTTTGTCGAGTAGATATGATTTTCATGTTCATAAAATTCAAATCTTTCCACAAAGACTTCTTTTATCTACACATTATTTTTATTATTAATTATATTAATACGAAACGGTCAAAGCAATACAAGGAGATGTATCACTGAACAAAAAGTATTAACCTCCATACAATGACAGGTGGACATTGAGCAGTGATAACTATAAACAATGATATATCTCATATCTGAATTGGTGTCGGTTTTGACAAAGCAGTAGATACAGTAGCAAATGAATATGGTTTCAATAAAGTTTGGTCTACTATTTGAAAAAATATAAATGATTGTATTTACCAAGGTTTTTGAAATTATCACCCATCCAAGCTGAACTGACGGGACATACTCAATCAGGGTACATGATACAGAAAAATAGTGAAATAAGGAACTACAAACATAATGGGATCAATTTCATTAATATTGAATGAAAGGAAACAATGTCCATATTTCAAATGAACCCCACGTGTTTGGCCAAACATGAGGACTGAATAACCCCGAATGATCAACTTTATAATGGCCGACCTGAAGACAATCTATCCAGCAATGAGTCCAGCAGAATGTGACAGGCGTCAGTCAGCTGATTTGTTTGTAAAACAAACATTATTCCAGTCACTTAAACTGCTAATTGACACCACTGTCAATTTCACCCGGCCCCGTGGGGTGATCGGGAAATGTTGTCACTTGTTGGTATTTGATTGACAGGGTCGGTAAAATATGCACGGACACATGCGAATTTCAGAAATGATGGGGATAGCGTGTACATTTCACCGTTAACCTCTGCCAGCTGTTGATATTGACATCATCTCTGTATAAGGTAAATGTGAAGTGGGCAGGCTTGTGTGGTGTATTACACGTGACCCAGAGAAGATGCCCCAGGTATGTCAAGAATCACTCCACCCAGGAACTGACACCCGTGAACCCCATCTCCGTTTTGAGCAATTATGTTTAAAAATTGTTTAAAAGTCAAGAATGGAATGGTCGTGTTTATTTCTCTTGCATCTCTAAAACACACACGCATGTGCGCTGTGACAAACTCTGTGCAGGAATTATAACCTTTGTCCAGTGATGGCGTCACACCGCTAGCAACCTGTGAGATATTATATGATGTTTGTTGTTACCTAAGTGCAGAATATTTCATCAGGAAACAATAGTTTTAAATATTCTGACCATGTTTTTATGACATTTGACTAATAACTGTAAGCAACGGAGGTAAAACAAGGGATATACTACAGATTTAAGTAAGCGCTCTGTAGTATAAACTTATTAGTCGTGATGAAAATGGTTTTGAGAGTAAACAAGTGCAATCTCAACAGATGATGACGATCATTACAAGTGATCATCCAGTGGATCATATGAACATCACCATACTGTGCACTGACAGTATCACTAGTATCAGCCAGGTGATGAGGGGCTCTGACCACACGTGATGACAACTGTTGACAGAGCCAGTAGTGCACGTGTAATATCACATTCGTATACAATACAACTTCTCTACATTGTATCAAAATATTGCCATTGGTTCCATACAACCTATCTACATTGTATTAAAATATTGCCATTGGTTCCATACAACCTCTCCACATTGTATTAAAATATTGCCATTGGTTCCATAAATCCTATCTACATTGTATTAAAATATTGCCATTGGTTCCATACAACCTCTCTACATTGTATTAAAATATTGCCATTGGTTCCATACAACCTCTCCACATTGTATTAAAACATTGCCATTGGTTCCATACAACCTCTCTACATTGTATTAAAATATTGCCATTGGTTCCATACAACCTCTCCACATTGTATTAAAATATTGCCATTGGTTCCATACAACTTCTCTACATTGTATCAAAATAATGCCATTGGTTCCATACAACCTCTCTACATTGTATTAAAAATTGCCATTGGTTCCATGTGTAATATGAAATTATCTTATATATATGAACATGCATACTCCTTGTCTTTGAAACCTTTTAGTGTAAATATAATAATGCTTCTCGTTTTGTTTAATACTAGTTGCGTATTTGGTATTGAAGAGCCAAGAAGGCATACTTATAGACTGGAAATGCCATTAGTTGTGATAAATAAAGCTCCATTGATTACATCACACAATAAAAACATTTTACAACACCAATGATCAACTACATATCAGGCTGCTTGATGACATCAATGACCATTTCAAACACAATCCGCTTTCAATTCAGTTTGGTTTTTTTTGGTTTTCAGATCGTCGAAATAACTTGTATGGTGAATTATTTAATTTCAAGAACAATTCCAAAATTTTATGAAAACTAAAATATATTCAATGTCAGAGTTGAGCAAACCGGACTGTAAAACGTCGCTAGTATTCTGTGGCATTGATTAACTGTTGAGACTGGGACAGAAGAGTAGTTTATGGTTTCTACAAGTATACGATAATGGTAATGGTTCCAATGATGGTTTCTACAAGTATACGATAATGGTAATGGTTCCAATGATGGTTTCTACAAGTATACGATAATGGTAATGGTTCCAATGATGGTTTCTACAAGTATACGATAATGGTAATGGTTCCAATGATGGTTTCTACAAGTATGATAATGGTAATGGTTCCAATGACAGTCAAGAGAATGCAATACGTGCCACCAGCTAGACCTGATGATAGCTTTGTTCATCTCAGTCCCCTCTTCTCATCAGTTCTGACGCATTTCTTCCCCTTCCCCCATCTCCCCATCTCCCCATCCCCCAACAAAACAGGTGCCCCATGAGGATCCGGTGCCATCGGTCACTCTGACTGACCTGCTAACATGGTTAGTGACAGACACTGATGAGCTTCGGACATTCAACTGACCAATGCTAAACGCATTACAGACGCGTAATCGGCCATCTCCGGCGAGACTCGGAATTAATGACCAGTGAAATTGAGGCTGGAACATTGGACTGGTTTGATTCCTCGATTGCGCTTTGCGATCGAATTTCATACACTGGTTGCAGTAAAACCATAAGCATTTTACAATAAAGTAAAAGTAAAACATTTCTACATGCTTTAAAAAACAGTTGTTATAAAAGAGAGTGATATTGTCAAACAAGGCTTTGTCAGCTTGAACCATACCAAATGACCATATTGTGGGAAAGGAAACGTATCTATCTTATAGAAAATATCAAATTGGTAATATGTTTTCTTCTTGTGTCTTTTTTTAAATTAAAAAAAAATAATTTGTTTTAAAACATATTGAATAGTTGACAATAAATTTACGAATCCATTCGTTTGCTCCAATATGTCAGCAAATTGTCACTTTAACCAGTGGGGCATGTAATTCATATTTCTCGCTATGATTCACAACGAGCTGACTTTAGCAAAACTGTGAAATTGGTCATGCGGTATTACACCCCGTACTTAGTGGGGATGAGGAGGTTTGTTTAGAATGCTAAAATGTTATGATATTTATCCTAACCTCTTGTCATGGCCGATTTGGGTCACTAATCAAGCTTGTTCTTGCATTAAATAACTTATATTTTATATCATATTTTTATACACTGATTATCATAACACACGTTGAAGCGATGTTTACTATTATTTCAAGACTTTTGTAATAAAACAGAGTATTTTGTTTCTTGGACTTGATGTATAACTTATTTTTCTAATGGGAACCGTCATTCTAAACTAAACTAAATAACGTTTAACTTTCAAATAGTGCAGGTATTAACATGCATAGCATTGACATACATTGGATATACAGTTTCCTTGATAACAACTTCTATATATAGTTTTAAAGAGAAAGGACGTTTCGGAGTATATGATTACTCCTTTATTAAGTTGATATACTGATGAAGGTTTACACAAGACACGACGGTCGTTTAATTTTGGCGATTTTGACGTCCCTGGGTAACTTCTTATAGAGTATTTCACATAATTCACTGTCAACTTACGAATGTGAAGAATGAAGGTATTTCCGTCTTATATGCCTCATACGTACGTATAACTATGGTCTTCCTTCTTACCCAAGTGTTTCCACACAATAGTAGTTGTTCCTTTATTTTATCAAAGACCATAAAATGATTATTTTATTGTCTCTGACTTTATATTTCAAAGAATCAAATGATTCAAATGTTGAATGCATATTAAGTATGACGGTTATGCGGCAATTGGATGATCACATATCTGTGTGTGCTACAAGATCTACATGTATATACTGCTACAATCATTCACCTGGGCCGTTATGTCGTATACATACAGATTGATGCTAAGACAATGCTGACATAACAACACATGTATACGCGCTTTCAAAGTCCTGCTCTAAAATTAGTCAAATAACATTATGGCAGCTTGTCCAAAGTATGTATTTCAATGGGCAAATCTGGATTTCATGATATAAAGTTTCAAACTCAGAAATTAAAGTGCTGGGTAAAAGAAACGATACCAATAATCATGTAGGATATTATAATCAACAAGTCATACATACGAATGGGATATAGTTACATCATGTCTCCAGAAGTCAACTAAACTAACTGTTAAAGTTGGGAATCATTATTTATTATACGTTTCTGAAAAACATGCCTTTAAAATCGTCGTTTTGGCGATATAGGGGAATGAATTAGGATTTGTTTATGATGTCCCTCAACAATGATGCGTTAACAAAATAATTTATTTCGACCACATCTTGTATCAAAATGTGTTACACTTACAACCTACATACCAAGCATACTGTCCAAAACCATTTTGACAAAAGGCGATATCCGAAACCATTGTGTATCTGAAAAGACATAAAGATATATTAAAAGAGTATTATACCCTGATGATTGCTATACATGTACGTGTGTACCTTTTTTCAAACATATACTTATCATGTCAAAGATATTTAAAGTTCACGTTATCCAGAATCAATAGTTTTGTTTTATTAGTCTGTTTTCAATTTGTTCCTTTGCCTGGCAATATAGGAGGGAAATGGTTTATTAAAAATAGGTCTCAAACTAAATCTTAGACTACGATCTGCTGTGGTAAGTTTATGTTATATCGGTATGGGTTCGAACCACGCACTGAACTACCAGCAAGTGCGTACTATATATTTATGATATTCCACCAAATATTGTGGTACAGATCCTTGGTGTGATACAATGTAGTCAAAAAGTTACCTTGCATATATACATAAATGTTCAGAGGATATATTAGGCGGTGCAGACATCACATGGAAAGTTGAAATATAATGAATGCAGTCAACTTAGGCTGCTACGCAAAGGGAATTGCAGTTTTCAAGATGTATATATATCTGGTATTGTCTGTGATCGACGGCGTTTCTTTACGTCCATTCATCAACATTTTAGATCGCAAACTTTTTTGATATCATTTAGATGAACAATTTCAAGCTGACCTATTGTCAGCCACACGTTGGTGACACATGTTGAATTGTAAATCGTGCACAACTGACTTGTCCTATGCCATATTGCCAGTACTAAATGTGCAAGGAGAGGGGGCTGGACTAGGATGACGTCATCCTTTTTGGTACGACATTAACCATGGCGTCCTACAATGGCGTCATTGTATTTCTATCTCACATTTAACGAAACGAAAGTTAGTACAGTTACAACCAGTTACTTTCCCTCAGAGGCCTTATGTATAATAAACAAAAAGAGTTGTTTGTCAAATAGAAATTAGTTTTGGACTAAAGTCCTTAACTAAGATTCTTAGTGAAATTAACTGTAGTTTGTGG
Organism: Gibbula magus; assembly: GCA_936450465.1. Classification (NCBI taxonomy): domain Eukaryota; kingdom Metazoa; phylum Mollusca; class Gastropoda; order Trochida; family Trochidae; genus Gibbula; species Gibbula magus. The sequence goes on along the minus strand of OW388291.1, from coordinate 74,380,900 downwards.
TGATCATCTTGAAACGAAATTAGCGTTTCAAATTAGAGGATTTTTTTCAATTTTTCTCTCAGTACATTATTCAAATCATTTGTTGGTGTCAAACTGATGTATCATTTCTTGAAAAACTTCTCATAAACAATTGTGGCGGTAAGCAGATAGGTACAGATATCAGCGAAATCACTCAACTGTAGACTGCACCGAATCTCCAGGGAGAGTGTGGCGACATTCTGTCAGTAAGACTGTAAGTTTTATTCATTCACTTAGCGCTCTCTCATTCCGCCCTATTAGTCGGAACTGTTAAAATGTTGATAGAAACGCTCTGGTGTTGGCTATACCATTACCCCGAGCCGGCAGACCCGGGGGTAATATGTATACCATGTGATCCCTCCCCTGGGTGACGGGTTTACAACTCGGAGGCATTTCTCAGCGATATAATTAAAGAATTACCACAAGACGGTAGGGCGACTTGGAGGCATCTTCATTGCCCGGGTCATTAGTTAGCAGTTTGTGGGGGACGGCGAGACAGACACACCCATCTATCTATTGTCTCTACTCAAACTGACAGGTCTGTTTGCAAATGTGCTTCACTAAAAAATGTTATTTTGATTTTTATCTTGGAACAAGTGGAGACAGATGATGAATCCTTTTTATTTACAGGCTTTTTTTTATTGCGATGCTGCTTTAAACTGTACTCGTATGGAGAATCCTAACGTCATGTGACAGTACTAAAGTCATTTACCACACGAGTTGACTATGTTTTTTGTTTCTAAAAATGGTATTTGACATTGAGTAAAATAAACTGAATCACGAAAGAAAGTACCCACCTCAGTTGGTTTCGATTAATTCAATATTTAAACATATAAGATGCATTTGATTATGGCATTATACAATAACACATATCTGCAATAGTTTGAATGAATTACATTGGTGACTTGTTATTTTTTAGTTGGAATATCTTTGTTTAATGTAGACAGGGACGAGAAATGAAATTTACATTAATATGAGCCCTACCATGTTTTAAAATGTTGTACATGTTTGTAGAACGAGGTACATTTATTGATTTTCACAAAGAAGATGCCTTATATGTCGATGAACAGTTGTATTGTATCCAAAATACATTTGAAATAATTGTAAACTCAATATATCATTTTTTAAGAAAATTAAAAACCACGTAGAAGTATTCCTTGGCTAATGACTAAACGCCTGCATTTTTTCAGTGTGAGAGTACGACGTCGTAAACTTTAGATATTTGTAAGTCATACATATGATAAAACCAACTGCATGAGGTGTGTACTTTCTTTTGTACTTTAGAAGGCAGGCCTGATCGAATATCCTTAACGTCATGATTTGCATTTGTCATTATTTCTTATTTTATTATTTGAAATCGAGCAAGAGATATATTTCATTTTAATTTCTGAACATGTACGCGATAAAAATAGATTACATATTTTTAAACTGACCATTGTTGGTACTCTGCAATTATATACAATATCGAATTATTTAAAATTCCATCCTCTCTTGAGCCAAAGGGTCGCCTTATCCACATGTTATAATCTCCAATGGTCATTGAATCTGTACACAGCATTTCAGTATTCTCTGACTTTTCGTTACGTGTTTTCATTCCAATAAAGAAATTTACTATCCATACATCTTGGTTTATTTCTAAAATACAGAAAAATAAAAATATTGTCAGTTAAATCAAATAAAGTACATGTTTTCACGATTAAAACTTTGAACTCGTACATGTATATCATAAACTCGGTACTTTTGATATTGAGACGTTACGTACATGTAGGATGATGGTTCTATGATTCTAATCAGCCGCAGGGTGAAACATAACCAATGTGACTTTTGTGACTATTTTAACGTGATGAATATTTATCTAAAGGAGATAAAGAAGTTATTACACTCTAAAGAGTGTCACAAGACTTGGTGCAAGTGTGTATGCCCTTCACTCACCTTTGATATTATAAAAAAAACACACTCTCAAGTACATGCCATATGTACGCTTGCTTTTATGATATTCTCTATACGTGACAGACTGTTTTCTTATTATACAATTTTGCAATTAAAATGGCTTAATAAAGTTAGTTAAGCATATCAGCTATTTTCTAAAATCATAAAATTTATTTCCAGAAACTAATGAATGCGCATGCACTGTTATACAAGTTACTGTTTACAGAAAACAAGTTCAAACATACTATTACCGGCGGATTGTAGATTTAATATATTTTTTTATAAAGCTTTACTTGAATGTGTATTTGACACTTGCCAATGAGACATTTTAAAACAATTATAAGAAAGAAACAAATTCAACATGTGGATGTATTTTACTTTGAAGTCTTCTAAACTTCTACGCTTTCAGAAGAACACTCACAAGTTTCCAAAACATCTCACGAATGAATTCGTCTCCCTCATTCTCTTACAATCCCAACAACCGATGAAGCCCCAATGTTTTCTTGTCAACACAAACAAAGTTTCAAAACTTTAAAACTTAATTAACGCGCACCTTTCGTGGTCACGTGACTGTCACGTGATTTGAGCTCTTGTTAGCGGTGGAAACCATGCGTTGTGAAAGAGGCGTCTTTTCCAGACAAAATATTGACTCGTTCCAATCTCGCCGGTGTGGTCGAGTGAATGTATATGTACTTAGATGAAACATAAACATTAAATTTTCCAGTAAAAAAATCATTTTGGGTTTAGAAACTTTTATTGTTTTATCATGTGGTACTTCATCGTCGTGTGATGGTTTTACCACAACGAACCCCTTCTAAAGTGCGGTTTTACATGTTTTAACCCTCAGCAATATCAAGCGTCGAGTGTCCTTTTGTATGTGTCTTACATTGGTGGAGTATATTAACATTGATTCGGAGTGTATTGAACATTGTCATTACCATGTTTTTTTGTGATTTTCATTTGTTTAAAATACTTTATGGGAAAAACTTTTGACCATCCTCTTTGGACGTTATTTCCAAATTATATTTAGTTTGATGTCATGTTAAGCATCAAGACAGAAACAAAAAAACTGGAATTAAAAATTGATAATTCCAATATTTTTCATGAATGAATTTGTTTATCATTGACATTACGAGCAAGCGTGTTTATATTTAGTATATTCAGTATATTTGTACTTTTTAAACACATGTATGGTTGGTATACATGGATAGCCGCACTGATTGACACATTCATTTCTCTACCTTTGAAAAAATATATAGAGTGATTTCAGTAAAATATATACGTATTTATTATATTATATGTATATATTAATAGGTTACAGTTTAAATATATATTGCTAAACTCAAGTGCAAAAGAAACGTCCAATAGAAAACAAGATACATGTAGTTCAACCAATGAGCGATACATACGCCTGAAACAGAGTTACATCATGTCTTCAGAAGCCAACAAAATCAAGTTTGAAATTTTACAACATTATCTGTTCATATTTCTGAGAACCAAACTCTTAAATAAATAGTCGTTTTTCGAATTTCCTTTACCAGACGAGATAGGAGAGTCAAAAAGGGCTTTACGGCCTGTTTTGTTACGTCCTGCAGTAAAGATGCATGCGTCAACAAATTTAAGTCCAAGCAGGTTATTTATGTCGACAACATCTTAATAAATACTAACATTATATCTATATTTCATAACATTCTACCCTAAATACCAAACATTATGTCGAGAAAACCCCTTTGATATAGCAATGTCAGCACCCCAAGTGTGTTTGAAGGGACATGATAATAAAAGTATCATACTCTGATGTATGAAAATGTAAATACTTATTTTACTAAACATGTCTATCGAATACATTCAATATATATGTTTCTTTTGCACGTGAGTATATTTCTGTTGATTTCAGGAGAGTGAGTATTTAGTTGCAGTGGAATAATGGTGTATCAATACGAAAATTTAATCATTTTGAATAGTAAATGACATAATTTACCCGAATTTTATAATTTAAAAATTATGATTGTTTATTGTAACACATTGAGTATGCGCTGTATTTATCAATAGTGTATGCGCTTTTGACTTGTTTACCGTAACTTACGTTTGGTTTGAATCCAATATGCTTTTATTTGAAGATGATATTTCACGATGACCAAGTGTTCATAGCACCGAAGCATGGTAATCCAATCTGTGGGAAATTTTTTTTTACGAAAATACATTAGGTTAGAATACAATGATGCATTGTAACTCGTTGTAACATTGTAACTCATTTTAGTAGGTATGGCCGCCTACCTTGCTAGGTAATGCAATGTAATCAATGTATACATGAAAGCTCACTGTAACTCAGAAAAATAACAAATTATCTGTAGTATGTAATTTAGTAAGGTAAACATCATTTCTAATAACTTGATTATATACAATAACGGACTAGAAGCACTAGTAGGGTCATGATTTCACCAAAACTGAAGAAATGTTCAGCCAAAGATTCGATCCTTTAATCTGATCCACCTATTTGCTGTATTCTTCGCGAAACATACATAGTCTAGCACGAGTTATTTCCCTTTGATCGCAAACCATCTCTGCATTGCAAGGGAAGTGTTTGCCCTGTATTTCAAAATGTTCAGTGATCTTTGTTCTCACGCTTTGCTTTAATGTGATTATAATGCGGAGACGTTTTTTCGGGTGTCAAGGTACAGATGTGAGACACAAAACTCCTTATGTAACACTTCTGTTTACATGGGGGAAAACAATTCTTTTGGAAACTGCGTTTTGGATTTGCATGGAACCTCGAGAGAAGTTGAATGCTATTTAAACGGGAAATAGTGTCGCCACTAAAAGGCACATATATATATGTGTGTGTGAGTGTGTGTGTCTATAAACCCTACCCTTTTGCTATATACAAGGATACATGTGTTATGGGTAACCCATGGCCTATAGGTCTATGCCTTATATCCGCATAAACTGGATATGATGAGTATAAGTAAGGTATATATATATATATATATATATATATATATATATATATATATATATATATATATATATATATATATATATATATTATCTTTGTTATGAGAGGTACGTGCTTAATATTAATAGTAATAACTCAGAAATGATATGAAGTCCATTTTCAATGTTCTAGTTTACAACTGGAAATCTTTAGACCTTTGTTCCCATCATAACGTCTGGAATTTCGCCTTTTGAATTCTGCGGTTTCATTTACCATATTTTTGGAATTTTTCAAAAGGAAGTTATGTATTTACTCTTTTAGATCAAGGAAACGCATTCATCTCCATCGTCGTGGATTTGTTAAGACAGGGTAAAACTTGTCAGAGATCTGTCAGTAGGCAAACAGCTTCACCGATCTATTTTTCACGGGAGATTCCTCTTGTCATAAGTTGCATGGAATAATCGTTACCCCGGCGTTCACAGGGGGAAGAAGGAGGACCTCGCGTTAGGTGATACCCCCCGGGTAGCGGCGTGAAGACAACTTCATCAACAAGTTGATTTTACTGACCAAACTGTTCACCAGATGATGAAGACGTTCCTATGGGAGATAAGTCTCTGATTCAAGAATCTTTGTCATTGTTGATGTGATTATAAATGTGGAAATGTGGCCATAAACCTGCCTCTGATTAAGAATTCCAATGTCGGTGTCGGGATAAAGCAAATAAGGAACCACGGTGAAAACTATTATATGGAAATATGATGCAAAGTCCTACATGTAGGCGTAGTAGGCGTAGTAGGCGTAGTAGTAGTAGTAGTAGTAGTAGCTGTAGTCGTCGTCGTAGTAGCAGTGCTGTAGTAGTAGCATCAGAAGCAGTAGTAATATCTGGGACTAGAAAAAGCAGTAGCAACTTGCGGTAGTAGTAGTAGTAGTAGTAGTAGTAGTATTAGTAGTAGTAGTAGTAGCAGCAGCAGTAGTAGTAGTAACAGTAGTGGTAGTAGTAGCATCCGAAGCAGTAGTAATATCTGGGACTAGAAAAAGCAGTGGCAACTTGCGGTAGTAGTAGTAGTAGTAGTAGTAGTAGTAAGAGTAGTAGTAGTAGTAGTAGTAGTAGTAGTAGTAGCAGCAGTAGTAGTAGTAGTAGTAGTAGTAGTAGCAGTAGTGGTAGTAGTAGCATCAGAAGAAGTAGTAATATCTGGGACTAGAAAAAGCAGTAGCAACTTGCGGTAGTAGTAGTAGTAGTAGTAAGAGTAGTAGTAGTAGTAGTAGTAGTAGTAGCAGCAGCAGTAGTAGTAGTAGTAGCAGAAGTGGTAGTAGTAGCATCAGAAGAAGTAGTAATATCTGGGACTAGAAAAAGCAGTAGCAACTTGCGGTAGTAGTAGTAGTAGTAGTAGTAGTAGCAGTAATAGTAGTAGTAGTAGTAGTAGTAGAAGTAATAGCAACAGTAGTGGTAGTAGTAGTAGTAGTAGTACTGTAGTAGTAGTAGTAGTAGTAGTAGTAGTAGTAGTAGTAGTAGTAGTAGGAGTAGTAGTAGCAGTAGTGGTAGTAGTAGTAGTAGTAGTAGTAGTATATAGCACGCGCTAATTTAAGTCTTGCTGCATTTCCTTCACTTTCTTGTGATAACACAGCGATACGCTGCACCTGAACTGCGTAGTGGGCTCCGATTTGCTAGCACAGGAAAGTAAAGGAAAGGCAGCAAGTGTTATACTACACCAGATGGAATGTGAAAACAAGGTACGATATATATGTTCAACCTGGTGGAGGAGTTAGCATTTACAACGAAATGCCGTGTATGTTCACAATAAAGAAGTTGTTAGGAAGCCAGTATTGTTTTCTTATTCCACTTCAAAACGCCCTTCAAAATAGAAATCAATTAAATGACCGTATAAACATTGTGGATTATAATTATTTGTATGCTTTACTTCAAATGAAATAAACGTATGATGGTTGAGTAAATACGATCATGTAATTTGACATTAAATTTATGATACAATTTGATTAAATTGGCATGTATAACGTTAAATGTTGTCAAAATACTGTCATTTATTTCACGAAAACTAAAACGATCCAAGTAACATTTTTCTCAAAAATTGTCAATACAGTTGTTCTTCGTTATTACCATGATACATCGTCTGGTTATGTGAAGTGTTCCATGCATTGCACGCTGTATCTTCACAATCCCACAATGTGTTATTTACATTCTACGAAAATCTGTCATTCGTTCGAGGGAGTTCACTTCTTGTGAGTCTCACTGCACATGATGTATGTGACAATGTCGGCTACAACGAGACCGTGCGACATGGTGACAAAAAGACCTAGCATCTAACCCTGCATGGGTAACCTCTCATTTCTCCCAATACATCGTTCAGCAGAATGCTCTCTGCATAAGAAACATCACATTTCACAGTTAACGATTTCAACATATCTATTTATATAAAAACGAAAATAAGTCATGGGTCAAATATATGAAATATATGAGATTTATGTTTATAGTTTAGTTTTGCTTTTAGTGGACAAAGAACCGTTTAGTATAACTGATAGAATTCCATTTTAAAATCAATTTATACATCAAGTGTCAGAACTCTTTGTGGATATGGTTTTGATTTTTTTCGAGGACAGTTTTGATTTATTGAGAGTGTGTCAAGTATCAGAGACATTTATCACACACATCATCACATATTTAGTTAAGAGTGAAACCGATGTCACTCTATCGTAACCTACTCAATCACAGACAGGGAGACTGGAGAGAGAAGCACGAGATGGCGGAATACGTGTCCACATAGGAAGTTGCTACATGCTGGCTGTCAACCAACACTTTGTCTCTCAAAAACGTAAAATATTAAATCCATATATCTGTACGAAATGGACAATTTTATTAATAATTTGGAAAGAGTCTGAGATATTTCAGTTATGATGAAGTTAAAGTGACGTTATAAAAGGCAGACGCTGGGAATAGAATAGAACAGAATTTTATTGTACGAACACTCTCATGGGGCCGAGTACAACTATGTCTAATAATACACAATAGCAAGTTTCATAAGTACACATATACACATTCATTAAAAAGAATACGGTCTGCAATGAATAACATACAAATCATTGAGTAGGTATAACATATTTTTACATTTAAGAAATGGGGTTTGAAGATGATCTAAGACCAAACATTTTCCAAACACAGCAACCAATTATTTTTGATGAATTTGGACAAGGGTTCAACGCAGAGCGCAAATCAAAAATTGTTCCTGGATTGTTACATTGTAGATGATAAAACATAACATTCCTTACATTTTCATAGAGAGGGCATGACAACAAAAAGTGGGATTCATCCTCAATTTGTCCAGACGCTGGGTGTGCCAGATGCTACTACTCAAATTATAGATTTGGCTTAATGTTCTTTCAAATTTTGTTCAATTCTCAAAAATCGTGTAGAATTACAAACTACCTCTCAATTTGTTCTTTACATTTCTTCAGTGTTGTGTGTTTTCAGTCATGGTTGAACAAGTTCATGTTTGCGACAAATATGTCTATTGCGAACTTTCCCCATGTAAAGCATGTTATATTGTGACGTGACCAAAAATCATTAAAAAATTTATACTTAAATGCCAACTGATTCAAATTATTATAACTCATTTTTTTCGTCAGACATCAATAAACGACATTGCAACATGATTTTCGTCAATGTCTGCTTCCTACAGTGGTTAAAGAAACTTAAGACGCTGTACGAAGTCAAACATCAATCACAAGCCACAGAAAATGGAGTTATTGGCTCTGTAGTTAAATATATATTGTATCATATATATTAGGTAAGTGCTAACATATAATGGCATGTACTGAATGTATATATGATATATAGTTATGTTATTGCGTTTTTACATAGTAAATATAGTATTGAGGAATTCCGCTGTGATTTTATATAGTTTCGTCATCATTGTGAAATCCAAACCGCCGTTGGAACAGGGTAAGATGCACCTAAAAACTGAGGTACAAAAGAAACTTTACACCTCAGTTGTTTTTATCATATGTATAATTTTTAAAGTCAAATTTCTCGACTTTTAGACGTCGTATTCCAAACCTGAATAGTTTTGCAAATTAGTCCAAAATATTAAATCAGTCAAAGAAATGTTTTACGTCTTTTTTTAAAAAATAATTGAAAATCAAAATTTTTAAATTTAAAATTCCCCAAAATTAATTTTGATAAAACACAACTGTTAATCGACATATAACACATACTCTGTGTGAAAATCAATAAATTTGCCTCGTCTTGCACACATATACAACATTTTAAACATGGTAGGGGTCATGTTGGTGTAAATTTCATTTCTAACCCCTTTCTAGTTTAAAACATGATATTGCAATATAAAAATAAAAACAGCCAAAATTAAGTCATTAAAACTACTGCCAAAAGGTGTTATTGTATCGTGCCATAATCAAATGCATCTCATTTCTTTAAAATATTGAATTAATCGAAATCAATTGAGGTGTGAGGTTTCTTTTGTGCTTCAGTTTATATGTGTTAATTAACATGAGAAAGTCTTTTCAATTTTTGTTTTTAATTTTCTGATTCTTGTGGCGATGACATTCACAAAAATGTAATGACCTTTTTTTTAAACAACTGTACATTTTTCAATTTGCACTTAATTTGGACAATCTTGATTAGAACTGATAAGAAGAATACTTTGCCGATTGGCAATTGCCCTTGGAATCAAGAAACACGAGATTATATGATATAGGATTGTATATAGGATTATATATAGGATTATATATAGGGTTATATATAGGAGTATATATATAGGATTATATTTGTGTGGTCTTACAAATTACGGGGATACATAAGTCTGCAATTGTTTCCAAGAATTGCAAGTGCATTTTATTTAGTTCAACCGAAGCTTTACGTTGTAAGCTTATTATAAGACTATGGTAGATAATAATTAATACATCAGTAACTGTGAAAAATGTTTCGTTTCTTGACAACAACTTCTTACAAGGTTTTGGCATTAGTGACACGATGAATAAACCGTGGTGTTTACAACCAGCCCGCCTATAACGACACGTATCTCATTTCAATCAAACCTATTTAATGAACATTATCACACGTTCATTCCGTAGATAAAGATTTAACCAAATCAATTTGGAATTATTCCAGCAAGTTTAAGTTCTCTTCCTAAAAGGCCATGTGGGTCTATCTGTTGGGTGACATTTTCCCACCGTATTTTCTCGTTTATGTCAAACTCAATTAAATGGGTCCTGGGTCTTATTCCAACATCTGATCTTACACGAGTTTTATAGCACAACTAGGAGTGGTTAGTGTGTTTAACTCTTTGGAAATGAACACAGTGATCATGATTAGAAGAGGGGCGTCCAAATCCGTTTGTTAGATATCATATGATTGATGTACACAGCTTTAGATAGCAACTTATGTAACATAACTGATAAAATCTCAACTCAAACATCCGTTGGAATGACGACATCCTCCTGTCTTTGGAATGTAAAACTGTGCTTGAACATAATTTATGATTCAAATAGTGTCGTTATGTTTAGGTATCATTTGTAGGACTACATTTCACAAAAATCTTATTTAGTATTGAGAGTTTTTCTGTCACGAGTATACCACGTGTACAGAGAGTAATCTTAGAGTAAGTAACTGATATAAACAATTCCTAACACCTCCTCATCTTCTCAAGACCACAGGTTCCTAGTGGTGTCCAAAGCTTGAGAATGGAAATATCTTGTTCCCACAAGACACTGCGCTAACTATAACAGTTCGCGGTTAGTAAGAAGCACGTGTGTAATGTTATGCCAAACCCTTGACAGCATCAGAATGGTTAAGGTAGGTTTTGACCCCTGACCCTCAACTTAAAGTAAGCGTGTTGACGTCCTGTAGAGACTGTCTTCAGCGCGTGGGAAAACACGAAATAGACCACTCACAGCGGGAAATTCGAAGCCGCAGCACGTGAGATGAGCCTCTCACGAGAAGCACGAGACGCACGTGGTATCTCCCCACGCGCACGCCGCTCGCGCGCTGAGTTCTGATTGGTTGATGACAGAAGGAGATGTTTTGATTGATTTGCAGCCTGCCATGTATATTTCTGATTGAGGGAGGGGTTCGAAACGGCCAGAGTTTCAAAATTTTTATTTATTATCTAATTGCGTCAATCATTTAAAAGGTTTGAAATGTGATAGGCGTGCGAATATAGTCCAATTGCAATCTACATCGCTGTAAACAAGAGTAATCATTTACACATGTGTATTTTCAGGAATGCAGGCATGCCTCGGCAGATGGGATTGCGGTCAAAAAGAAGTACCTTGCTAGATAAATAGATAGTAGATGTTTACCACAATAGACAAAGGGATGAACAGTAAACAATGAGGAGTCGGTTCAAGGGCAGGGTGTGTCTATATATAAATCTCCTGCTGAAGCAGTTCTGTAGGCCATGCTGATATAGGCAATGTCGCAGTGACCTGGCTGATATCCTTGCCATTCTCTCGGCAATAGATCAGTGGAACGGAACGCCTTGTAAGGGAATATAGAGCGAAATGTTGAACTTTTCTTTCGACTTGTAAAAGACATTTTAAAGACACAACTGCACCTTCTCCGAAGTAAAATTTGATATTGAGACTATTCTAAGTCTTAATTTTGCTTCCTAATGGAATACTATTTGTATTCCTTACAACTTCCCTGTTCTCGATATTTGAAACATTTACACTACTGACGGATAGCGCCATCATAAATATCGGCACATTGTCAGAATCAGTAAGCACAAAATCTAACAAACTATGGCTCCTGAAAATGGAAATCTGGAGGTAGGCCGTTTTTGTTTATCAATTAACCGAAAATGTGGTATCTAATGTGTATCTATAATTGAAATGACACTTATTTTGAAAAAGTAAAAACTAGAGGACAGGATTCGAAAGATACTCGCCGTAGAATCGTTAAAAAGAAAACATTTGTTTCAAATAGATGAATGACAATAGTTTATCCGTGAACAAAACAAAATATATGTAATTGCAAAAGGTAAGTATTTATATAGTAGATATAACCATGAATGAAGAAACACAAAACCAATACCTGGAATGAAACAAAGTAACTGCATCAAGTTCAAATGTATTGTACTGGCAATGTCATGCGCACAAAAATAAAACGATAGACAATTGAAATAGTGAATGTGACGCAATCAAATCATCGTTTTACCGAAATGCTAATACAAAATTATACTTTTGGTTGATTTTACAAAAAGCTATAATAACTTACATTTGTAAGTTCGCAACACATTGTAAACATTTGCAAAATTAGGCTGTTTGTGATCACTTTGTAAACTAGCGCCATTTTAAGCACATGCCAGTTCGGAATAAGTACGCGCGAGAATGTGCGATATTTTCCCGCGCAATTGTGGCAGGAATGCGTTCGTGTACCTTAATAACCCGGATGAGAGTGCTGTGGAATACAGTGGATGTGTAACATATCTCTTTGCATTCTTGTTGGCAACTTCTCCTGCAAACTACACCAGAGCAGAAGTAAAGCATCTCTCATTCATAAAGAAATTACAATAGAGTACAGTGCAGCTTCTCGTAATTATCTTAACAACTCAAAAGGTTTGAAGGTCGAAGACAATACATTCAGCTGTTCATTACAACCATAAAATAAATTAATTCTATGGTTTCTGGTTATACAAACAGCTCAAGTTTAATACATTGAGTAAAATTGGGTCTACGTGCAAATCAACATTTCAAATTTTAAACTTGTGTTAGTCGTGTGTGAACTTATTTATTTGTTATTCCACGAAATCCCTTATGTTTATATTTATATTTTAAAATCAAAGTAAGATATGAATAAGGGAAGGTTTAAAAAATGACTCACTGCATGTTTAACCATTTTGATTTTTAGTATAATATAAGTTTTAATATAGTTAACCTTACTTCTCACCAAATTGAAAATACACACGTATAAAGAAACTCATTTCATTGAATACTATAATATCTGGTCAGACTTTAAGAGCAAAATTCGTAAAATTTAATGCTCATGTACTTCAAACAATTCTACGAGACAACAATCAACAATACGTTCGATAATTGTTGAAACAATGTACTATTTCTCAAACGAAATATACTCCCTTTCACCAATAATAACCGTTAATGCCTGACGTCTAATCGCTTACCATTTGGCCCGTTCAGTTCCCCGAAACGTTAATCGCGTACACACGCGCCCTCTGCAGTATATACAGAGTTGGACATGCTTTTCGACTTTCCTCGAAAACAAATAAACAAAATTGGCAAATGCATTTAAGAAACAAGAACAGTGAATTCCCAGACATGAAAATTATACAGGGACTAATCAAAAGGAAATCTGACCCCCCATCTCTGATAATGTCTGCAGTAATGCATAGAAGAAATAAACTGCAAGCGTTATGTTAATTGCAACGTCTCTACTAGCCTAGTCAGTGACTTCGAAATGTAAATCACCATTTTGTAATGTAAACCATAGCCCGGAGTTCATGGCTCGCTGCCGAGAGAGGATTATAAAAGATGCATCTACAGAAGAACGAAGTCTTTGATTCCTGAAGAAGATGCAGTAAAAGATTGACTGATGGTGTTTTGAAGTTGGACAGAAGTAGGATAACGGCATGAGAAAACTATCATTTTTGACGTTTATTGAAACGTATATATCTAAACAACCGCGTCTTTGTTTGATAACCGGTTATCCAAGATAGTTAGTGGTGCTTTAAATCTGCGAGTTTCTTTCCTTGTTTTAATGGTTTTAAACTTCTTTGACTCGTGTCCGATTGAAGGACGCATTCACCAAACGACTGTGTGTATCGGAGGACAAGTTCTCGTTGTCTTCTTGACAAAACATACATGATGTGATTTTTAAAGGAACATAATTTAAAACCTCATTTGGAGATTTAAAACATTCATAAATAATCATTTTGTTTTTTTAATTCGAACGATACATATCTTTGTATTCGGTTGAAATACCTTTGAAATTGATTTTCGACTTGGCATTTTAAAACGATTTGGTTGATTAAACACTTGAATTAACTTTAACGCTGTATCTAAATTGTAGCGACGCACAGAGACGAGTCCAAACGAAATGACACAGAGTAATATGAATGACTCTAGAAACTCAATCAAAAGTGAAAGCTTTTGATAAACAGGGCACATAAACAAATCAATTTATTTGTCAGATGTGCAGTAAACATCATCTCTCAAGGTTTGGCCAATGTCACCTTGACGACAGATCATTTACAGACAAACCAGAAAATTATACACTTTCCCACGACAGAATCCACGCTTGTTTTCGTAAAAGTAGCCTTGGAGCTGGTGGCATTTCGCTCACATTATGCAGTCATGAGAACACTGAAGATGTGCAGCGTGTGGCGGGAAAAGTCGCGTGCTTATCTCATCTCCATGACAACGGACATCTACAAAGCCAGAGAATACATGTTACTGTCTCCCTTGGCCAGATATTCCCACGCTATTGCGCCAACCAAAAAGTCGCATTGTGCCTCACGTCGGTGCGCGCGCGTCTGTCTTAGAATAGTGCATCACGTGATGACATGTGCACGAGACAAGAAATATTCGAGGCTTATTTAAGGTTTTATGAATTTACTCCTCCAATTTTGAAACAAACTTTTCAAGAATTATGAGAAAGAAACCACCGGGTATCAAACAGATATATGACAAAGCAAATCCAACAATAGGGCAAGACAAAAATGAATCTGAAAGTGGTATTTTCGTAAATGAGCACCCTAAAAGGGACCCTCCGAAATTCCTTCGGCATGTCTGGGTGACGTGATTCACGCGCTTACTCACGCGCCTCGTACTTCCGGGTTGTAAGCGAGTGTGGGAAAAAGTCTTAGACAATCTTGAAATATACAACATCTGCTAGGATTCCTCCCCCGTAGATATAAACATGTTTACGCGGGAAATCTCACCGTGTGCTTTACCCATATTCCTTGTCTGAGAAGGGACCTCACGTGATTTGAATTTTTTCAAGCAGCGTTATTATGTCTGTCTCGTTCAAAATATCATTTAAGTAATTCTGGCATTTTCTCACGTTTTGCACTAATCTATGGGCTCATTTTTTCACCAATTTTAAGATTAGAATTCAATGCACAAAATGTCTGGAATTCCACTTTGTCTCTCCAAGATGCTATTTTCCTTTCGTTTATTTTTCATTTAGTCTGATAACTTTTCTTTTAATCATATTTATAAACATTCTTAACGCAGAAAATATCAAAAATAAACAAACAACAAAACGACGAATGTTCGTTTTAATTAGGAGATAAATCCATTCTGTTTTATATTTTGGGGTTGTATGTTGTGCATTTTTTACCCCTAAATTTAATTTCAAACCGAGCTTGCTTCAATCAAAATATCAAAACAAACACTAAAACTTATTTCAATGTAACTTATCTTTGTTCAATTGATGATAATATCAACAGAAAACCCATGTTGGAAGTCATCAGACTCACAGAAGCGATTTTCAAGTAAATGCATAGTTCGACCTATCTCCCCTACAAGGCCGACAAGGACCAATCCCATTCAAGGGGCGCTACTCTAAAAGTAGTTATTCACTACAAGCGAAGAGTTGGAGACTTGAAGAAAGCCTGACAAGAACGCTTTTTGTGTCATGGTTGAGGACATCGTGGAAGGAAATGGGGTCATTTGGGATTGTGAACTGGAGGCAGTGGAAGAATTTTGCAAAATAGAGGAATAACGCCGCTTCTGTTCATTGGATGAATCGCTGTTGTATGAAGCGAGCGACTGTACATGTTGATTTCTGTGCCCCGTGAGTGAATCGGTCGCAAATATTTAGAGGTGATTATCGGTAAAATAATTACTCCAAAATTGATACGAGGAACCAATCAGAAAGCAGTATTTTCATTCTAAATATAGTGTCATGTTAGAATAAATATTTGGTAAGGGGTTCATCTTTGTTTTAATGATTTTCTTTTTACTTTGAAATGCAGTTGATGTCGGCTATATATTGTATAATATATTCTATGTTTGAATGAATAGTTATGGCACGGCAACATTCAACATTGGTACCAAATATGACATATATTGTCATCCAGTATCTGTACTCACTGAAAAGTCGATTCATGACACAGTCATGCGATAGTCCTGTGTAGGATATCATACACTGTTACCTGGATAATAGGAGCGTAGAAGCTTAGAAAATAATAAATGTTTTTCATTCTTTAAGAGATGAAAACTTTCATAGACTCAACATTATTTTGTATTTGTAATCCTCACTGAAACTGAGCGGGTCTGCCGATTTAAATGTTTATCTTCAATTCGAAGTATAAAGTCTAACGATTAGGGTGATTGAGATAAACGAAATTATTACATTTCTTATTTAATGGATCTGTATGCACGACAATTGGAACATATAAAATGTTACCGTAATTGGTGATGACTTTGTTTTATGCAACGGACTTACTAATTAATAGGAACCATTGTAGGTGCCACATTTACAATAATACGTATTCCGTATATACAGTAAGAGGTATTCCATATTTACAATAAACGATATTCCATATTACCAATTAGATTTTAAAATGATTTCTTCAATATTTTTTCATAATGTTTACATATTTGAATTCTTTAAATAATCGGCTTCATATTACTGTCACCATGAAGACAAGGCTATTTTATCATTGTTCTTTCCACTTTCTTCAAATGATTTTTAAAATAATGTTAAGTATATACTTAGCTTCCCATGATTTTGTAACCTTAAATAGATAAAGAAGATGCATCAATCACACTGAAGTAAATCGTTGTCTTTTCATGTTTGTCTCTCGCGGTCTGTGAAACCACATAGGTGTCAGCTAAATGAAATTAATAGCTCCTCTAAATCAATCAATCAAACCTTGGCTGGTCCTTCAATGTGAAATTAATACTGTAGATGTGTCACTTCGTGTTAGATGAAACACATATCAAAGTGTTGATAGCGTGGATTATAGAGTTACAGTACATGATTTCTGTGATAAGCGACAAGGATCGATTTGTGTCAACATTCAACACAAACGAATATTTCCTTTTTGAGAGATGTATCGCAAGTGCAGACATTTGAGAAAATTTAAACTGATGAAACTAAACGATCTTGGAATGTTTTGTTAAACAGCACATCAAAGAAAATTAACACAACGAATAAACACTATAGACTTTACTAAGGGAATAGTTTACACCAAAATGCCAATCTCCTTCATGCACAGTGCAGGGCTGAAATAAACATTGTTAATGTCAAGAATGTGCGGAATTAATCAATTGATGTATTTTGAAACTGTTTCAATTTTAAGACGATAATCCCTCCGTCTACGTGAAAATCGTCAATACATTTATACAAAGGCAAATACGTTTTGGGAATTTATCGAATGAGATAAAGGTGTTGTTGGCATACCTTATACAAGTGGTTTCATGGGTTCTTGTCTGTTTATGACCTTGAAATTGACAAGAATCGATTTCATTTGAAGTAAAATAAACATCCTAATCACTTTGAAATGGATTTGTGGCGACGTGCATTTTTCCGACTATGGCCATATCCGTGTGTTATGGTATCGTATTGATTTCATAACGTTTATTATGTATTAAAAGATAGCCGATGTTAATCTCTGCTGTGCGTATGAAGACTTATAGTAAGACACCCCACGAAATGTGTTTAAAAACAAGAACCGTCTGAAGTGTACATGAATTGGTTCAATCAGTACGTATTATAACCGTAAACATATAATTTATATAACGTTTATATGTAATTGTTTCAGTGATTCGTCTATATCACGTGGCTGTATTTAAATATTAGTGACAATGTACACTTAACCGCCAAAGAAACGTCTCAACATTTTCAACAGTGTAAAAAAAACAAAAAATATAGTTGCCGGAGAAAGTCGCTTTTGAATGGGTTTTTTTTATAGGGACATGATTTGTGAATATGTACCAGCAATTTCATGCATCAGAGCATACTACTGTTATTTTTATGCATGTTCAAGTACACTTTAGATGTTGTAATCGTTTTTTCAAAATGGTCTCTGGCCAGAATGTTTGATATTTGACTTACAAATTCATAAAACGTAGGAAATCTAATTTGATGATGTCGACATAAGTAACATTCTTGGACTTAATTTTTTTGGCGCTTCATAAAACAAGTAACGCTTTTTGACCGTCCTATCTCGTCAATTTTAGGAGACAATTTCCTTTTAAAAAACGCGTGTTTTCGGAAATATGAAAAGATAATGTTTTGAAATTTCAAATTTAGTTTCGCTGTCCTCTGATTACATGAAATATCTTTGTTTCAGTCGTGTTTTTCAATCGTAGTTCGAATTATCTGTTATTTAGTATTGTGACGTTTCTTTGCGGTTGTGTATGTCAAGTAGTGAACAATAAAAATATTAGTTGTTGATCAAAAGCAAATCAAAAGAATTATGTAACTTGAATCAATCTAACGAAGTATATAATTGACATTTCGAGGAAAGAATTTGAAACATTAGTTCATCAGATTGAAAATTACTTAAATTACTACCCTCTTGAGGTAGTGAGGTAGTGAGGTAGTTACGTTTACGATGTGACAGCTCGACATAAATGTATACAAAATGACGAGCATTTGGGTAATAGCTCTGTCTTGTAACAGCAAGTTTGGCTTGTCACACAGTGTATATTCCCCTTTAAATAAACCTTATTGTTAACACGTGAGTTTAACGTCCGTCTTTTCATCCAGCACACAGTGGTAAACGATAAAGTGAAGTGTCCCCCTGTTTGTGACGTACTGGCCTTTAGATAGAAAACACATATCCGGGTAATAAAAGCCAGAATATTTCTATTTCCACTCTGGGCAACAGATTGGTAACACGGAGCCGTAAAGGAGAATAAAAGAGCAGAAGAAATAGGTGCCTCGTCACGAGTGCCGAACGGCAAAATAAATAACACGATTTTTTGCGACCAAAAGTTCCAGTTTGCGTGAGAATGGGAGTCTTGGTGTTTTCACACTGCGCCGAGTTGCATATGCACTGCAGATTACACAGGCAGGCTGTTATCGCTCGTCGGAGGCTCTGCTCAGTGGCTGGGTGCACTTGCTTCTGAGAGTCTTGGAAACTGCCTGGAAATGGTGCCAACTTCGGTAAATCTTTTCAAGGTGGAATTATTTCAATAATTTCAGAAATGGGGCATTTCTGAAACATGTCTTCTGAATTTTAACTTCTGAATTGTGTATTTTAAAGAAGGTCCTCTGAAATGTCATCTAATTTATTCTTTTACAGTAGGATATCTCACAAATTCTTCTTAATTGTGTCGTTTATAGTAGGCAATCTGAAGTATGTCTTCTGAAAAGGTCTGCAGCTTCTCAGGCTTAACTTATCTGTAGTATGTCTTCTGGGTGAAGCAAACACAATGTTGTCATTTGAACCTCGTTCTCTAAATTCTATTTTCTATAGCTAATTCTCTTAGTTGAGTTTTCGCACTGTTTTTTAAATTACATCATCTTTAGTTGACTTTGACTTCATATCACGTCGTTGTTTGTTCTTTGTGTTGAATTTGAAAAAGCCAAAATTTAAAATTAGAATCGAAAAAAGGTCCCCTAAAACAGAGAACAAGAACTAGAATGTTTGATTTTACAGTTTAGCACCATATAAACAACACCGTTTCTTCTTATTTATTAAATTAAATATATATCGCTACTGGTGACAGAATAAAAGATCCTGTAAAACAGAAGGTTTGTTATCTTGCAAACATCCGTGTTTTATTCCCAAGAGATGGACAATCGTTGGCTCAGAAACAAACACGCCCACATCCCTGTTCTCTCTGCTCTCTTCTCAGGGCTTACAGTTACTACAATAATACATATGTGACGCGAGGCCACTTTTTATACTCTGGGGCGAGGAAGTTGATATTATAACCAAAAGCGTTTACAGTTTCCTCCCACAAAAGTAGTAATATCAAAAACTTTATGTTTATATTGGTGAAATAACTTATCTTTTAGAGATAAGGAAACTATTTTTCTCACGTCAAAACAGGTAATAGGAACGCTCGTCGTCTTTATTGTGAATTGCACCATCTGGAGGAATATTTTAATTCATCATGTCTTTGGATATTCATGTCATCAACTCATTGACATTGTTTTTAAGAAATGTTTAACTACTCAAAAACGTTTATTCCGAAATGCTTATCATAATTATTATATTCATCGTATATTTATGATGTTTAATTCTTTTTTAACCTTTTACGCGAATGTTTGATTTCTTATCTCTTAATGAACTTGTACACACTAACCCTCCTGCCGTGACACCAAATCTATGATATCAAATAATCTCATTATAGTCATTACATTCTTATCCATCTTTCTTACCCTCTAAACAGTCAGTGAATTTATAAATCAAAATATAACCTGCAGATCAATATCATTTGAAAAGGCTTATGATATTCATAACATTTGAATATGAAACTGATGTCAGAATAATGATTTAATTAGTTTTTCATAAGGATTTATTATTTTGACTGTTTACTTGTTACTCTTTAATGACCAGAGCGTGTCACTAAATGATGTCAGTGACAATAGACACTAGGAAAATCACGGTAACTGAGCGAGATAAAACATATCTACATTGATATGCTGATATCGCTACGATTGAGATGTTATTCTATTGTCTATATCAATTGTGGGGGTATACGTTTGAGTTATTTGAATGTTTTAGCTATAGTGTTGTCATGTATATCATGATATACATCGGTATTACTAAAATTGCATGTGTTCAGAATGGTGACAGATAGAGACATGTCTACATGTGTTCAGAATAGTAAGAGATAGAGAAATGTCTACATGTGTTCAGAATAGTAAGAGATAGAGACATGTCTACATGTGTTCAGAATAGTAAGAGATAGAGACATGTCTGCATGTGTTCAGAATAGTAAGAGATAGAGACATGTCTACATGTGTTCAGAATAGTAACAGATAGAGACATATCTACATGTGTTCAGAATAGTAACAGATAGAGACATATCTACATGTATTCAGAATAGTAACAGATAGAGACATATCTACATGTGTTCAGAATAGTAACATATAGAGACATGTCTACATGTGTTCAGAATAGTAACAGATAGAGACATGTCTACATGTGTTCAGAATAGTAACAGATAGAGACATGTCTACATGTGTTCAGAATAGTAACAGATAGAGACATATATACATGTATTCAGAATAGTAACAGATAGAGACATATCTACATGTATTCAGAATAGTAACAGATAGAGACATGTCTACATGTGTTCAGAATAGTAACAGATAGAGACATGTCGACATGTGTTCAGAATAGTAACAGATAGAGACATGTCTACATGTGTTCAGAATAGTAACAGATAGAGACATGTCTACATGTGTTCAGAATAGTAACAGATAGAGACATGTCTACATGTGTTCAGAATAGTAACAGATAGAGACATGTCTACATGTGTTCAGAATAGTAACAGATAGAGACATGTCTAAATGTGTTCAGAATAGTAACAGATAGAGACATGTCTAAATGTGTTCAGAATAGTAACAGATAGAGACATGTCTACATTGTTCTGAATAGTAACAGATAGAGACATGTCTACATGTATTCAGAATAGTAACAGATAGAGACATATCTACATGTATTCAGAATAGTAACAGATAGAGACATATCTACATGTATTCAGAATAGTAACAGATAGAGACATGTCTACATGTATTCAGAATAGTAACAGATATAGACATGTCGACATGTGTTCAGAATAGTAAAAGATAGAGACATGTCTACATGTGTTCAGAATAGTAACAGATAGAATCATGTTGACATGTATTCCTTCGTTCCCAACTTCTATTGAAACTGTATACGTAACGCAATGTGTGCAGAGTGACTAGTTGTACTATTTTCTTACTTTATGACGAAGATCGCCAGTGTGACAGGCAGTAATGCGAGACAGACGGACAGTAATGTACACACACTGTTCTGTAAGTAGTCGAGTCAGTCTCTCGACCAATGTTCCACAGTGGTATAAAACTGTCAGAGGAGCACATGGCTAACATCAGGTAAACAGCCACTGTGTAGCTTCCAACTAATTAAAACATCCACGGCTTGCATCACAGAACGGGCGTTTGTTATTCCGTGTCAGATGTTTTACCTCATCGTATTCACTTATATGACGACGGAGTGGTTTACATTTTGTGTCAATTCGTTTTATCAAACAGATTGGTGTAATTGTAGAATCCATTTGATGCATGGGAAACCTCATGTAATTGGTTTACATCAAGTGAAATCATTTCATGGACGAACATTCAGTCTCTAAACTATTATTTTAAAGATTAAAAGGGTCCCTTGATACCTCTTCTGTGACAGGTTCCGTTAAACTTGCTAAACTTGCTGTGATGTGGTGGACTTTATGTAATATAAGAGTATGGATGACAGTTTAATAATGTTATGTCTTGTCCTGCCAAATGACTGTGTAAACAATAAGAGCCTTTAATACAGTCTAGATCCTTATTCATCAAGTGCAGATAAACAAAATTCATAGGAATGAAGACACAGAAATTATCCGAAGTCCATAGACTAAATTAAAGTCGAGATACGAGTATTGAACTGTGTTCAACTTAAGGTGTCGTATACCTGTATGTTGGCTAAACTTTAGTTTATTGTTACTATTGTAAGTTTAATTATTTGTCTTGAAATGTCATATTCTCAATATTTTCATATAATAATGTACAGTAGGCACTCTTTAATGAGTAAATGTAATATGGATTCAGAGATTTTGAGTTGGTATAACACTGTATATACCATAATAAAAAGCCTTATTGTTAAATTAATATACATCGGGGTATAGGGCTTTAGATATATAAAGTGACTTTTTACTTGGTAACAGAAAATTTAAACTATAATATAAATAATTATTGTTAAACAAATATAAATAAAAGAATTATGCATGAGAAAGGAAAATCCACATAGTATCACGTAACGTTTGTCCTGCTACCAAACCATTATTAAATCAATAATTAAAATTATATATGTTACATGTTATCTCTTTAAACCATGTTATAAAACCATAATTTTAAATAAACTGAATAACCTTAAACATACTGTATATAAGTTAAGTGGGAAACGCTCACGGATTCTGTATAGCTCCAATCAAACCCGGTAAATGCATACATGTACAAGCAGATAATTAAACCTCAAGTTGTCAACAACGCTTCTGTTCCTGGTGAAATTATGCATTAACGATTTGCTCGTTGTCAAACAGACTCTTTAAATCATTTTTGCAATAAAAGAAAAACGATGGTAATGCCTTCCCACAAGTGTAGAATATCACCGGAACTACAAGTGTTGAACAGTTTATTTTGCAACTCTTATTCAACTCATTTACTCAGTGCAGGTTTTATATAACCAGGAATTTTAACCACTGAATCACGAATTCGGGTCCTTATGAGTACCATATGACACAAACCTAAACACAATTTCATTCTCAAAAGAGTGCTAATATATCAAAATATGGTTAAGTTTATTATTTTATGGTGATAGTGGTAATGACCGTTGCTTAGAAAATCTAAGTGTATTTGAATCTATAATACTAAGCATCATAACATTGAAATCTGTTTCTACCAGTTTCATTTTAAGGAGTAACGTCAAATGCAATAATTTCAATAAATGATTTTAATGAATTTATATGAAAATCACTATGAAGAAATTTTTACTTGTCATGCTCGGAAGGTTAAATACAAAATCAAATTCTCTTTTGAACGGTTAAAATTCTACAAAATATCAATGTTAAAATATTAAGGAGAACTTGCTAAAAGATATTCATTTAAAAAACAGAAACTCGAGCTTTAAACTGAAAACATTATCTTATCGTCAACATTATTATCTCCTTAACTCTCACTTAAATTATCACGAAACATAACGTTGATTTTATTTTAGAATTATCTTACACTTTTCCCTGAAGACAATTTCATCATTAACATTTCGTTTTATGCCACAACACATGTCGCGGCAAGCTTATCAGCATTTGCCGATCCAAGTTTTTAATGCACCTCTGGAGACTGATAGCTTAAACGGTTCAGGGTTTATATCGGAGAAAATTGAAAAAAATAATAGCCCGAGAAATTTGTTTATCCTGATATATGTCAAGTTGACATAATGGCAATATAAAAGTTATGACGACATTAGATTGTACTGTGACGACATGCAGTGTTCGGTCTGATCGTGAAGCATATTGAACATCGTACCGTTATTGAACAGACCAAGAGTGTTTCTATAACTCCAGCCGACGCTCGTCAGTTTCACCACATTGCTTAACCAAAGCGTTATCACTAGCTTTCTACCAACACAAAATACATACCGACATGATATACATGAAATATTCTTAAAAACATCCCTTATATCACATGAAAACGAAGGCACATTTACACTATGATATATAAGCCATATGTTCCCTTCACTTGTACAACCATTTATGTCATTGTTACCTCATCTTGTTGTATTTGTTATCTCTTTATCATACCAACATGTATCCTGTATATAATCTGCTGTTTCACCATCCATTCCATATGCTTGATAACGGTATAAGGATCTATACCGAAACGTCGCTATTGTTAATAAAGAAGTTGATCATCCATAAAATATTTGTCTTCTTCATCACACCAACTTCTAGAATGCCTCTCAAACAGTTTAATGTTCCCTTCTGGTTGAAAGAAAACAAGGCCGTGTGGCCAGACGTTGGGGTTTTACAAAATAACTGTCAAGACTACTTTAATTATAATATATTTTGGAACTTATCTAGGAGAAACTAAGATATGGTTTTCCTGGAACTATCGTGTTTTTAAAAAGTGGTGTGCTAACAGTGAATATGAGATTATCTTCGTTGATTATGGATATCCAAAAATGTTAGATATCGTTATGTGAGAATGATCGACAGTAGATGTTGTACTAGCTACATCCCCGTTGAATCATAATGCTGATGACATTGAATGCAATGTTATGATATCAGAATGTCTCTGATATTTTTTCAACTGGTGTTGAACTATTTAATACTAGAAGATAATATATATCAAGTAGATATATTACCACCCATACCTTTAGAATAATTTATTTTAAAGTCTATAAAAAGGATGTATAGTAAATCTAGCTCTGTACATAACATGTTGTCTGGGGAAATTGAGATCGTATCCTTTTAAGTAGAAATTCTTATTTTCTGTTCAAACTTTTGTATTTGAAATGATAATGATCCGTTTTGAGATATTCCTGAACGTCAAGGAAACATGTCAGGTTAGGTGTTGAAAGCTTGCTTCGATTATTTAACTGTCAGATTAAAATCAACCAGGACGACACCTGGCGGTCGAAAAACATATGTTGTAAAGGGAGGTAACCCAACCTCACCATGTTCGTTGACCTTCGACAAACACCACCGCAGTCGGTTACCAGATTGGTGAAACCAGACGCCGACCTTTGTCAAGTTTAAAAAAAAGATACTTCCGCGTAAAAAAGAGTTCTTACAATGCTTGTGGGGGCGTGGGAGTTTGCGTCGGAATGTCGCAGAGTTTGGTCCGACAGCGCAAGTACATCACTACTGTGACATGGCATTTCCTGGATAGAAGAAATGCACATGCTTCACGCGGGAAGCGAGCGTGTCACCTTGTCGATTTCATGGCCCTGTGTCATAACACTACCGCCCACTAACATGCAACAACACGTGGCCAGCCATTTTATAATAGACAGTACTGAGTCTTCTAGCGAATTTGAACATTTGTCTCTTTACGATTTAGACCTTAATAAACACGTGTACCTCCCCATGAGCTCGGTAAACATATTGGTATCATGTTTTAGTATTTTCCTGTAAAGTATTGTTTTACCTATATTTAATCTAGATGTGTAAGAATAATTGAGTTTTTACTATCTATATAGTCTTGCAAACGTCTTGCATTGTTTCTAGACTTTCGAAAGCTCATTTTGTTCTAGAATATGTATGAAAGACTTCAAAATTAAAATAATAAAGTAATCCCAGAAACTCAAAACATCAAATCTAATGTGCTTTAAATAAAAGCTGAAGAAAGTTGGCTATTCACATTGTACTTATATCGCGGGTATGGTCATGGTGTGAGTGAAAGAAGGCACAGTCAGTTCTATTCGGTGTATTCAGTTTATCTAGATTTGCAGAATAAGGACCTAGGTTCTTCTTTTATACACTGTTATGATGATTAAATTGACCTTTTTATGAAGAATAAAATATTCAAAATAGTGCATCAAGCGGGATTCGAACTCATATCGTTCGATGGTTTCCTCGCCAAAACCACCCTGTCTCAGGGTATAACTTCGTATGAAAGTGAATGGAGCGTGTTCGTTCTAACCTGAGACAGGATACGACAAACCGTCTGATCACGGTCCGTTTTACTCGAATGTTCTGACGCAATTCAGTTGACCAATCACAAGGCCTCTAGCAAAAGCTTTCGGTGCGGAAAGCTAGGGGCAAGTAACTCCAGACAGTCATATTTTCGTCTGTTTCCGAACATTCGGAATGTGTTAACGAATGACACCGAATGTGGCGATCGTTTAAAAACTGTGATTTGTCCTGCTAATGACTGGGTTTTGTCTGTAGTACATTCTTATAGAACACGCACCTATACGGAGTGTTATCAGACCTTGTGGCTAGGTATGGAAAGAACCAGTTAATGTCCCGGTAGATGCAATATTTTACATATTATATTCCTTTGAACATGGGCAGGATTACACGTAACAGTAGTTAATAAAGGTTAACCTCACTTGCCACAATCGCAAAATATTATCTACCCTTGAAAAGCAAGTCGAGATTTTGGTCTAGTTTCCCTTCTCTGAGGATCCGTCCAAAATTCAAGGAATATACTTTTCAACAACTAAGTACTAGTGTTAGTCAATTCACAGTGGGGGCAAAATTGGTTTGAAGCTGAACTATTACACAGTCGTTATTCCTAGAATTGACACAATTTAATTTTTGATAAACTAAAAAGGTCCTCTTTAAATGGATATCATACGTCACAATCGAGGTCTTCATGTAGGTCTTTATATATAATGGATTGACATGTTAGGCGGGTTGTAATATTTGAAGAGAATTTAATCGGTATAAAAACTGTTTGTTCTGGTCGCTTGATACATGATTTATAAATATGAGCTGTTCACGACGAGAGAATCGCTACTGTGAAATGTATTTTAATATTCTGAGAACAAATTAGAAACAGTGGGCGCTCGTGGCAAATATACTGGTAAATATATTAAAATCTTTGGAAACAATAAACCTCCTGTGAGAAAGGGCAAGCAAAGTTGTAAAAATCGTTCATCCTGTTGAAAAAACGTACTTTCGTCATTTTTCTTATGCATCTAGAGTTATCGCTCTTGAAAAAAGAAACCCAATTGTGTAAAAACCTTCGCCATTCCACTGTATTCTTTACATTATACATCGCTCAACGCATAATTTGATCCAACAAAATTCACGATTTGCAGCTTTTTCTCTTCAAATTCGATCATTTTTCGACATGGAAATCTGTAATAACAATCTGAATACAGTTGCACGGTAAAGTAAGTGTCCCCATAGACCAAATTGCTTTGAATGCCGTCTTTTTTATCTGACGCTTTACGGCTCGGGTTACGTGGTGATGAAAATAATGGCTCATAACTGTTGTTGTCCCTGGGTAGTCAACCCGAACTAGATAAATACAGTTTTTCCTTTCCAGTGACGTAAAGAGAATATTTTCTTCTTATCTCGGGAAGTCAATGATACGAACACAGAGACACCAGCTGAGGAACAGATCGATGATGAGACATTGGTTTCGAAAAACTCATTTATTGAAAAAAAGGAAACGTGGAAATTCTGGTTTGTTGGTAAACACATTTCGGCAAAGCTTTGACTCTAAATATTGTTATATTGCAAAGTTTTGTTTCTCTATTACTTCCTAACATACACTGTATGTTGCTTCATCAGTGTGGTAATACACTTCATAATTGCTCGGTCATAACTGTGTTTCTCTCTTTAAAATGTCTTTCTGAAACTAAATTTCTTCATATCTTTGATCACAAAAAATACTTTTGTGTCTTCAACTTGAAAACTACTTATGGAATGTATCTGAAATTGAGTATAAAACTTCAAGCTTAAAGTTGCCGATTTCGATTATATCTTGTGAATCCATCCTTATTTTCTAAGACATGTTTGGAGAGATGTCTAGCAAGGTTTATTTGGGGACGTTTTTATGCTTAGAAATGGCGTTAGAAAGTCATTTATGCCGTCTACACTATTACTATATAAATGACTTTATTTATAGTAATAAGGTAGGGTATAAAAACCCGCCATTATGATCTCAACCAATAGGCTTGATCGTAACTTCAAAACATTACTGGCGCCCCTATCCATCACTGGCTAATTTAAGCCTTGCTGCATTTCGTCAACTTGTCTGTGCAGAGCCTAGCAGATCACTATGGAGTTAAGGTCCAGCACGCTGCGTCACCAGCGCATGAAAGTTAACGAATGTAGAAAGGCTTATAGTACCAACAACCAATACAACTGAATAAATTAAAAATGCAGTTTGAATTATGTTATGAGTAAGGGAATAAGTAGACGTCTGACGGGCTAATTTCGTGTGTATCACTTGACCCGATCGATTTCACTTTAATAAGAAATACTAAACATGATTCACTCCATATACAGTTTACCATCTCAATGATTTAACCCTACGGAAGTAGTCAGCTTGATGTTGCCACTTCAAACAAATACTGCTTTCCTGAGAACTGATAAGCAAAAACATTAAATGATGACAAAAGTAGTCTGGAAAGGTCGTTAGGGCGACTCATCAATTCGTCAGTCAATTTGTCAGATATATGTTTTAGCAACACTTGAAGAATTCCTCCAAAGAAACTCTTTATTCCTCTTTGAGTATGGTGCCACAATGCCGGTCATGTGGTTATCACATTGCTGTGTTCGAATCCTGTAATCTCGTTTGATGCTATTTACCAGGCGAGGGATGTTTACGAGGTAGAGTGCTTCAGAGTCGGGAGAGCGGTCACAGTGCTGTGGAAAGATAAGCAAGAATAACATCGTAAGTCTGAAATGTTAACAATACCATCACATCGCCTCGGTAAGGACACCTCTAGCACGTGCAATCTCCACAAAACACGCTGGGAAGAAAGAGGCAATTGTGTAGACTCTTTGTCCGTTTTAGGAGTTATTTAGCTTTGGCTAATGTAAAAAGTTGAATCACTTTTCCAAAACGAAATTTCTAAAATCGTCATGGGGGTTCGGTGCTCAGGAGCCACTTTATCGAAATGTAATTGGAAATTGAAAGTGATCTAGTAAGACCCTTGGTCGCTCTACATGACTATTAGTTTTGGTTGATGTAAAAAGTTGGAAGACTTCTTAAACGATTTTGCGAAATCGCCATGGGGGTTCAAAAGTCTACGTAGTTTATGGGTAAGTAATAGAAAAATCATAACGACTAACAGATCTCTTCGGCGACATATGAGACTAGATTACTCTGTGTGATGTTAAACGTGTTTTTCCGATGTGTTGTTTCAGAATGGAATAATAATCAACGTCATACAGAAATACGGCAATCATAATTTAGCCACAAATATGAGGAATCGCTCAATTCATTTATTAAAAAAATGCGTGTTCAATAACAGTCACTTGATAAAAAAAATTTCTAAGAAATAAGTTCTTAATTCCTTTTAGTGTGTTCCATTGGTGCCAGTAAGATTGTCCGATGTTATTCGTTACACAACATTTACTTCTGAATTGCATCTTTGCTGTTTTCGTAGTATGTGACAAATTTCCACCTGCAGTTTTTGAAAACGTGTACATATCGGTTCATAAATAAGACGGGTCATATTCACCATACATGTACTCGCAAAATATGTTATATCATTGTTTGTTCAGGACTCTTTCACAAATTATTTCAAACAATTATGTAACTTCGTGATAGATTTTACATTGGTTGTCGAATTGTAATGTGAAATACGTATATATATATCGGCCATTTATTAGCAGAACCAAGTAGAAACAGAATATTCTCGATATATACCCATGGTAGTTTAAATATATGTCCAAATAAAGTCTGAAAACAATCAAGGAAAACTACATGGAGGAGAATCTAGCCAATTTCATCTAAATGTATTACAATTTGCTGAAACTATTTTATAAATAGTATTATTATGGAAAGTTTATTATATTAATACACTCAATGTCATCTCAGAAATACGTTTTCGAGACTGAACACGCGTCTAGATACCTTTTTTATTGTAAACGTCTCCTTTACAAAATGTGTAACTTTTTTTATTAAATTTTCAATTTCAGAAAATAAACACTAGCTGAAATATAAGAAAGAGGAGAATCAAAACACCTTAACTGCTTTGAAATCGAAATCCTAGTCAATAATATTTAACTTGACTAATTATATTACGATTTCCAGGCTAAGTTTAAGTCTAGGTTGATGCCAGCACCCAGATAACCCTCTTTCAATACACTGGCACTGATTTAAGCGACAATAAAGTTGGCATTGTGTTACCAGAATTCTTTATTCCGGAGCATTTCATCAGAAAATCACGCAGCAAATGGGCCTCATGTCATCGCCAATCATTTAGAAGCTGCCATAATATGTCAAGATCCCACTTAGATAGCCCCTACTTCTGATATAGGCTAGAACAGAACGCGCCAAAATGTCTTTTTGTCTTATGTCAATATTTAGGATCAGTTTCGTTTCGTTTTAACATTTGTACTTCTGTGAAAGTCATCATTTTATGTTTACCCTATGTGGCGAGAGATAGTAAAGGTGTCGTCGAGTTTCACTTGTTTTCGATAAATATCTCAACTTTCGTCTCTATTGCTATATATGTGTACCTTATCTCTGTAACGTGTAACTTAGAAAATGACCTCTTGTACGCTAGGATATTTGACAAAAGTAGATATTTATTTTTCTTCAATTATCATAACAGTATATTTTTTTATGAGTAATAGAAGCCTGGTAGTTTTTTCACCTGTCCGTTATCTCTTCTGTAGTTAGTTTGTTATTTCAATCCCGGGTAAATAATAAACAGGTATCAGTTGTGGCTGAAATTTCTCCTAATTAAAGAGGGCAACACTTGAGAGATATCTGAAGTGAAAGTATATATACATAACCCCTTCCCTATTCATATATGAATTAAAGCCCTCACTGAGGAGTTATCCAGTATAGTTGAAACCTGGGACAGTCCTCAAGCTCTCCAGTATAGTTGGAACCTGGGACAGACCTCTAGCTCTCCAGTATAGTTGGAACCTTGGACAGTCCTCTAACTCTCCAGTATAGTTGGAACCTGGGACAGTCCTCAAGCTCTCCAGTATAGTTGGAACCTGGGACAGTCCTCAAGCTCTCCAGTATAGTTGGAACTTGGACAGACCTCTAGCTCTCCAGTATAGTTGGAACCTGGGACAGTCCTCTAGCTCTCCAGTATAGTTGGAACCTGGGACAGTCCTCAAGCTCTCCAGTATAGTTGGAACTTGGACAGACCTCTAGCTCTCCAGTATAGTTGGAACCTGGGACAGTCCTCTAGCTCTCCAGTATAGTTGGAACCTGGGACAGTCCTCTAGCTCTCCAGTATAGTTGGAACCTGGGACAGTCCTCAAGCTCTCCAGTATAGTTGGAACTTGGACAGACCTCTAGCTCTCCAGTATAGTTGGAACCTGGGACAGTCCTCTAGCTCTCCAGTATAGTTGGAACCTGGGACAGTCCTCAAGCTCTCCAGTATAGTTGGAACCTGGGACAGACCTCAAGCTCTCCAGTATAGTTGGAACCTGGGACAGACCTCAAGCTCTCCAGTATAGTTGGAACCTGGGACAGTCCTCTAGCTCTCCAGTATAGTTGGAACCTGGGACAGTCCTCTAGCTCTCCAGTATAGTTGGAACCTGGGACAGTCCTCTAGCTCTCCAGTATAGTTGGAACCTGGGACAATCCTCAAGCTCTCCAGTATAGTTGGAACCTGGGACAGTCCTCTAGCTCTCCAGTATAGTTGGAACCTGGGACAGTCCTCAAACTCTCCAGTATAGTTGGAACCTGGGACAGTCCTCTAGCTCTCCAGTATAGTTGGAACCTGGGACAGTCCTCAAGCTCTCCAGTATAGTTGGAACCTGGGACAGACCTCAAGCTCTCCAGTATAGTTGGAACCTGGGACAGTCATCAAGCTCTCCAGTATAGTTGGAACCTGGGACAGACCTCAAGCTCTCCAGTATAGTTGGAACCTGGGACAGTCCTCTAGCTCTCCAGTATAGTTGGAACCTGGGACAGACCTCAAGCTCTCCAGTATAGTTGGAACCTGGGACAGACCTCTAGCTCTCCAGTATAGTTGGAACCTGGGACAGACCTCAAGCTCTCCAGTATAGTTGGAACCTGGGACAGACCTCAAACTCTCCAGTATAGTTGGAACCTGGGACAGACCTCAAGCTCTCCAGTATAGTTGGAACCTGGGACAGTCCTCTAGCTCTCCAGTATAGTTGGAACCTGGGACAGTCCTCTAGCTCTCCAGTATAGTTGGAACCTGGGACAGTCCTCCAGCTCTCCAGTATAGTTGGAACCTGGGACAGTCATCAAGCTCTCCAGTATAGTTGGAACCTGGGACAGACCTCTAGCTCTCCAGTATAGTTGGAACCTGGGACAGTCCTCTAGCTCTCCAGTATAGTTGGAACCTGGGACAGTCCTCCAGCTCTCCAGTATAGTTGGAACCTGGGACAGTCATCAAGCTCTCCAGTATAGTTGGAACCTGGGACAGACCTCAAGCTCTCCAGTATAGTTGGAACCTGGGACAGTCCTCTAGCTCTCCAGTATAGTTGGAACCTGGGACAGACCTCAAGCTCTCCAGTATAGTTGGAACCTGGGACAGACCTCTAGCTCTCCAGTATAGTTGGAACCTGGGACAGACCTCAAGCTCTCCAGTATAGTTGGAACCTGGGACAGACCTCAAGCTCTCCAGTATAGTTGGAACCTGGGACAGACCTCTAGCTCTCCAGTATAGTTGGAACCTGGGACAGACCTCAAGCTCTCCAGTATAGTTGGAACCTGGGACAGACCTCAAGCTCTCCAGTATAGTTGGAACCTGGGACAGACCTCTAGCTCTCCAGTATAGTTGGAACCTTGGACAGTCCTCTAGCTCTCCAGTATAGTTGGAACCTGGGACAGACCTCAAGCTCTCCAGTATAGTTGGAACCTGGGACAGACCTCTAGCTCTCCAGTATAGTTGGAACCTGGGACAGACCTCAAGCTCTCCAGTATAGTTGGAACCTGGGACAATCCTCTAGCTCTCCAGTATAGTTGGAACCTGGGACAGACCTCAAGCTCTCCAGTATAGTTGGAACCTGGGACAGACCTCAAGCTCTCCAGTATAGTTGGAACCTGGGACAGACCTCTAGCTCTCCAGTATAGTTGGAACCTGGGACAGACCTCTAGCTCTCCAGTATAGTTGGAACCTGGGACAGACCTCTAGCTCTCCAGTATAGTTGGAACCTGGGACAGACCTCTAGCTCTCCAGTATAGTTGGAACCTGGGACAGACCTCAAGCTCTCCAGTATAGTTGGAACCTGGGACAGACCTCAAGCTCTCCAGTATAGTTGGAACCTGGGACAGACCTCAAGCTCTCCAGTATAGTTGGAACCTGGGACAGTCCTCTAGCTCTCCAGTATAGTTGGAACCTGGGACAGACCTCAAGCTCTCCAGTATAGTTGGAACCTGGGACAGACCTCAAGCTCTCCAGTATAGTTCGAACCTGGGACAGTCCTCTAGCTCTCCAGTATAGTTGGAACCTGGGACAGACCTCAAGCTCTCCAGTATAGTTGGAACCTGGGACAGACCTCAAGCTCTCCAGTATAGTTGGAACCTGGGACAGTCCTCAAGCTCTCCAGGTACAGATGTCGTCAACATGGATGGCTACCACTTTTCTCACCTACATTGTATTTATATTGCGAAGATTTGAAGTTTCCGGGTTTATGAGAATTTGGGCAGTGGGTTTCTTTGGGTTGACTTGGAGACCCCTCCTACTAATCTGATTTTAAGTATATCAACACTCGTTTAAAGTTTTCATCATGGTCTTTGTATCCAAAGCTCCACAAGGCTGATGACTCATCGCTGTACGTAACATGTTTTTTACAGCCAATCAAATGTCTTAATATGAAATTTGACGGTCGCTTGTCGGTCTCCTCATCCGAGAACTGTCACTATCTCTCCATTTAAAGTCATTTTAACGGTTGGTTATTCATAGCGCGATACGAGAGAAAGGGTACTTATTGGATCAGGGTATAACAGTAGCCATGCAGAGCAGGATGTGACGAATCTTTTCTTTCCTTCAAATCAGCAACGATAAACTTCGGGCTCCACTCTATTGTTCATGCACAAATGAATTAATAACATAATAAATTGTCTGCCTAGCCTGTCTCTTGGTTAAGTTTTGAAAAAAATCACCTGTGGTTGTGGAAGAGTGTATTTTAGCAGAGCAACGTGTTTAACAGTGTTATTTGAATGACAATCATTCCCGATCACATTTTATTAAGGTGTTCGTGCATTTCTGATGGAAGACAACTTTACCAAGTATACTTGCAGCACTGTACTACATCTTGTCTATTACAGTAGACACACGGACCCCTCTATGATTCAGGGACTTGTTGTCTTCACACTTCTTCATCAAGTGGAATACAAATGAATTGAAATGGAGTTCCATTTCGCTGATTCCAAGAGTTCCAATGATTAAACTATATTCAGACTTCCAGAAGTTGTGTAGGTTTAGAACTATTTAGCCAGCCCTCATATACGATTTGATTTAAACAGTATTTTTATTTCCAAATAACATATCACGTATATGAAATATGAGAAGTTAAATAGGAAAAAAGGACGAGCAAACAGGCTACACTAGTCTATATAAATGCTTCTCCTATATATACGATTTAAGGAACGTAACTTTTTGTATGTAACTACTTTATTGTGATGTGTTAATACAAAACTCCGACTTCCTTAAATTCTAAGTAAACCTTGTAAACCGTTTGTTTAATTATATATTATTTAATGTGTTATACATGAATACTACCTTCGAGGTTATCAATACAAGTGAATTCTCTCGATTTCGAATTTTCAAGATTTCTAGATTTGTAAAATAATGATTTTATCTATGAAAATATTTATTTTAAAATATACCAGAAGTGAGATGTGCAGCCTAGTGACAGCTGTATGATTTATGTTTCACTGCATAAGGAGATAAGTGTTGTCAGACTAACATCGAGTCCACAGCGACGTGTTCATACACTCATCACTCACTGAGAGTCCTATTTTCGCGTTTATCACTGCAGATCTATTTTAAAAATCATCACATAAAATGGGGAAATAATAAAACTGTGTTTGAAAAGAACCACAGAGTTGACAATGCAATTAAAGTCGATGACAGACCGAAAACAGGAAATACATTTTTTTAAATGTGTTTATGGTTTTTAGAAACCCTATTGTGCATTCCAAAACAACTCTGTAAGAACCACATATGTGTGACAGGTTTATACCCTATTGTGTGGAAGTGCTTCGGGGTACTTCCTTCTTTTTGTCTATTTACTTAAAGATAGGTATCAATCGTAAACACAGTTGAAGTCACTGTGCTGAAGGAGTTGCGGGAAATTGCATGCAAGGCGCCAGAGTAATCTCCCTTTGTAGGTGGCGCTGTTTTATATTTGATAAAGTCTGACTAAGATAAGAGAACTATTGTAAGTTATTACCATTCAATTGCCTATTTCCGCATCTCACAAGATTCAAGTGACATTACCACCACAAAGGCAGGGATAAGAGTGTTTACTTCGACAGAAAAGGTTTATGACTTATATAAACTATATATTTGTGAGTATATTGCTATCTTGACGGTCGTGTGACTACCATTAACCGCAATTCGTGAACTGAGTACAAACTTGGAACGTAACTCAAATTTGCAGCAGCTTACGGGCGTAAAGATGTAAAAGCTCAACAATATTTTTTGCCAACGTTCTATATTTCGCAACAAATGAATTTCAAAGAATACTTTCCTAATGAGCATAGATGAACAGCTCTTTACACAACATCAACAAACACTGTAACATATCGATACGTTTTAGATAATCGATTAACTTCAAAACGGTTATATTTGCATGTAACGTGTTATCGCCTATATACATAAATACCCTAATTAATTCGTAAAGCAGATTTTCTTAACACTCATTTATGAGCAATTATATCGATGCTTACTGCAACTGAGCGGGGAAACTTCTGGTATTACACTGTCGTCCAAAAGAAACGCCTACTTGATTTTTCTTAAAATGAAAGATGAAATCATTTCTTAAATATCATTAATTGAGGTTTCCAAGTTATGCTGAAACAATAATCAATATGAAAGTCCATTGAAATCGTGGGGAAACTGTGATTCGAGTCAATAACATTCATGAAAACCACGACCAATGAAGACCGCTATTTCCGGTTGATTCACATAGGCATCGTAACCACGTACATCTGTAGCGTCATCACCACTTTAATGCGAATGCGTGCCTGTATTGATGCTCGTGGTTGTATGAAAATTTGTTTCAAATATTTTTGTGATCAAGCACTGATCGAAAACTGAGCAATTCTGTTGTCTCATTTCAGCATTCGCCATTCTTTTGTGATATGACAACTTCTGACATTTAAATATACGATTATGCAGAAATGGTGCGACTTCATAATGCTATAACATTGCTACGATATCTGGTAGGCGTTTCTTTTGGCCGACAGTGTATTTATGGCATCATTTTAATAAAGCGTGTTCATCTTACCAAAACATACATTTGTAATCTAGACGTCTTCTGTAAATATTTGTAAAGTTCGTCTCATCGACCTTGCAGTTTATGTCGCACTTGTCATACACGCCGTGAGAACATTGAGGCGAGATGTGTCAGTAGACTCGGTGGAAGGCACCTTTGTGTTTATCTTTGTTGATCTTTATCTTTAGTAAACGTTGTTTAATCATAATTATTACTTTCCTCGTATTATAAATAAATAAATATTTATTTATGTATTTATTTATTTATTTATTTATTTATAATACGAATCATGTTTATTCAAGGTTATTAATGGGGATTGCATATTATAGCTCTTTAACTCTGGGAATGTGCCCCCTTATTGTCAGAATATACTACCTTGTCTTTATTGTGTCTTTCATTAAATTTTTCTCCTCCGCTATAGTTTATAATTAATATGTTTAGCAAGTCTAGCCATTTTAAAGTTACGACACGCGCAAAGCATACAACGTTAACTGTCAATTTATTTAATTTTATTTCAATAATAAAAGTTACCATTAATTACCTCTAACATCTCCATTATTCAAACTTAGATCCATAATACAGTATCAGTATTGCAGTACAATATATTCACTACAAAGCCATAGCAAGTCTATATAAGAGATGCGTGGATATTGAAACTCATTGCTTACACAGTTGTATCTCTCCCATTGATGTCGATTTCACTCAATCATAAACAGTCGACGCATCTGTGAGATTTGGGGCAGGGTTTTATAAACAAACCATTAGCATCATAATAGTGTTTTTCTAGCTTCGCTAAATATCTCAAATGTGTGTTTTATCAGCGCAAGTTAACGAGAGTGGAGATGGCATCTCTCGATGTTAGAACAGAGTGGTATTGTTTGGTAATGGTGTTTAGTAATATCTTACTTGGTATTTGTGTAGAGTGACGTTTAGTACCGTGGAAATTACACAGAGCAACCACTTCATTAGCTTCTGGAAATGGAATAGAAATGTTTAGTTTCATTGTTATAGATAACAGATGGTCGGAAAAGCTTACCCAAACATCATCTGGTTGTACCATCACCTTTGGAAAGGAGTTTACATGCAGTTAGATATAACTTACATTGATTAGTTGCAAATACTTCGCATATAACCACTATACAGACCTTTTGACCACATACCAAATAAACAGAAACACAATGCCTATCCTAAAATTTTATTTATAACATTACTTTCACCATCATAGAAGTTGACTATCCATAGAGATTGTTCTCTTTTATATGACATTTTTTAAAACGTGTTTATAAGATCACTCATACAAATGTAGAGTTGCACTTGCTTAGCCAATGGAATAATTGTTCGATCATAAGATAGGGTATATCTTATAGCTCTTGACCACGGACTAATGTTGTACTGTTGAGAGACGTGTATGTGTGTATACGTAGACTTAAATATAATAAATAAGACACTAATTTACTTATAGTTTGCATGGAAGCAGGGGGGAATCCTGGATCGCCTGTGATGACAGGGTTATATGTTTTCAGCTAGTTATAGACTTTCTATAGGAGTTTTCAAGACTATATATAACACTTATACTTATACTTAAATGATTCATAATCAATTCAGCAGGACGTAGTATATGCAGATGAAGTCGCTCTGTTCCGCCGGCCTTGATTACGTGTTATTCCAGTGAAGCGCCTTTCAATCCCCCACCTGTCATTCATAGAGCACGGGTCAACAGAAGGCCAGGACATCTGCAGACAGCGTGACGATACAGACACTGACTGCACGGTCTGGTGATGTCTGGACGGGGGATGAGGCTGGTTCTGATAAACCCGGGGTATTAAACCATAAACAGGAATGGGTTTGTTTTCATAAGCTGCAGGTTACATCAGTGAAAATACGACCTGGCAAATATGCAAACACGAATTTGGTGAGATTATCTAAGAATCGCTTCCACATGTGCCTAAATTATCTTTAATTTGTCATGGAGAAGCCCTTCTCCGTTTCCTAGACCAGTGAGCCTCATTAGCGCTAATTAGAATCCCCATTGAAAACATTTGTATAGTCTGAACTAATTAAGTAGATGTATTTACAAGATGACCCTGCTTTACGGTGGTCATAAATCACAGGGCGTTATGTCACTAGACACCGGTTCAGTGTTCACATCGATTGTGTTATACCTTGACCCCCGAATGTGGGATTAATTTGTTTCTTGAAGTCTGTCACTTTCCCCGATAATAGCGGCTATTAATGTATACGCTTGGTTGTAGTGAACATTTATAGCTGAGTTATAAACCTTAATTACACATCTACATATTAAAGCCCTGATTGTAATCACGGCCATTATGCAGTCAGAATTATTTATCATCCTTTAAAGCATGAAAACGTGGACAATCTATGAGAATGGTGTAACATTGGTTCACAAGAACAAGGTTAACTTTCTTCAAGAAGGGCAATATTTGCTAAATTACAGTATATATTTTGATCAAAGCAAACAGGAAGA
This sequence comes from Gibbula magus, assembly GCA_936450465.1. Taxonomy (NCBI): domain Eukaryota; kingdom Metazoa; phylum Mollusca; class Gastropoda; order Trochida; family Trochidae; genus Gibbula; species Gibbula magus. The sequence continues at coordinate 74,341,766 of OW388291.1, read as the reverse complement.
GAGGTAGTATTTTGTATTAAACGAGAAGTATATTGCATTGTATATCAAATTCTGAATATTACCATTAGAATAATGTGATTGTACAATTCATAACAAGTTTGCAAAATGTTATAAACATGCCACAAAAATAGAATCATATTGAACAGGACATCATTGGTGACATTCTTCCGTTCACACTTTTACCTTAATCAGTATCATCAATAAATTTAACAAGGGCAACCAAGTGCATTTGGTCGTCTTTACATCCAACATGCATTTCCTAACTTGTCGTCATGTTTGCCTTGTTGTTCTCTAGTGGATGTACATGTTCATGAGCAAATATAGTAATAATAGTTTATTCGGTATTTTAGGCCATCGGCCCGTGTACAACATTGATTATACATAAATGCTCATAATGAAAGTGACAAATACTATGTAATGCGGAGAGACAGGCAATGTTTAACATATTTTGCAACTTCACGAACAGTTCACGATCTTTACTGCATACAAGTAATTTATAAGAATGAAATGTACGGTTATCTGAAAGTCTAGGTGGAATGTTCTTACTCCATATTGAATTATAATTAGAGGAAACAAACAAAAAGTGTATAACATCTTCAACTACATTACAATATTACAATTCTTACATATACACAAACATTTATCTGTAACCAAATAGAATAGGTAATTCGTCAAATCTTAGCAAACACAGATGTCTCCTAAACTCTCTATTTCTAATATTCACGATGTAATATTCTGTACCGAAAAGCGCTTTTATTTGAAGATACTATCTTAACCTTTCAGAGGAATTTATGCAAGTAAAGAGTGACCGTGAAACTGTTGCCGGGACTCTGGTAAGGAAAAAATCGAAATATACAAGTAGCTGTGAAATATAGATGAGAAAATAATACCGATCATCAATTTTGACATGAGGAGAATGAATAGCATGGAAATCTTAATTCGTACGTAAGAGTTTGGTTTTGCTATCAATGTGTTTTAAAATGCATTCCTAACGTCTTAAGTTTTAAAAACAGAAATAACACCGAAATATTTTCCATTTTATATTGACTTGATTGGGATCCTTCATGTTTTAATTGATACTATTATGTGTTTGTGTAACGATTGTAGTGTCTTACGTTCAGAATCCTAGAAGCCCACCACCTGGATCCGTCATGAGAGGTAGTCTATTTCTCCAATTGGCCATTCTGGTTGTGACACAAAGACATAGATGTATAACGTCACAATCGGAAGAAAGCTTCATTTTGTACATTTTGTACATGAATCTAAATTTTCATTTTCAGAGTCTACCAACTCCCTTGTGTCTATATGTGGGGGACAAAGAATACACAATACTGCCTTCCTTCCGCTTTGATCCACGGTAGGGTCCAGTCCCTATTGTCGAACAACATTGCTTTATTTCCTTATCAAACAAGTCCATCACTTCTTAATGGTCATTGATATAAGGAAAATTTGAATAAAATTCAAAACAAACTCTTTTCGGCATCTCCTTTGACTGTAATGTTTACCTGTTCCTCAGATTACCGCCATGATTGTCGATTAACAAGAGAATAATACAGGTTTGATTAAACCTCAAATGCCCGCAGCGTTTAGAAATTCTACTTAATCTGGTATTATGTGCATCCTCGCTTTTCTAAACAGAACGAGCACCCCGCAGTCAATACCCACGTGAAATGAATACCCGCACATCAAAGGCAGCCATCTTGCAAGGGAGGTAACTCGTGAGCAACATTACGTCACATTACCGTTGGTTTGATTGACGGTTGAAATCTATCACGTTTTATCTGGTAAATATCAGCTACCCCGCAATTTGATGGGCACCTCAGGAGCGATAGGAAGAATAGCGTTGTCTATACATCCAAGAATACCTAATCTAAAATTTGAAATAGACACAATAATTATGTAGTAGAGTAGATAACACGACAGAGGAGGAAAGCGGATAGCATTGCTCCCTTGTTGACTGGCGGTGTTCCAATTACAGGTGCAACGTTAAGGGAACGAAATACTATGATTAAATAGTAGATAGTGTAATTAGAGAGTTAAATTGATAGCAAATGGGTCGGAAAGATAATATATCTGAAATCTGTTGTCATTGAATACTATTAAATTCAATCGAGGCTATATAGAGCAAATATGTATCTAATGTTCATTATTTATATCAGTCTATTGTGATCTATCTATCAGTCTATATATATATATATATATATATATATATAAATATCAGTCTATCCTAAGTGAGAAACATATTCTAATATACATGATAATATCTTGCATTGTAATATAGTTAATATTTTATCCATGACCAACATCTGAGTTGAAGTGAACATGTATGAATTGTGAATTGTTTCTCCTGTCATTTCACTCGATTCTAACTATCCCTTTATTTAATCTGACCTCGTTTAAAGTTAATAGAAACGATAACGATAACAATATCACAACCGCACTTACAATACCACATCCGGCACCCTACAACCACACTTAAAGTATACATCACACAACGGTACACTGTACATTTAAACCAAGCACAGATCATTTGAATACAGCGGTCAAATCAATGCATAATATATACAACACGCTTTCATATACACATTTTTAAAAAATACAAAACTCTGTCGATCAAATTCTAATGGAAAGACGATTATAGTAGCCTCTCGTTTTCAGAAACTTGCAAAATAAAGTCTTTCGAGAACATTTAGAAATAGAATACATAAGAGAACAAGCTTTTTCTGGATAAAAACTTCTTCATTGTGAAATTACACGTTTCGGAGTATATGCATACTCTTTCGTCAGTTTGAATTGAGGTACCCCACCCACATTCCACTTTATTAAGGAGTGAGTATATAAACTGATAGGTCGTGTATGTTCACAATAAATTTTTATCCAGATATTCTTGTTTTATTAAACAGAATATTCTAGAATTGCTAAATTGTCGTTCGTAACGATTTCCTTTGGTTTTAATTAATTTAATTAACACTAACAATTAGTCCCTGAGATGAAATGTATCAAATAGAAATAAGATATAAATGTCTGGACAACACACTGCCACGTTGCTAGTATACTCACTTGCCAAGGAAACGTCACCATACAAACTACAGTATATTCAACCCATAAGTGACACATACCACTGAAACAGATTTACTTGATGTATTCAGAAGCTAACTTAACTAAATTTGAAATTTCAAAACATTATCTGTTTATATTTCTGAGAACAACACGTTTGAAGAAATCCTCGTTTTGAATCATGGATGGGTTTTAGACAGATAGAGCAGAGTCAAACAGGACTTTTTAGCTTGTTTTACGACATCCTGCAGTGATGTTATGCCAATACATTTAAATCCAAGAGGGTTATTATGTCGACAACATCTTTTATTTATTGAATTTTACATTCTATAATTGTTTAAATTAAATGGCAAACATTCTGGCCAAAAAAAACAACATTTTGATAAAGCGATTTCAGCACCCAAACTGTATTTAAACTAACATGAACAATAACAGTTTCACACTCTGAAATTGTGAGTACATCTTCACTAAACATGTGTCTATCAGTTACATCTAGTTTCTCGGACAGCAGTGTTTCATCTTATTCTCGCTTAAATGTGGGAATGTGTCTTTTTCATGTGAGTTTATTATGTCGCCCTAATCTAAACAAAGCCAACCGAGTCTATCGCGTTTTTAAAATCACCACTCAGCTGATTGATTTGAGAGATCTCAAATACAAAGGCTTCTTTTCATATTATATGTTTCCATTAAGAGACCAACTGTTAGTGTTGATCTCTCTCCAAGAGTCATGCTATCCCTAAACGTGAAGTACTCACGTGTTGGAAACCCAGGGAGGTGCAACACATTTGCCGCTACCCCCTCCCCTTGACCCCTACTCCTAATAGCCCAGATATCTCATTATCTGACCACTGTCCACTCTTTGATCCCCTGCTGGACGTAGCGTAAACCCCCCTCTGAAATAGATAAGATTCGCCTAGCGCCTAAACGGAGCTACGGTGATCCCCCAGATGCAATGTACATGCGGTGTCTGTGATCAGTTGCACAATGCCAATCACTCAAAGTCGCTCTCTATGTTTAATCAGATCTTATCATACACAGTGAGTAAATCTAGTAAGTACTTCGCACGCCAGATGGATCTGTGTATTCACAGACCTGCGTATTGTTTGTTGTGAAGCGGCCTCGCTTTTATAGACATTAATGCACACTAATCGTGCAGGAAGCTAGATTTATATGTATTTCAACGCTGTAATTAGAGTTTAAGAGGTCTCGAAGGGCTTTGTTTGATGCTGGAAGTGAATCTAAAATATAAGTAGTTAAGCGAGAGAAAGCTTTGAACATGCACATGAACTGTATAATGTTTTCTGCTATGGTTTAAGGGATATATTCAAGGAATTGTGTTCTCTTAAAGTCCCTTTTAAATGAAGATACAAATTATTCCTCAAATGAATGTTTACTCTTACGGTTAGTTTTTAAGTTAAATTTCAAGAATATACCTTGATTATATATATATGATGTCGAAAGTTATACCCATTATTATTTCTGTTTCATTCAAGAAGACGCTGAAACAGTTTACATGAGCTTGCGTTTTAAAAAATGCCACAGAATTCCAATCAAATGTGCTAAATAAACCATTTTCAGACGCACCTATAAGTCGTATTAAGGTTAAACATGAATCTAATCAGCGATATCGTATTCCATATTCATAAACAATGCATGAATGTTACACGTATTTTCAAATAGCCATTGTTTGTTACAGGAACGTCAACTGTTATCTATATGGTATATGATGGAATATTCATTAACTTTCAGATCGTTAGTAGCATAGCATTGTACAAACTTATAATATAATTATATAATATAAATTATATAAAGTATGTATTATATGAAACATTTAATTATCTGAGTGAATCGTTGAAAGGTTAAAAACGGCGACAATGTAACATAGATGGCATCTTGAAGTCGAGATACATTGCTTCAAATATAATTAAATTTGACACTAAGGTAGTCAAAATCCACATGATGTATTTGTCTTCAACATTTAACACGAGTTTCCATCAACAAATAAACTTTGAAATGACCTTATATTTCTCAGCTAAAAATACAAAAGTTATAACACATGTGATTTATGTCCCTTTTACAACTGCGTTTCCAGAAATGAAGAATTATACCAGAAACATGAAATTGTAATTAAAGGAAGTTTTCAACATCAAGTTTGCAAAAAAGTATATTTAAGCTTAACTTCACAAGCGAGAAATCTATACGATTTCTATTTTACTTATCCAGCAAATGAAATAATTTTTCTATAGTATGTTATACAAGCTGTGTGACTAAGAATAAAAAAATACTACAAATATAAGTGAGTTATTTAAGTTCACATACATGAAACATACATGATATATTATATATAAATCAACAATCAGCTGGAGGGAGGTTACAATACGTCATCACAAACTCAACTTCTCTAACCACTTTCTACTTCTTTTCAGCTCTACCTTATCAATAACCCATCAGAAATTTGATTAATAAGAAGTCAGCTGATTAGCCAAAGGTTGATTACGGCACGTCCTACCCGGCTCTATATACATGTTTCATAATCTGCTTTGATCACAGAGCCCAATTTACTTGTACACTGAAAGAACGCCGCCATCCCTCAAGCCATCGGCGCTTCAGATTTTAATCAAATAGTCAATCGAAATATACATGTATATATCTGCCTTTCAATCAATGGATTTATAATTGACAAGGCTTGTGAATACGACGTGTATATAAAGTATGTATATACATACAAATAACCTTGTTAATTTCAGCGCCTAGGGCTGTTCCCACCGCAATGAGGGAGGGTCAAGCGCCCATTAGATTCAATTTGTAGTCAGCGCTGGAGGGGAGGTGCAGTATTTACAGTTATGGCGCCTTATTGTAGGTCCTGTATTGTAGAGAGGAACATAAACACGACATAAATAGAAAATAAATAGGAAATAATTCAGACGATGCCTGGATGGAATACAAAATAAACACTATTAATTTGTCTTCGGGTTATTTTGAAATATTCGTCATTGACCGATGGGTTGGTTTCGTGAATGTTTTACAAATGAGTGACCAACATTCTTCATCGCTGCTTAGAACAATCATTAAGTATATTTTGAACTCTCCTACAGCTAAACAATGTAGAACATTTGCTATTCAGTGAAACCTAAATTGCACTCGACGTACCCATATTCATTTTTTTTATTAATTTTGAAAAAACATCAATGCAAGAAGCCATTCATTAATGCAAAAATGGTATGTTGGAACTTCAGAACAATGGTCAACAGTTAACGAAGGTGGGATAATGTACAAATAATATCGCCCGCTATTTAATTCACGTCATGTGGGAAATGTGATAAGGACAATGACATCGATGAAAACAGGATTGCAAAAAGATGAGTCTGTCTTAGTATTCTTAGTAGAGGCTGGTATTTAGGCATATGTTCCTTGAGAAAACCGTTCATGAACTTGATGTAACTTCCTGTCGCCGAAGAGTAACTTCGCTAAATAATTAAATGTGAACTTATTTTACTGTATCGACAAACACATTTACATTCCATTCGTTCATGAACCCAATGTAGTTATGAAAATTAAAACGACAATTCACATCTACAGAAACGTGTAACCTGTAAAATCTCGCTAAGTATATCAATGTAATATTCCAATCAACAAAGGTGCATCAAAGCTACTTATATAACATGTCAATAAATATGTATATTTTCATAGTTTGTATGACCGCCGAACTGAATTAAAATGACACTAGAACTGAAAATTAAAAATTTAAGACAGGTATTAAATTGATGTCCATATCCCAACGACGATGTAAGTAACAATGCACACCGACACAATATGCATATTACAAGCCAAATTATATGAATATCTTCATTATTACATTATCACGTGATATTCAATCATAACTCGTCCTCTTGCCTTTAGAGATCCGCTGCTGCCGACAATTCATTACAATTAGCTGCAGCAATTAAATCGGTTCTCTGTGATCGCCGTACTTTTAATTGGTATAGCTGTATCAGAAATTAATATCGTGTGGAGAACAATTATATCCACTTACATATACTTATCTGTCCATATACATGTTATTTACATGCTTATCAGTATCAAAGCGGCCAACACATCCCGCAAGGTGACTCAGACCACCAAAGAAGAAGCACCTGTTGTGACGTAATTGTGACGTAACTGTGACGTAATCATGCTTCCACGATGAATCCAGCCAATGGGGACTCGATCTCTTTGAACAATGCTCCCCACGGATGCTCTAGACCTAATTACGCCCTTCGGGTTTCAAAGTGTTTGTTTTCGCGGATTTCATCCCACTTGTAATAACGCTCCTCGCAATGGGGTGATTGTTTTTCTGAAATGGTGTAAGCTCTTTGAACTACTGAAACCGCAGAGATCTCGCCCACAGCGAGACTGATCCAAGAGAACGAGATCTCAATAGCCTCCATATGCAAATATTTAATTGATAGCCATCCACGAATTTTCCCCCGTCGTGCCAGTGGCGTTCTTTAGCAATTGAGAGAAGACGCTCCGTTTATGTGAGCTCATTTTCCGAACAACTTGCCTCTCAAATGTGTGTAAAGCGCATATAGAGACTCATTACGACCGATTTTCACGACCGAAGACATGAATCGGTATAATCGTTAATTTTCTACGGTTATTGAACAGGCTTGGTGTAAAGTGTACCGACCATGCATAGATCAGTCATTACCTACATTAGACACTCGGCCTGCATGTTAACAAGTGCACTCGTTTCCTGTCCGTTATGAGTTATTCAACACACTTTTTGATCCTTAAATGTCGTCATTCTCAACCCAGCATTTTAAATGCTCACTTTAAGTAGCGCTGAAAGAAAATGTCGTTGCAACCATGCCCTTTTATGTTTATAACTGCAGATATGGATTTATAGGGTGTTTCGTCCAGATGGAAATATCATATTTGCACTTATATAATCAGTTGCACTCTAAAGACGCATACACACATGTTTGTTTTATAGGGACAATACGCCTGGTTTTATCTTGCGGAAATGTAATGTAAGGGGTTTCTGGTTGTGTGTCTATATGTAATCCTGCTCCATGACTGTGTAAAATTGAGAGCCTTTAATACAGTCTAGATTTTTATTCAGCAAGTCTAGATAAACTGAATTGAAAGTATTAAAAATATATAACCAGAAGGATGAGGGTACAGTAACTATTAAAATTCCACAGACTAAATTCTAGACTAGCCTATATGGTATTGATGCATCTCCGCGGTTCACTTTGGAAATATGATATTGATAACTGTGTCATTTTGATGTACATTCATCTTATAACATGTACAAACGAGACCACCCATTTGAATATTGTCTAAAGAAATTCCTCAAATGATATCGTCCCTTTAATATACTTCCAGAATATAATGCCCTACATTGACAAAGCAGTCAGTGTTATCATGGCAAATGTATACGTTAATTGTGTTGATGACATCCAACTCCATAAGCACATTAATAGGATTGAGTCTTAACAACGTATATACGGTATGTGTGCATAGAACTATTTTGAAAAAAATACCCGAAAGACTCTTATTTCATTATCTTGAAGAATATTTACGTTTTGCCTTCATAAAACAAAATGGTCTCACAAATACAATTTTCATTTAGAGTCTGTTTTATTTATTTCATGAAGAAATACATACTTAATAATTTCAGAAGATTAATGTAATCTTAACAGGTTAATTTAATATTGACCTATCAAAGCTAGATAACACCAGCAGAGACAGAGGTAATACTTTAAGCCCGATCTCTGTATGGTTTAGATTGACCGTATAATGTGATCTTTGAAATTACAAGACTTATCCATAATAGATTAACTACATGCCGGTATGACATACAATACATATTCATTGATGCAACATTTAGATAATCACAAAGATTCAGATCATTTTATGCATAAACATCAAGGTTATCACTTTCTAACAAACCAAGTTTAAGACAATAAAATACTCACAGGTTAATATAATCAGTAAGATCAATAGAATAATCAATTAATAATCATGTATAGATTATCATAAACCAGAATCTCGTCTTAGAGTCGAACCTACATGTAGGACCAACCATAACAGAGACGGTTCCCACGGTATGAAATTCCGAAATATGGAAACAAATAAAGGCAAATGCTCCTTTTAACGACATAAGCAACACGGAGCAGGGTGACATGCCGAGAGATGGAGCACATCGCTAGCAACTCGCTGGAGATGGTATTTAAATGTTCCTGTCCTTTCTCCTCAAGATGCGTGAGCAGTCTCACGTCGTTATAACTACATGCTGCACACTGAGAGGTATATAGGCGTACCCAGTGACTCCAAGCTTATTTGAATCAATAAATATTTGTATTATTTTATCCACCATAAACAAAAACGGCAAATATTTATGAAAATTCTCCAAATGATAATCGGTCCCACATCCAAGGATCGCTTATAACATGCATTTGTTGAACTTACCAGATAAGTATAACTTACAAAATAAATAATCTATAACTGATGCACTATAGAAGCCGTGAAGTATTTTGTAAAGCAAAACAACACATATGAAGGAAAAGCGTCATGCGAGGGTATGATTCTAAAGAGAGATTCGACACCTCGTTCGTCCTGACCCTTACATTTAAGAAGCATCCATTATGTTTCATAATAGTTTCGATTGCTTTAATACGTGTCAACATACTATATGTGCTGATTTCAGTTCAAATAATTTCACTCAATGTGCATGTTCATCCAAAATTGCCAAATATTTGATAATTACTAGTTTCAAATTTAAATCATGCAACATCATTGTACATGTGCAGAAACCGAAACTACGCGTCACAGTTACATGCGCAATAGTTTGTCTTTTGTAAATAACATTCCAAATTACGTTTGACTAATAGACGCGCGTTAATAGCGGAGCTTTGTCCGGTTTCCGATCAGAAAGTACTACTTTTACTTATATATCCTCACAATACTGAGTCGACTATAATCAAAATGGTAATTTCTTTCAATGCATGGCATTTAGAAGTTGGTTAGATGAAGGAGAACGAGTTTTATGGATATACAACTTCTTTATTGCAGAAGTGCGACATTTCGGTGTAGGCAGGTTTCGGTGTAGATTCTTACACCGTTATCAAGCTAATGATTTGCTAACGGTATTAGAATCTTCACCGAAACGTCGAAGTTGTATATCCATAAAACTCCTCTCCTTCAAAATGGTAAGTGTTGACAACAACCATTATTTCTAGATAACATCACACTATTTATAAAGTTTGACATTTGTGACTTCAAACAATTAATTAAATTTAAATAAAACACATTGTCGAAAATAAGCGTTCTTCTTGTACATACTTCATATATTACCATATTCCTTAAACGAGTACTTCACGTACGCTTTGTTGATTATTTCCTTCACAGTCTACTCTTGAAACAACGTAATTAAGTTCCGTATACAGTGTCAAATTAACTTTTTTTGTAAAATAAATACGATAAACGCTAAGTTACGAATTATGACTAAATTAACACCATGACCCTTGGAATGACAAATTATATATAGAAGCTGGTCTCACGAGTGGAGTGCGAGTGTTAATTTATATCTTCACCTGTCAGTCTAGTGGCTGGGTCGTCTACGTGCTATGCTTGTCAGCTCGTTAATTAACCAGTGTACTTATATGAAATAATTCATATGATGAACTGTTTTAGAAAAATACTAGAATTCTGTAGTAGAGAAATAAGGATGGATGATCAACTTCTTTATGTCCTTATAGCAGAAACATCGCTGTTGTGAACATATATTAGTTGATCTATTGTAATTCATTTGTTCTCTATCGACAACCTTCTTCGGACGCCATTTTTCTATGTGTGCATTTCCGACATCGACCGAGAATTCACGGAAAAGGACGAAGTCGTTTCCGATAGAGACACTCTTCCTTCCAAAATCGGAATGATTGTTTCTGTAATTACCGTGAATTCACCGATATTGCTGCGATTGTTTCGAGAAAAGAAGCATTTTCTTCCGTAATGGACGCATTTCTTTCAAATCTGGATGGATTTTCTTCAAAATTGACGCATTTCCTTCAATTACTTAGGGGGGCCTGTCTATTCAAGTAATGAATGAAGACGTATATGTTATTAAGATAGAATAAAGAGAATTGTAAACTGAGTATTATTTAAGTATATGAAGTTAATGCCATTTAAATAGTGACTAAATGTAAGATTGTTATATTTAGGATCACATTATCTGCAATTAAAGTACACATTCTTGTACTTTTCCGGGACGAGTCCCTCGCGGGATTCGAACCCATACCCTCAGAGTGACGTATACCTTTTTAAGTAGTTAATTTGAAATTTAAGACATCGACATACATTTGTAGAATGATATGGATATTGTTTGTTATACTGTCACACGTCTTTGACGTCACAATAAGTTTAGAATGGTTGGTGACACAAGTCCGATGTTCAAACACATTGTCACATGTCAAGAAGCACACAAACTTGACATCATAAACATTTAATTACGTTACTCATTTTGTATCACTAATCCTGGATTTCCACGTGACTCTGACCCTGACCTTTGTTTCTCTGACCCTGACCTTTAACCCCCAAGTGTTGAACCTGGACATGTCACCTTGCCGCGGTGTCGGCAAGTGATTGATCATAGACTGGCTTCAGTGCTATTGTTTTGGGAAAACAATGCTCTATTGTCCGTTGCATGCTCTGTCGTAAATCATGACATATACATTGGAATAGACAACAGCAAGTCGAGAGGTGAATTTCTGGTACTCACGTGCCACCACCTGACCAGAGGAGGGGTCGGAGGGGCTTCTCAAGAGGAGATTGCATACTGAACTATTATTTTGCAACTGATATTTGGTATCGTAAAAAGAATTGAGCTCTGAAAAATATACTCTTCGCCTTGTGGGCCTAGGAGGCAAATTGACTTGAGTTGGTGTTACTAGTTTTTCTCATAGATAAAGATGATGTGTTGAACACATATGTATATAAGACCAACGTTTAGAGGGTAAATTACTTTTTAAATAAGTCATTCCAAACTTATCCTATGGCTCTAAAAATTTCAAAACGTTCAGATTTGATTATATGCTCTGCGGGATAAACTAAATTATAGATGTGCTTAGAATACATACCAAGACATTGGAAGGTGATGTTCTCAAACATTGCCGTATTGCATGGACGAGATTGGGGGAGACTACCTTACACTGAGTTTAACGGAAGAAATAGTGAGTTGACAGTAAAAATATTGGTTTCACTTTGATTTCACTATTTTACTTTTGGCTTTCTTACAAATGGTAGATAAACTTTTTAAATGTGTGGTTATGAACGACGGTTGTTTCCAAATCTCCTAATCTCCACCGACTATGTTTCTAATCCTTTATTTTAACTTCAACAATCGTGGATAACGTCTTCAACATGAAGGAGATAGCATTGTAAGATGTTCAAACTTAGAACGTCTGTCATTTCACCAACTTAACTGACAACATAAGACTTCACTCCTATGCTACACGTATGAGCCAAGGTTATTGATGTCCGTAATTGGTGAATTATCACTAAATATCGATCCTCAACGGAAGTCAGAGAGAATCAACCCAACAATTAGGAACATTAAACGTCGACTTCTCCCAAACAGGTAACAGTTGCCCATTGTTCGGCGTACCTTGAGACTTTGCTGATTACATTACAGGTGAAACTCAAGCGGTCTTGTCGACTTCACCTTTGATCTGTTGGGTATCAAGCGGAAACAAACTACAGTCCCAGATTTCACAGAGTCGTTACAGCAGTGTGTTCTGATCCAACTGATCCTCTCCGTTCAGGATCTCTGCAGCAACCTGATCCCGGTTCTGAAGTGAGAATTGCACTTCGTCACGTAGACTTATACGGTACAGGTGCAAACCATTGTGCTAGCAACCCCTCCCCTCCCTTTCTCCGTGTCGTGTGCAGGAGTTGCATGTTAGAGGTGTGTATATCGTGTATTCTGCACACGCCAAACGCTTGTTTGGAACTCGATATTCTAGCTTCGTGGTTTTGTAAAGCCACGGATTTATTTGTTTACGTAAAAATCTGTTTTAATGAGCACATATTGAGGCTGGGAATATTAATTTGATTTAGGAGGTGCGTGGGAGTGTTATTTTCCCTCTTTCTTGGTGGAATATCTGGGTCGGAACCGCCACATATAACAATCTTAGATTCGTGAGTGATGTTAATTGGTCCAGTGATATTTTAATTACACTTTTTAGAAAGGACTGCACGTGAGATTAACTTCCACTCCTGCGTAATTTTACCTTAAATTAGGATATTTAAATTCCGACCATTCCGTTAGAGATTTTTCTTTTAGCAATGACCTTCTGGCATGTCATGAACTAATGTCATTGTTCCATTCCTGTAATGACGTCATAAGCAGGTGTTGTGTCAACTGATCAGTGAGTTGCTAAAGTTTGTTCGTATTAATTCAAATATGTCCTTCATGTCTTACATAATAAACATTCTTTGATTGGTCAAATATGTTTTAAAACATGTGGCATACATTTATTCGTCCCCATATTTAATTCCTGTTTAGTGTAATATGTATTAAGTATAGCCCATTTTGCAGTTCGGAAAAAACTTCGTTGATGAAATACTTTTATTTTTCTAAATAATGCAACGCTTTTTTTAAATAATTTTCTTGTGTAAGCTCCCACCCAGGACGAGAGAGTTCAAACCTGGTAACCGTTCACTCCATTGCCAATACATTTGAAAAAGAAACACAATAAACTCGCTTCTGTTGAGGATTCTTTCATACACGGGTGTATGTCAACATGTCTGTGTGACTAGTGACTAGCTGATGTATACTTGGTCGAAGGGCTTTACTAATACCATACGGATGAAGCCTTTTAGAACTTGCCGATAGGTCACATTCTATCGATTCTATATATTAGTAATAAGTGCGAAGTTTGCGAGTTGATACTAACAAGACAACCAAACAATTGTTTAACAAAATGAGTTAATTGTAAGAAATAGTTTAGTGAATTCTTTGAACAAATTTATGTTTTTCAGTAATGTGTCTGGTGAGGTTGTAAAAAAATGATAACCAACCAAACTACATTGTTATATGGAACCATTTTAAATATGCTTTAGTATCAATGGGTGTATTAAATGGTGCAGTGGACATACAAGTACTATACACGATACCAACTTCATGGATACCCACTCTCTTTATTCACTTACTTTGACATTTCGGTATACATGAAGAATGTTATTGTATGTTTGTTATAGTCTTAGATATCAAATTTGTAATAGATAAAGGGAATTTCATTATTCCTATCAGTATAATTATGCTTCTTGATACAGCTCATCCAGGGTATTTAATCCATAAGACTACTTACTACCCTGGATGTGTAAGAAGGAAACTACCCGTAACGACTAAAATAACTAGTCAATGAAGCATTACTTTAAATCGAGCAGTATTGTCAGTCCCCGGATGTGAAGGCCGATTAGCGATCATCAACTTTCAAATCACCACATTCCATTGACTGATAATATACATGCGATAAATAGCAATGCGTAACCAACTAGTGGACCTAGCGAGGTTTTTCCTTCTTACACATTCAGGGTTGTCTGTCATCCAGACCCCTTAATTTTTTAAGCGCCTAGTCAAGTCTACTACAAGAGTCTCAAATCAGTTTAAGGAATGAACACATCTCAGAGGCTCCTTTTTAATTTATTTTATTTTTTTAAATTTTTAAATTTTATGAAATAATTCATTTCAAAGGCTAAATGTTAGACTACATTCAGGGTAGTGAGTGGTCTTACGGATTGATTACCCTCATGGAGCAGGGTGGTTACATCTCAATTTCATCTCGTCCATGTACTCAATACCCAGAGAAACAGCACAGTTTTAAAAGAACATTGTTTCAAATTCACACAAAAACATGATACATTTGAAGCATGAGTATTGTTTATAGGTCTTGCATTGATATTTACAACAGTGGAAGTATGTATATCGGCGCTACAGTGTGAGAAAAGTCTCCTTTACACATTGGCTGCATAACTCACCATGCTTAAGGGACGGTTTGAGATTTTTCTCACACTGAAATGAGAATAGCATATAATAAATTGTGGCACTAAAGCAGTACGATGTCAAAGTAAATCATATCAAATTTAGGTCTCCTTCGCTGAAAATTCTTTCTCTTAAACCACGCAGTTCATCATGGGGTACAAATTGAGCCAGTAGCGATTGTTAAAGTTTGGTTCCTGAAGAATGACAAACCAACAAAAGTCGATTATCCGGACTCTTTGAAGCGTCTAACCGTCCTCAATCGGAATGTAAGTACTGCAGCTCTCGTCCTGTGGCCACAGGAAGTGGAATTTCAGGCATGCGCAGATAAGCGCTCAGTAAGATCCGAGGTAACAAAGTCGGACAAGGAATTCTAAATAGTTATAGATGATTTGTTGATAGCTTCCTCTCAATAAATAAACCTCAAATTTGTCATTGGGTTTGCAACATCAAAGAAGGATATATATTATATTTCAAACTTTACACGGCATGAAGGTATGAATACTGTCATAAATAATAATCTTGTCTTAAAAAACAAACATTTGTGACATTTAATATTTATTTTATTGGGTAAAACTGTAGTTTAAAGTATCAATATTGATTCTTATCAAATATGTGAAGAAATTTGGGATTGTATACATAAGTATTCATACTGTAAAAGCAATTATTTTTCATTTTCACTGGTTTCATTTATAAATATCAACTAAATATCAACAACAAAATAACATGAGTCACATCCAAGATTGATGAGAAATTTGATTAACATTAAATTAACTTTTCCTATTTAGTGTTTTGTCTAAAACAGTCAATCTCAGTTGTCTCATACTAAAAGAACCAGATATGATTTTTTTTTTAAACAAGATTTAATAACATTTTGTGTGCTTAATTTTTATTTCATTGCCAAAAACATGTTTTTCTAGTCTCTAAAATGAATTCATTTTTTTAGATTTAACGACAGTTTTGATGTTTTGTACATATTAATGTCCATTTTTAACTGTCGCGAGTGTCACCTGTACGTCAGTCATGATAACGAGGCGTTTGTGACACAACGTGGCCAACATTACGGAAGACTTGAGACTGAGTTCTATTTATACTTATGTAGTATACATTTTACGTATATTCATTCTTCTCATGTCCCAGGTCCCGTCAGTCTGTCCTTCTTTTATGGGGTTTCCATCTCCCCTCCGTCCCTCCCCCAGAAGTCTAGGATTCGGGGTAATATATCCATCAACTGTCTTCTTTCCACGCACTTAAACAATACATAAGATTAATAGCACAAGGACTAGAACTATAGTGTCATGTCATTTAATTTGATTAGTTATAATGTACATGCGAGAGACAACAATGGAATAATCATTAAAGCTTTAGAACTAATTGTCCAACACGTCAAATCCGACTGCCCGTTGCTCGTTATACCTATCAAGTATATTCCCCCTCATGTATGTCTTGTAAAACCTCTTTGTATGTTTAACATAGACGCGTAATGTGCTCTCTCTGATTGAGTTAAGGTTAGCATATTTTAATTGCTATGCAAGTATTCATACATGTTTTTACAATGTTGGTATTCCCGACAATCGTATTTAACTCTTGAAGGAATATGCTCCAAAACTTCGTCTATGTTCACTATAAAGAAGTCGTTATTCTAAAACATATAATTTGTTTTTCTCTTTTTTTGTATAGTGACAAATAGATTGTCCTAATATGGTATGGAACCTTTCCCGATTCAACAAATAGATTTAGCACATGTTATTCTAGCAACAAAATACTGGTATCAATTGCCCTATTCAAGTACCCAAACGAAATGTAGTGTTCTGAATTATATATTACTCTATATACGGAAAAGGAAAGGCATAACCAAGATCAAATCAGAACTATTTCTTTTAAAACAAGGAGGGTACTATCTAATACTCATTCAGTTGGTAACGTTTGTTCTTTTGTTTATCACACAAAACTGAAACCATTGTATTTATTTAATTATTATTTAATTCCAAGAGAAAATGACCCGGATATTACGCTGATTGAAACATATCGTCACCATAGGTTGAAGCACTTCCTATTCTAGAGGCCCTACATGTACACTATTTGGCCCATGGCCTATAAACACAAGACAAGAGACCATTCTACATGTTACCTTCCCACCGAAAGTTTAGTCGATTAATTGATAGGTTAGAGAGAAATGTCCAAGTTTTAACAATAAAACAAATATTACTGCACTATGCTTCATATTCTCTGTGTGTCTTTTATTTAATTTAAGAGTTTTGATAACAGATGTCTACACCAACAGAATTTGCTAAATGAATCCCAATTGTCAACCATCCCGGGTTCTTTGGAATCACAGTAACTTCTGTAACAACTCGTCATTAAGACAGTTCGTTAAGTACAATCTATTTTTGTAAATTAACAAACAAAATCAATTTACTCATACCTCAAAAATTTCACATCCATAGCCTAACGTTTTTAATCCCCTAAAGGATCTTCATTCGTTAAAAAGTCATTATAATCCGCGACAAATTGCTCTCCCCCAGAGGGACATGTTGTATTCATTTACTGTGATCCTTTCTTAAACAAGATTCGTGTACAGAGTCGCTCAGCCACAAACCACAGAATTACTTTCTAGTTATCTCCGCCGTATAGCTGAATCTACAATCCATCGCAACCCATCCTAGAATGGTTATGTCTTAATGATGTGTTTACGAGTGTGAGATCTAAGTTACATATATGTTTAGAATGTAGATAAAATGCGCAAGGTGAATTAGTCTGTCTTCCACCACCAACTGTTCTCTACCATCTGTTTTGTAGCCTAATAAAGCGTATGTGAAAAGAGTTTAGAATAGTCGATAAACGTTAGTCTTTCCTCACGGTCATAACGGATTTAGTGGTACATTCTTAGTGTGAATAATGACTTAACTACCATAATACGTCTTCAGAAACTGTTCTTTGATCTTGAAAGAAAACTTTAGGGGCAATCCAAACGTGTTTCAGAACGGTAGATTTGGTGTGAAAATCTGTTTCCATTCGGTGAATGATTTTACAATGTGCGAGTTCATAATCAAAATGAATTAAATGCATATGTACAACAATTTAAAATTAAATTGCCAATAATAACATATTTTACTGTTGTAGATTTTAGCGAAAAGGGGTTTTATCTCCAAATTTCTTATTCATGACATGTTGATTATCATAACATGTGTTCATCTTTCATGTTCGTCTCATTTTAGATTAAAATGACGTCATTAAAATGAAATAATTGCTCCTTCGTGTGATTCTGTTCCTTTACGTTTTTCAGTCCATATTCAGTTTATCTAGACTTGCTGGATATGGACCGTGACTGTATCGAAACTGTATTCTAAACAGTCATGGGACTAATCTCATTATCCTTGCCTTATTCTTAACAAGATTTATTTCTATGAGGTAAACACAGCGGGGTTCATATTTTCCATAATTTATCATATATAGAGTAAGATTCACTCCGACATGGTGACGTGACGTCCTGAACAATGGTATGATATGAGATTTTGTCTATGACGTCGCCTTCTTAATTCGATGACGGAGGTACGCCTGCCTCTCTTAGAACGTAGGTTTGAGTGTATTTACTTAATGTAACGATTTCGGTAATAAATCAACATTATATTCATGCTCGTAGCATGCCATGTTTATGACGCATGTGTTAAAATATCAGCATTTTCAAACATATCCATGTGTGTAATATCAGAAATGCAATTCCTAACTTCCACAATTATAAAAGGGTCTTAAAAGAAATAATTTCTGTTCAATTTAAAAATTCCATCAAAATGAAATTCAGTCATCTAATCTTTCAGCAACTAATTATTGTATCTGTAATAACATGTATTCACCTTACCATATTTGGACTATATGACTTGATGTTTGACTTTTATGTTTGAATGTGTAACCATTGAAACAAATAAAAAATATGTAATAAATATCAGTATTCCCTCGCTCTCATTCGGGAAATACCAACACTAACGAACTCGTGACGTAAACTTGAGTAAACGTGTGATATCCTCTTCTTTACTTTACTATATTTTACCTGCATGACACATGCCATTCACCCAGGGAGCTGGTGTAAGTTTCACGACAACATGTGTATTGTATGCGGGTTAGAGGCACTGTTCCTTGTTAGTTGCATGTTGAAGACAAATCAAACACAACTGATGAGCGGCGTGGCATTGCTCGGGTGGTCCCAGTGTCCGGGTGTAGTGATCATTCAAACATTCACACCAATGCACGTGAGCGTTGAAATTGACACCGAACGTGTCCAGAGATCAGTTGAAATAGACAAGGGTTCATTCATTCAGAACCGTGCGACACGTGCGCAATAGACAAGTTAGGATATCTCATCTACTACATATGAATTTTATGGCGTGATTGACAACCGTTAGAACAGTTTAACCTGAAGTGCACTGAGCGATTCTTCTTGAAATATAGTCTTTACTTATTCAGTTGTAAACAGACTATTGTCTCGTGTCTTCGTGGTTAAGTTACAGTCTGTGTGTGTCAGTGAACAATGACGAAAACCTCCCTTACATGTCACAGTAAACGATGTAACAGTACACGATGGACGCTGTCGCGAATCTTTATATATTCATTCCTTCACTGCTGTCTGTCCTAGACTAACTGAGCTAAAGATATCAGAATTTATAATTAAAATGAGTCTAAAGTGAAGATTTGTGTATGCAAAATTAATGGTTTGTACTAAAATAATGAATTTTGTTGTCAAACATGAATCTTCTGGAAAAAAGCTAATATCTCTATTATTCCAAGTTTCACTCAGGTCCATGAAAACAACAAATGGAAAGTACTCAAGTATGTTGAACTGTTTTATAGTTCTGATCCGGAAAGGACCTTTGAACAACGTTCCTGGTAGGTCATAAATGCGTGACTTGTGGAGGAAGTCGATCCCTGAACAGATTTAACCCCAACTCGTTCTATATTAACGAAAAAAAGTCTCAAATAAATATTTAAAAAACCCAAAATGCAACATCGGCAACACTCTAGTAGGTGGATAGTACATATGGACACATTTGAAAAGAAACTATAGACGAGTTTAGAGTTTAGTTTTGGAACGGGAACATCTCAATTTATTACATACCGGTCGGATAAAAAGATTTGATACTGAAATTATTATTTTTGAATGTACAAAATCAAAGAATCGAGGAAATCAGGAATCGCTACAGTGTTCGAGACTAAAGGTGGTTCCTTTTCATATTTGCCCTTGGGTCTGAATGTCAGACCATGATAATGTTCAGAATTAATCAAGCCCAGTGTTGCTTCAATTTATGAAGTTTTAGACACCAAATATTCATGATTCATCGTATCCGAAAAAGCTTAAATTGAAACTTTCAGCACGTACAATATCAGTTATCAGTATCAGCTGGTTGTCACGGTTATTCTGCGAAGGTGTAAACATGGACTATCCCGACCTTGAGTTTTGTCTAAGAGCAAATGACCGAGGAGCAGTTTTTCTCCCTCAAATTATATTTTAAGATTTTTGACTCCCAAATCCTCCGTTATATTGAGTATGTCTCTGTCAATAGAGTTCAATTCAAGCCTGCTTTTTCAGCTCATTCCTCGGTGGCATTGTGGTAGGACGTTCGGATTTAAGAACGAAAGGTTTCAAGTTCGCATTCCGCCATCTAAACTGTGAATCATTTAACTTTGTATACTTTTCGATACTAAAAAAATTAGGATTAGGACAGTAATAAAAATGTTAAGTTGGTCTGACATATCATTTTAAGTCTTCTTTTAGGTCTTACCCCATACGGATTTATTCTCGGAAAAAAATCATAACAGGTTTTTCTAAAAATAACGAAGTGACCTAAGTTTATATTACACAATCAAACCGAGTAGAGTTAGTTTGGAGCGTTTACAATTGCGTATGTGAATCCAGATAGACGTGCTTTCCTAATGAGACATATCAAATTTAAAACAAAGTCATTGTTCGGGAATAGTTTTCCCCTAAAAACGAAAGAGGATTTGGAAACATTTCTATAAAAACCCTAAAGGAACGGCTTCGGACCGACATGAGATGTCATAATGCTATGTTTGTCAGCGTGAAATGTACATGTAATTGATGATAATGTACGCACATTGTGACACGTCTCCTCTTCTTTATTAATTAATCTCTATGACATCCTGTTCGCTACAAGACATGTGGTGAATCTTGAACATTACTGTGAGTGAATAAATAAACCTCTGTCAACACCTGGCCATGCGAGTCAAGGTAACATTTATAATATACGCACTGTTCGGGATATATCATTAGATGACGATTTTGCACTGCAGCTGCACTTACTTTTTATCTTCTGTATTTCAATTTTAGGGCGACATTGTATAAATTATGTTTTATTGTTATTTACTTACAGTGTAATACGCTGTGTGTATTATGTACGTTAAATAAAAATATGCTTTGAAAAAAGTTATTAAAGAGTTTTGGATGTTTAATATATACTTATACGTCATACTTCTTTAATCCATGAAAATGACGTAACTATTTTATTTGTCCCGACTCACAGCTCCTCATGCATTCTCCAATATATACAATATAAACCCTTTGTATTTCAAGTTTATTTTAGATGTGTTTATGTAAACGAATGCGTACAGCTTACGAGAAATTGAATTATTCATTTTCAATAAATGTTCAATGAAATGAAGAATTTGCAGTAAATTCTTACCATCCTTAAATTCCAAGAGTTCAATCTCTTTCGTTACACATAGAATCAACATTTTTCCAACTTCAGACCAATACATAACCTAGTGGTGGAGAAGGTGGGAATTACATGGAGTTTAAATATATAAAGTAAAAACAATTCGGAACGATAAGAAGTGGCTTAATTCAGTAATCAGGTGGCCGTTGTGGAGGTGGTCATAAGGCAAGTTTGACTATACTTATATATGTACTTACTCAATAAATTAAAAATTAAATTGTTACGTTCGCATTAAAAGCGGACTTTGAAGAATGAAAATAATAGATTACATTGTTGATAGAATGTGGACATGAATGTATAAAACACGTCCATATAGATGATCAGGTGTCCTGTACAGTATCACGATGATCGTGATAGTATGTTCCATAATTGATTGAATCGTGAAGACACGGCCTGCTGTGTATACATCCACATTTGACTTGAATGGCAATAGTTGAATTCGAACGATCGACTTACTTCCGGGTTCGTGAATTTAACTCGTAAATAAAGATCAAAACATTTACAAACGTACCTTGATTATTTATGTAATCTTCGTGGCAATATGTTTATATTGTGTCATTTTGTCACGATCTGGCATATATATGAATGCCTGGGAGAGGGAAATTATAGAAAACATCATGTTCTTTTAGTCATAGCAAAGAGATGTTTTGAGAAATTCCTTCATAATTCATGTTCTTGTTTAAAAAACACATTTTGCTATTTATATACAAACATTGACCACTCTGTGTCACGGTGTTGTAAGAACTATTTCTGAATTTGTTAACAGGATATGAATGTCTTTCAAAGTATTTCACGTTGTTTTTGTTTTGTAAAAAAATAATCGTCCTTACCAGTGCTAATAAAATATATGGAACGTGTCCCACATTTTGTCACGACGATGAATCAAGGTAGGACCGGGCTGCGGTTCATGAGAACAGGATCTGTTTCTCTACATGTGCATTTCTCACTTGTAGAATAAAGCTCGTACAATGCTCCGGCGTGTACAAGAAAACAGTTATATTCATAATGTATCACGCAGTTCTAACTTTAAACTTAATATTTCACGCTCAGTCTCACTTCAATCTCAGTATTTGTCACGTATTGGTTCATAACAAAGATCATTATTTCATTAAATGTTGGAAAGGGAATCTGTGATATGTGGAAATTTGTTACATTTAGACTTGTTGTCCAGGAGGACATTATGTCCTTCCTACAATAGATGTAAGTGAGATAGTCCACAGGCTGTGAGTCAGAATACAATTGGGTATTTATAATGATAAATTATTAAGCGAATTGACACCAAGAATCTAATGACACATGTTTCATGAAGCAGAGACTTTTCGAAATTTGGAAATTAAAAAAGTAACTAAGTGACATTTTGTAATTTGATTTTCCTGACATAAAAGTAGTAGTTAAGATTTACAGTACATGTGTAATGGTATGGTTTATTTTGCCCGTTACTGTATACAATGCTTTATCACAACTACATCAGTTATAATTTAACCTCATGAAAAATACTCTTTCTCAACTATTTTACAATTCGATTTATCATTTTTAGTGTTTTATGGCATTTGTATCTTTAAAAAACTCAATTTATTTCTACTTCAATAATTCCCAAAATCGTCGAAAATTGCACAACATATATTCATTGATGTACTTACTAGATTTTATCATCTGTTTTCATTGCATCCGTAATCATAACGTTTCTTTACTTATGGCATTACTTGACATTTTGATGCAAAACTGTATTTTGATCGTTCTCCCTGTAGAATCAACTGATATTGTACAAATACGTGTCACTTTGTCATCGGAATATCCGACTTGTGTGACACGGGAAATAAGTGGGTGGCTATTCTTCTTATCTTACAATCTAAATAATCAATTTGATGTAAAGTATGATTTCTAGGAATTCATTTTGACATGTTATCAACACATTTTAGTTATATTCCAAATATATATTGTTTATAAAAATTACAACCTGTTTCCTTTGTATAAAATGTACTCAATCATCGCCGAACCACGTGTGTAAACATGTCATATTTTAGCGCAAAACACAACCTACGTAGGATAAGATCTCGAACCCAAACTACAATGCTCTCGTGCAATTCGTTACACAGCTAATGTACAACATGAAATGTACACCTTCCCGGCATGCAATAGGTGGCAGTTCCGCCACGTGGATGGACGTAACCGATACACAGAAACATTCTGACATAAATATTTTGACATTTGAAAGACGAAATAATACAATATTTCATTTGTTGGACATGGCAAGAAGAATTCCTTATGTGCAATGTGTCCCGGAAGTTAGCTGATTCACTAAGGAGACAAATTTGTTAGATAATACCTGCCATATTCATGGTGGGATACCGATATGCTGCTTACCTGTTTATCATTTGTGTGACTGACCACCCAAAAGGTATTCATTCAGCAATCAACATCTAGCATTTATCACCAGTTATTCATCGTGCACTGAGGTGAGGGGTGCTACCGACAGAGCGGTACATGTACCACTACACGAATGAAAGCTTACTTTCAGCGTTTAAATTTGTATTCAAATCGCCCGAGTTCATGGTAATTAAGTATAAAGCAGAAAATAGTTCTACGCAATGACAACACGTAGTTTCTGCAGTACAGGGCTACAGACAAGTTAGTCTTAAAGGTGACTGTACGTTCAGCAAAAAGAAGCAACTATTGTAAGCATTATTAGGATGATAAAGAAGAGGATGTTGTCATCAATATCACTCGTTCCTAACTGATTTCCCTCTTCTCAAGGAAGTGAGTGTTTACGTGGCTTGAACAGTAGTTTCTACCCAGAAACGTTACATCAACCTGATTACGCTTCCTTTCTTCAATTTGCCTAAAAAGGAATAGAACAAATTGTGTGGATTATCTATCTCCCAATGTAATTACAGTTTCAACGAAAACTCTTACACAAAGCAGAGTGATGTTGTTAGCTGTACCAATACTGCTGTGCCTCTCAAGTAAATTAATAATTACAACAATGTAAATCGATCTTAAAGAAATTGCGAATATTAGATTTTCAATGACATTTTTCAATGAAATACATATACTTCCATGTTAAAGAATCACTATTAAATTACCAACCATATTAACCATTGCAACTAAACGCGACGTCCAAATGGAGACAGTGACCTGGGAGAGGCTACCACATCTCTTTTACATGTATTTGTTTTATACGATAACTGCCAGATTGCCACCCAAACGAATAACTTTGTTGAGAAATAAGTCTTCTACATATTAATTATTATATTTCAAATTAAAATCAGAACAATCAATGATCAATGATATTTAGACTGCGGGTGCATCACTACTGTCAATATCCTGTACCATATGCATATAGGTGTTTCTGCAATAATTAGTCTTGATCCTTAAATGTTTTAATTTTAATTCCTCATTGTATATCACAGTCCTGGAGCAGGGGATCGTTGTACAAAACAACCCTAATGTTAACCTTAGTACTATATTTAACAATGCACTGTGGCTACGGCTTCCTTTGGGAGTTAAGGTTACCAAAACGTTTTTGCAACAGCGCCAGGTAGTCAGGTACCCTAACATGAACAGTGCCTTCTTATACAAGGGTTGGCTCATCTTTGACAAATGTATTCTTCATATCTCCAGTACGACTGTTTTCCACCTTGGTGTCCACAAACCAGATCGTCGACACTAATCATATTAATAATATCCATGTATATTGAAATTGATTTTTTAACACTTCAATCAATTTATCAATACATAAAGGCTTATACACGGCGTTTCACGCAGATTTCAATACATATCTACCTGTTTATACCAACCTCGAGCTCACAGGTGCAAATGACAGAGAGTTATTACCTGTAATCAATGCAGCCCCCCGCAATGGGTTGTTTATACGCTCTAGCAGGTGCAGCGCCTTTAAAATTCACCCCCACCTCATACATATTTCAGGAAGAAATTTCACGATGTACCACAATATATACATTACTTATCTGCTTAATGTTGTGAACTCTTGTAATAAACGAGAGAGGGGGCATGTATTCAGTCCCGGGGGGTAGGGAATCTCGGAGCATGATTTACATAACCCCACGGTACCCCCACTGCTAGGTTAGCGTGGGAATGTGCACTGTAAACATGCACCATTGAAACAATGAGACACCGCCATCCTATTCGCGCTCACTCTGCTGTTAGTAAATAAATAATGACTTCTATCGCATATAAATAGGGTGAGGGTTAAGGGTGACGGTTGGCTTTATTTTGATATCTATATACATATTTGTATTTTTTTATTTTTCTTGTTATGTGTAGAGTTACAAATGGTATGCTTACAGATTAATTGTTATTGTAGACATTATTCATATTATTAAAAAAATATGTGTTGTGATTATGCCAATGTCTTAAATAAACGGCCACGGTTATGATAAATATAATAGAGCTTAAACGTTTTCCGACATATGGTCATTTAGTTTAAAGTCATATAGGTGTTATTTCATCAAGGCTCTTTAAAAGTCGTGTTAAATCTAGCTTGATACATGTACGGTAAAGGAATCTAACAATAAATACTTTGAAATACGTTTAAATACGTTAAGCTTTTACCTGTGTACCTTTTCTACCATCAAACTATTCAACGTTTTAACCGTGTGTCTAAATGTTCAGTCTTTAGTCTAAGTTGACATTAGTACATCGGTGTACTGGTCTAAAGTAGATAGCAACACATCCGTCTACTGGTCTACATTTGACATCAACACATCCGTCTACTGGTCTACATTTGACATCAACACATCGGTCTACTGTTCTACATTTGACATCAACACATCCGTCTACTGGTCTACACTTGACATCAACACATCGGTCTACTGGTCTATATTTGACATCAACACATAGGTCTACTGGTCGACATTTGACATCAACACATCGGTCTACTGGTCGACATTTGACATCAACATTTCCGTCTACTGGTCTACATTGACATCAACACATCGGTCTACTGGTCTACATTTGACATCAACACATCGGTCTACTGGTCTACATTTGACATCAACACATAGGTCTACTGGTCTACATTTTACATCAACACATCCGTCTACTGGTCTACATTTGACATCAACACATCGGTCTACTGGTCTACATTTGAAATCAACACATAGGTCTACTGATCGACATTTGACATCAACACATCGGTCTCTTGGTCGGCATTTGACATCAACACATCGGTCTACTGGTCTACATTTGACATCAACACATCGGTCTACTGGTCTACATCGGTCTACTGGTCTACAGACAGCAACACATCGGTCTACTGGTCTACAGACAGCAACACATCGGTCTACAGGAACATGAACACTTCCGTCTACGGGTCTATAGACAGCAACACTTGTATCTACTGGTCTCTTTTTACATCAGATAACAACACATCGTCTATTTAATTACATAGGGCGAAGTGGATGCTAAACAATGCTGGAGGAGACTGGGTGAGTTATACAACACTTTATCAAGTTCACCCGTACATTGATAAATATACGCCTTTGAAAATAATATATTTAAGATAAATCATTCAGTTATAATCAGGTAAAACATAGCAATACATCTTCATCAACCTCTGACCTCAGAGTGTTTTCTCATTTGTTACTCACAGACAATGTTATGCTACATTACTCTGCCTGCGCTTGTATAAATGACACAATCACTAAACAACAAGTTTAAGGTTCTGCCCCAATTGAGATAAAGTCCTGTTTCTGTTTTATTTCAAAGCAAGCACATTTTACTGCGAGAAACAATTGTCGAAATCGCTTCAAGGTAGGGTGGCATTGGGAGTTTGTCTCGAACGTGGAATCAGGGAAGTTACATGGGACGTCATACTGATGACAGCGTAACACTTACATGTACTGTGGGTCGAGATGACAGTAGACGAAGTGGGTTGATTTATATGGATCATTATGACAAGTAAAATATTTTTTAGCACGAAAAGGGAAAGATGTGGCATATATATATATTTACAGCGTGTATAGCTAGGAAATGAAATTACATATGACGTGCATGGGGAAGTGAAAAGAGATTAAGTAGATGTTTGTAACGATAGATTCAACATACAGGCACAGTGTCAAACCTTCATATACAGAGCAGATTTAAGATTTCAAGAAAAATGTTTTATTGTCTTAACATTCCACATGGAAACAGTGACAACATTCTAATGCTACATAAGATTATCATATAATAAATAATGATGACAGATTGACATTGAGCATTGTTAACAATCAACAATAATATATCTAATATTTTAATGGGTGTCAGTATTGACAAAGTAGTAAATATAGTAGCAGATGGTTTCAATCAAGTTGGGTCTAATATTTGAGAAGATATAAATAAACAGGTTGGGTTTATCAAGGTTTTTGAAATTATTATCTATAGTAGCTATACTACGGAAAGGACATTGACGTTCCTTGCTGTATCTTGTGCAAGACATGATATGATGCATCTCATCCTCTAGTGTATGGCAGATCTGACACAGAGTACTATAGTTCATTTGTATCGCGATAACATTACAGCATAGTAGCACAGTACAATAACATCTGTGCAGTCTGACTCAGCGCAGTCTGTCCCTTATTCTTTGTACTTTTAGTTCGCCCTAAGTCAACATGACATGAAAAGTCTAGATTTAGTGCTAAAGGAAAGTATTTCCCAGCATCATATCACAATAGTGCAATAACATCATATCACCATCGTGCAAAAGCATTATATCACCATAGTGCAATATCATCATATCATCATATAGTCATAACATCATAGCGTCATAGTAGTACAAATATACGTTATCATATATTTTATTAAGAGAGAATTATATAACCATGTAAGAATATCGTCATATAACAATACCATTATGTATCACGCCTTCATATCTTTTAACGATAGACTTATATAACCATAGCATTTTAGTTTCGTGACATCATGTGTCTTACCAAAGCATCATATAATGATAACATCAACACCATGGTGCGGTACTGTCTGAGTGGAAGAACTCTGTTGTCGTGCAATACTATCACTATCACCTGGCACATCTCCACGTCACCTTGTCAGTGCAGCATGTTAACGACCGATATCTTACTTTATGCTTTGTTAACGACGTATTACTTACATTAACGGCATCATCTCAACGCAAATACTGTACGTTTTAATTTGAACTGCCTCTGTCACCAGTTGACTTAGTGTAGAAATGTCACTTCTCAAATCTTCAATTTAATTCTAAACGATGTCACAGAAAAATATACGAATATTGGAATTCGTTTAAAAATCATGTCAATGATACTGTCAATTTATTTCGATTAAAGTCAATCATTCATCGTTTCAATACCAACTGAAGCCATTATGTGGTACAGAAAATAGAAAAGGACATACATACATACATGTCAAATTGATTTCATTTCAAATCATATAAACTGAATTCTAAGCATTATTATTTCCAAACCCTCCTTTTATCAATCGCCCCTCTCTGGTTATGAGAGCATTACAGTACCCCTCTCATCACACGAGTCTGTACAAGTACATCTGTACGCATCCCTCAAGCACGCACCTTCTCCAGAGATGTGTTCCAATGCTGGGAAACTTCTCAAATGGCCAAGGAGAGAAAAAATACGAGAAAAAGTCGTCCCACATCTGAAATCAATTTGAACTTGGACCAAGCAGAAGCTCTTGAGAAAATTGCGAGAAAGGAGGAAAATATCGTTTTACACAACAATCCAGCACTGAACGCAATGTGAAAACAGGCTTGGCATCTTTATTGCTTCGGCACATTTTCCAGTAAATTTGGTTAGGACATAAAGAACCACAATTTTGAATGAGAAAGTACTGCGTTTCATACAGACCGGGATATATCACTTTTTATTAGGAAGAAAGTATATCATGTGAAATGCAAGTTAATGTTTATTCAAGAGGAATTATTTTCTTTACTTTCTTTTTTTTAAATGTATTTTAAAGTATTCTTTTTTTTTATGTTTTGTTGGTCTCTTTCTTGGTGCTGTTGATTCAGGCTGAGTAAAAATCCACATGGTTATGTGTATCTTAACTTTATGTTCATGGTTTCCTATATACTCGCTCTAACCAGAGAATGTACGGAAAATGTTAAATGTGATGAATGTATCCAAAGTAGTGACACCATTGTTGAACATTTGAAATAATAAAGTATAATAAGTATTATGAAAATTAAATCATTGCACGAATACATCATAAACCAAACCGCACTAAGTTACCAGAAAAAAAAATGAAACAAGAAATTTAATATATAAGATCAAAATAAAATATATCGTTAGATAATACAGTAACTTCTTCGAAGGTTGTCAGTTCTAGAAAGACTAACGGTACATTTTTTACAAATACTTTGTCGTTCAAATTCGTAAATTTCGAAACACAAGTATTGTTAATGTGTCTATATTCATCAAATTTGATATTAAATTAAGTTACATTAAATCCGTCTAATATACCCCAATGAAAAGAAACGGCATTTGAAAAATCACAAAAATATTAACAAAAGCTAATTCAATATGAACTAATTTCTCCAGAGACTAAATGTGAATATAAAACTCCCCTAGGCTAAGAATGGGACGATTTCCTGGATAAAAACTTCTTTAATGTGATGATAAACGACGTTTCGGAGTATATGCTTACTCTTAGTCCTTCTCTGTGACTGTGTAAAATGAAAACCCTTTAATGCAGTCTAGATCTTTATTCAGCAAGTCTAGATAAACTGAATTCACACATGGAACTGAAAATATGATAAATATAGAATCAAAAGAATGAAGGTACAATAATCATAAAAATTCCATACACTAAATTTTAGTCCAGCTAACTCCTTCCTCGGGGCGTTCCACCTGATGGAGAGGTAAGCATATACTCTAAAACGTCGTGTATTTTCACATCAAAGAAGTTTTTATCCAGAAAATCTTCCTGTTCTTGTGTATACTTCTTCTAGTCCTTCGAAGACTCTCCTAGGCCGGTCTCTAATTCGCACTGAGGAGATGAGACCTTGCACAATACGAGCAGCATGACTCAGCACAAAAACTACACGAAGCTCTTTTAAAAACGTGTTTACGCCCGCACGTGAATCAGAAGGATGCATTCAGTGCACGTGCGTTACGCGTTCATGTGCGTACATAGCACTCAATCGGCCTTGGAGTAGAAGTAGGGGTGATGGAGTACCTTACCGGTGTAGAGGGAGTCTGTGTCTCTCTTGAAGTGTTCGAAATAATGGCAGGGAAATTTAGCCTGTGGTTTGTCTTCTCGTGTTCTTTATCATGAATCATGGATTCTAACATTTACTTCTTCTGAATTTTACAACACTTACTCTTCTTTACAGAAAATAAAATCAAGTATATACAGATATAGTGTAAATATGTTAATTGTTAAAATTTCAATTTAGCAAATGAGATGAAACTTCGCTCAGGTTGACTTCTCGCGACCTATATAAGCCTTGCTAGAGTTATCATCCTTGGGATTGACTGATTTGCGTATTCAGCTAGACAATAAATTAGTGAAATTAAATGAAAAAGTTTGTTTCACAATTACTGTAACTTCATCGATGGAATTTATTCATTTAGGCTTTTAATTTTATAGATATTGTAATCGGGACTAGCGGAGTGACAACCTAAACTGTGTTAAAGGCTCTTATTCTATACACAGTCATGGAGTGGTCTAGTGTTCAGCACTGTCTTGACCCAGTCGATATCTCTTATGGGATCGATGTCTATCAGAGCTAAATTTATACACCCACTTCTTTGATAGGTATCTTAAAGAGAAAATGAAGAACACGCTATAGGCATTCAACTTCTTTCTTCCAGATGCGACGTTTGGGTGCAGATACTAACACAATTATCAGGATATATTGCTTCATAACTAGTATCTAGTATCTACACCAAAATGTCTCATTTTTGCAATACAAAAGTTCACTATTAATAGAACTTGTGTTTCAAGTGAAGCGATTTTTGCTTAAACAGTACAAACTCATAGGTATTGATTAATAGATTGGATGCCTATCAATATTATGACAAAAATTTTTTTTTTAAACTTGTTACAAATCTACATGTATATATCGTTTGACTTGACTCGACTTAGTATAAGATAATGTCATATCCTAATAATCACACCCCAAGTGCCTGTGATTATCGATGATAAAAGAACATATGCATGAGACACTGAGCTCATTGTGAAACTGTACTGGACATCTGGGTGGAAAGTATCACTTTCATCCCAAATTAACCGTTATCTATGATATATACACCGCGTTATGAATTGCGAATGTTTTCACTCAAATCTGTCGACTGATACCATGTGAAATATCAACAGTGATATGGCAGTCCCTTAATCTTGTTTATATGATTTGACCCCAGTCGGGTCTCAGTCGAGGTACGAGTGCTACGTTATAATTCACCAACATTCCTCCTGATGCTGTCTTAACTAGGAGGTCAGAAGGGATCAAGGAGACCATTTCCTGCAAGATAACACTAATTCGTTTAGCAATTAATGATGAATTATTTCTCTCAGATTTAACGGCCCGTCTCTGCAAGGTAATTTATATCTTTCATGTAAAATATACACGTGGAATTAAATCAAGTTTAACTTCAAATTTAAATCTATATTGTAAATTAGAAACACGTGTCCGTGATACCATCTTGTTTTAAGTGGAACGTTATGAAGATGAGATCATTATTCCATGTATAGAGGTGGAACGTTATGAAGATGAGATCATTATTTCATGTATAGAGGTGGAACGTTATGAAGATGAGATCATTATTTCATGTACAAATGTATAGAGGTGGAACGTTATGAAGATGAGATCATTATTTCATGTATAGAGGTGGAACGTTATGAAGATGAGATCATTATTTCATGTATAGAGGTGGAACGTTATGAAGATGAGATCATTATTTCATGTATAGAGGTGGAACGTTATGAAGATGAGATCATTATTTCATATATAGAGGTGGAACGTTATGAAGATGAGATCATTATTTCATGTATAGAGGTGGAACGTTATGAAGATGAGATCATTATTTCATGTATAGAGGTGGAACGTTATGAAGATGAGATCATTATTTCATGTATAGAGGTGGAACGTTATGAAGATGAGATCATTATTTCATGTATAGAGGTGGAACGTTATGAAGATGAGATCATTATTTCATGTATAGAGGTGGAACGTTATGAAGATGAGATCATTATTTCATATATAGAGGTGGAACGTTATGAAGATGAGATCATTATTTCATGTATAGAGGTGGAACGTTATGAAGATGAGATCATTATTTCATGTATAGAGGTGGAACGTTATGAAGATGAGATCATTATTTCATGTATAGAGGTGGGAGTGGAGAGCATCATGATGTAAAGGGATCAAATACTGTTTGAAATTTGACACGATTTATAATTTGGGCTGAATGGGAAATATAGTGCAATTATCAAACTTTATATATCATAGACGATGGGTTGAGTAGAGTAATTAACGTAGTAAAATTAATGACATTATATTCTCGAGTGGATAGTCTGGGTGTTGAGATGTTTGAAGTTTGTTGTAGTAAAACACAATGCGGGAATATAGGTAGTCTACTAATGTAAATGTGCATAATAGAGTACAATATACACACCAGCAAAAGAAACTTCACCATACAAAGTACAAGATATTTCAACCCACAAGTGGTAAGTACGTCTGAAACTATGTCTTCAGAAGCCAACTAAACTCATTTTGAATCGTTAAAACATTATCTATTCATATTATTTGAAGAGAACTAAATTGGGACGTATGTAAAGTTAATTAATTAAAACAACCGTCTCCGTTTTCTGGTAACGAAGACATCCTGAGAGACGCAAGACAGACAATTTGATGAAGAAATTACATTTTTTAGATTTCATACAAAGATGAAACGGAGTCATGAATATTCATTCTTTAAAATATTACTTATGCGACATTGTATTTGAGTTATTTAATTAGTTAATTAAATACTTTTTTTTCATTTCAGATACAAACGTTTGGGTAACCAAGCTACGTCTGTCTTTCTTCCCCTGTCCCTTGTTATGTGTAGCATGTTAAGATATACAGATTCGAACTCGTCAACGCACATATAATGACATTGTACTTCTAGAGCACCAAGTAGAAAATAACTAAATAAATTCTAAACTTTTTGGGGTACATTTACATTTGTTATTCCATTATAACAAAAATATTTGAAGATGTTTAAAGATACGACGCAATGACATGCGTGTTTTGCAACATCCGGGAAATAAGACATAAACAACAACTGGTGTCACTGCATCCATCATGTATTGCTATGCATGTATTTTAGTTTATAAAATGTCAAATTTGACAGTTTCCTTCAACTAAAATCTTAATAATTGTCGAAAAAGATGTTTTTTCTAATACTGTGTGCATGTACGTGATAGCAAAGATGGCGGATGTTTATAGATTGCTTTACGTCACCGAGTTCTGAATATAAATAAATTGTCTGACATTTTGTTTATGACAAAGTTTGCCTCAAACTGTATTTTCAATTATTATAATATAAATGGAAACGACTTGAATAAATATGAAAAGTGTAAATATGAGTGATGAGGGAGGGGACTTCTCGTCAAAATGAAAATCATCAAATTCAGCCAGTTTTGGTGTATATCTGAGTCATTCTGTCACGTTATATACATGGTATTCTATAAAGTATACGCCATCTTAAATATAAGTGAAAGTTACGCAGTTGACTAAATCAAATTGCCAGAGATGTTAAATGGCAACTACTCTGGTAAGAATGTGAATGAAACACTGAGTGTAATTATTTATAGATGATGCCAGAAGTTCTCGCAAATCGCAAACATGTATTGCCCTACCGTTGACACCCGTTTTCACAAGTTTTTCTTCAAACAAAAGTAAATGACAGTTTCTACTAATTTGAAAAACCTGTTTAAATTGGAGTCGAATTTAGCGTTGCGATACCGATTGTAGTTCATTTCCAGAGAGTTGACAAATTATGAATAAACATCATGAATCCTAGGACTGGAAATATTAAGAGAAACTTATCGTGTTTCACTTCGATATAATAACCGACATACTCAATGCACAAATTGTTTTTAAAGTATTTTGATCATTTAATATTTCCACCTCATCATCTGCCAAAAAGGCTAAGTTCATAATCTAAAGATGTCCTTCCAATATCACTTTCAGCGAACAATATGCAATGCGTTATTCTAGATAATCGATTAGAACTCGTATGTTGCCAGGTCTGTTAAAGCATCATTGCACTGACACCGATGTTCCATGATCTGTAGTAACAGGTAACTTTTTTGTTAATCTTCTTATCTACTAGATGCACTTCGACATCACGTGACCCCCTGAAAACAGGGGACATAGTGTTCTTACGCGATTCCACCCGTGCGATAGTCCAAACTAGCGTGAAATAGACCATCGAAAACAGAAATTAACATGACGAGCATGTGTCAAAACAAAAGGGTCTGGGAGCAATTATCCGTGCTGAAATCTACAACACCTGCCTGAGAGACACTTGATAAATTAGCCGGAGCCTAACCGATTCTGACAGAAGCGAATACAGAATGGTCCCCGCTCTTGGGGGTAGTGTTATTGATGCGCGTGCATTATTGAGTGTCTATCGTTGTATGTAACACAGGATCCACGTTAATCTCGAAATGCACGTGCACGTGGAAAAACCGCTCGCTTGAAACAATTTTCATTACGGGTTGTTTAGGTAGGATTAGAAGCGATTAGTTTTACTGTTGAGGTCAGATTTCTTTTCTCGGTTGTTTTTCTTGCTTAATTGTAACGTGTTATTTTTAACACGTTCACAAAAACGATAATACCTAAATCTCAACAAGGACTACATGTTCAAACATTTTAAGCAGAATTGCCCGTGTAATCCTTCAACGCAATAACATATTTAAAATATTCATACGGCATTTTAATTTGCCACAAGGAATTTAGCAATAAAATCCAATGTTTTGAAAGTTTTGCATAGGAGATTTCGATGTTTATGTATGTATGAAATGAAATAGTATATTACTGCCAGTAATTACAATAAAACAGAAATTAAACACGTTCAACATACCATTCAATCTTCCTTAGGCATAATTATTATGACAGCTGTTTTCAACTTTTTTTAATGACATCAAAATGAAATGCAACGCAATAGAGCCTAAATACGCGTCATCACCCCAGCACTGTCTGAACACATCCAGGTTTAGTGTGAGTTTACAGCGGTAAACCTGCGTAGAGATAAGCATTTTAAAAGCATTGAAACTCGTATAGTTGGTTCCCATTTCAATGAACTTATTAATCTTCTTTTATTATCGGCTTAAATTATCACATATCACAGCTGTTCAGCAGAGAAACATTTAAGTTGATAATCTTTTAAAAAGTAAATTAGATTTAGCTCGCTGTGTCATGTTAAAGAGCATCGACGTTATTTGGAGCTAAATCTTGATATAATAATTTAATACGATTTTTTTTTAGTGATGATCCACATTTTTTCCATAAAAATGTTCAGTGTTTTATCAATTAACAACGAAGGGTACAACTTATTTGTATCTTTTGATGATATAATTTCAGGTCTCATTTACTTTCAGAAAACGTTATGGAACCATCTTATGGTTCGTGAATTTGTCTGAAGAAATCAGTAACTCCATCGTTAGGTTTCTTTTTATCATTCCTTCTCTCTTCTAATTCGCCAAGAATGAAATTGTAAAATAATTACATGTACACCTGTTACCAAAGTCTTAATAAAATTGTACGTACTTTATCAACTCCCCCCTTTTTTAAATAAACAAATAGAGAAAAGTAGATAGCTTGTTTTCATACTAAAGCTTTATCATTACAATTTATCTTCAACTATGCCGTAATGTTAATCAAAGTTTTAAGGGCCTTGTGTACAGCCCTAATTTAGGAAATCTAGCTTCTGAATAAACATCAGATTAAAAACCCAGGGTAAATATAATATAAGAATAAAATAAGTTTATAAATAATTTAATTAAAATTAAATTCTTAAAATATCTCAGAAAATTTACCGACTAGATTTCAGTCTTCAATAAATCTTCAATATAATGTTAACATGTCAAATTTTTCAAATTATCGTGTCTTTTCCAGAGGTAGTCTCCAAAACAATGTGCTTCAAAGGAAATAAAAGAATACACTATGGAGCGTAAAGCCGTCCCGCAAGATCTATTCTTGGAGACCCTCCCCCTCTTATCAATGACCCCTCAATTCTAAAACAACAACAGAATAAAACAAATGTACCCTAGGAAAACAACAAATAAACTATGCATCGTAAAGCCACCCCCGCAACACCTATTCAATGCGAACAACCCCCCTCTAAATATGCCTCCCCACCTTCAGTATACAGACACAAACCAGAACTAAGAGTCGTATCGCAAGCATCAACATTGAAATGAAAAACATATTTAGTCTGCGAGTGTGTATGTGATGAGGGGTGAGATACAGCAGTAAGACATGTATTCCCACGCTACCACCAAACATCACTCTTTCTCAGGCCCCTCTCAACAGCCAATTCTCTCCTAAGCACCGGCGGCGCTTCGCGGTGCCAGCTTCCCAGAAACTTGCTGCAATCTCTCACACGTGGTTTACGCGTCATTGGCAGACGAGGGATGCCAATTAGAAGTCGTTGAAAAGGGATAGGAGTCTGAAGTCTTCAACCAATAGTTGATCTTGGGTTACATGTTATCTTGGGATCTTCTGTGCTTGAAAAATTAGATTTGATGGACAAGCATTGTGGAATAAGTACGGAGGTGTTGGCTTACCTTGTTGCAGACCTATTGAGAAGGAATCCGGACGAATCTCGTGCCCCTGTCATTAGTTTGCCAACATGATAATTAGTGAGAGATTGTTTACCGTTCAGTTCCCCTCTCTGTTTGACATTTGGGACCAGTT
Organism: Gibbula magus; assembly: GCA_936450465.1. Taxonomy (NCBI): domain Eukaryota; kingdom Metazoa; phylum Mollusca; class Gastropoda; order Trochida; family Trochidae; genus Gibbula; species Gibbula magus. Next base: position 74,304,061 of record OW388291.1, on the reverse strand, counting down.
AGTTATGTTGGCTATTTCAACCGTTCGTTATTAACGCATTAATCAAAATTCAAAATAAATATTTGTGAGTTACGGACAAGCCGTTAGGAACATCTTATTATTATCACTGCCACCCAGTGACAAGTGTCATCGGTCACATACACGTGAGAATGCACGTGTAATTGACTACGCGTAAAGTATGACACGTGTTAATCTCATGGATTCTCGGAACATTGTTTCATTACAAAAATACAATTTGCGAGTTTGTTTTCAGTGGGTGATAGAAACACATTGTATAGTATGAAAAAGGCGGAACGTTTAAGAAAATATACGTTTTATTGTTTTAATGATGCTGAAATGATTCCTGAATAATAACTGTTTCATTTTCGAAATAACGCCATAGCATATTAAGCATATTAAACACTCGTCAACTATGTTGTTTAATGAATCTTTACATCGACATCTACATCGTTTACGGTGCAACGTTCGATAAAACTTTGATTTTTGTTGACATGTATTTTTTTAAATTTCGGAACATCCCTTAACCTCTTTCAAAATTGATGAATCAATTCAATGATAGCACGCTATTTCATTTAGAAGAACTATATTTGCTGCAAATGGACACGTATGAACATTAAGTGGCTGGGAAAAAATAAATTCAACACGATATTTAGAGAGAAGATGTCAAACGTAGAGAGAATCATGATAAATGAATTTGTTTTGTGATGCAATTGTTCATAATTTTACTCAACGATTTTGCTTATTTTGGTCTATTAAAGAGCGACGAAACTCGAAGATCATACTGCTTTGTAAGTAATTGATTATTTTAGATTACACCATTTGAATACAAATAAATATCACAAACAGGTCTATACCCTAACCCAATCTTTACACAATGGAACTAAAAATTCTAACTATCATCTAAACTGAAGACTGATTGGTCATATTTTCCATCATTGTATGCATATATATATATATATATATATATATATATATTAATTAGGTGATACACACAAGTCAAAAGAGAAACGTAAGATTTTTTTTAATTAGTTGAAAAAAGGAAACATTACAGAAACAAAACTTTAGTACAGACATATTTTATACCTTTGGTCTTGAACAGTTAATTCGTGTAAATGAAAATAGTACAAGAGAGAGATTTATTTTTTCTTTACGAGTTCAAAAGTTAGATATTTCTGGACCATGCCCCTTATTGTGATGTATAACACCTCATAAAACACCGTGCTCAACTCTCCATTGTAACTGGAGACACGTAGGCTAATCTATTACCATGAAATTTCACATCTGATTTCTTCATCAAACGAAATACTATATGTGGCGCGGGTACAACTTTCCTAGTGACATACCAGCACTCAGAAGATGTTATCAGTGACGACAGAATTTATTGGAAATAACATGTTACACCAAACCTGAGTGAAAATTCCTCCTATCTTCAAAGAAATGAATTATGGTTTTCAGTGTCTCGTCAAACATTCAGTCTCATGGGAAAGTCTTGCTTGTGAAAAAAGTTCGAATCGCATACCTGTTTTGACAAGAAATGATACCAGCGAAACCGACTCCTCCTAAAGTGTGGCGCGAGTGGGGAAATTGTACCTAAATAAACAAGAAGAAAATCAAAGTGAATTTTATAAATTTTGAAACCGGAGCATTGTGAATGAAAGTTGATATGCATGTTTTGAGAATGTGGTTGAAATTGTGTAAACTTTCACATTCGCGATTTGCACTGAACAAATAAACGACTTTATCGCTGTCAATATCGGAGACGTTTATAAGCATGTTGTGTCCCCGAACAATACCACCACACTGCACTTGACTTATATTACAGTTAAAATGTTCGAAATGTGCCCAGTTTTCATAATAAACTCAGCTTATGTCAACCTTTATTTAATGGTATATATCATAGGTAAGGTTAGTACATGTTTTGAGAAATACAAGTTAAGCTAACGTAATAATATGAAAAATTCTAATTTATATTAAGATTCAAAGATGGACATTTAAACGATGTAATTCCCAATAAAACTAGTTTTCTTTAATTTACAGTATTTTAGAAAATAGGAGTTTTGTCTATGTTCAGTGACCAACTTTTATTTTATAAAAATCTTATAACTTTTTTCCTGTCTTGAAAAGTTCATGTTAATCATGAACTCACCCCTCATCCTATAGTTTAGGTAGTATATACACCACCCGAGATATAAACTATTTTCAGCATTTGAAACATTTAGAAGGAAAAGACAGTATGGTAGAAATTGTCGTAAAATCGTCATAAATGCAACGTAGGTATTCTATGTTATCACAAATAAATTTGGAATAATGATGTAAAGACCATAATCGTCCTAATTACACAACAACTACGAACAATCAATTTCACTGGTTCCTCGTCTAATATCGATTGACATATAGATTTCACAAGTTAACCTGCACGTGCCGTTCATGACATGGATGACCTAAAAGGTCATGCACGTGTTTTGCCCAGGGGTCATTAGCTAGCTTGACCCGTCACGCTGTTTACACCGACCCTAGTGTCAACATCCCTGGGGGTAGCAGAAAAAGCGCCTCCGGTGGGGAACAAACCATTGAAACCTACATGACAGTAGAATAGACAATTGCTTATAATCAGATGATTGATTGATAGATGATGTATATTACAATTGATGACACGATTATATCACGTGACCTGACCTCTCTAGGGTTCACCTGTGGATGACAAGCAGAACAATAAGGAGATAAAGTCGACTAATTGCTGATTGTCATCAACTAATTGGTCTTTGGAAATAAGTTGTAAATCTTATATGATTTTTTTTATTTGACGATGGAAAAGGCACTGGAAAATTTACTGCATATCGTCATGACGGCTATTACAAAACAAACTGAGTGGAAACGTTAAATGAATAATGCAAACTCTACTAACTAAACATCAATTATTTGAAACAATTAAATCAAGAACATAAAGCCCGAGTTCTCGAGACCAATCCAGATCTGCTCGCAGAGTAAGTCTTCAAACTAGACCATTTCTGGCATTATAAACCTTTAGTTTCAAAATATATTCAGTACAAATTGAGATGTTGGAGAAACCGTCTTGCCATTGTGTAGCTAATGGGTCTGTGAATGTGACGAAGTGTTCCTAGTATCAGTTCTTATTCAAATTAATTCTCTTTTAAAAGTTAGTTGCACGCCATCGTCACTGTTTTCTAATGTTTCAACCTGTAAGTATTTAATTTACATTCTGTAGTCGAATGTAATCTACTCTGATTACCATAGGTGATGTTGTTGATGTTCTAGCTTCTGTCGTGGTAGACATGACAATCGGGAACACCTGGATACAGGGCGAAGTACGGAGGACATTTTTTTTTACCAAGAACTGTTTTCCTATAAGTAATCATAAAGTACAGTTGTTAAAATGTTGATTTATTTGATACGTTTTGTACGTGACAAACAAATATAATCACAAATATAATCACTGCTCTCTTTCAGCATTTTTTTAATTTTTTTATTTCAATGTTTTACAGACATACTAGTACATACATGGTGACATTACAAATAGGTAAACTCTTCCATATGCATGCAGTTCAACCTCATTTGTCAATTGTCTATCCATTGGTTCTAAATGACATATGTAGAATAGACCACGATTTTAAGAAATATGCTTTCTGGTCTAGTTTAATATGTATGTTTTTGTGATATTATAGTATTATATCATGATTGATATACATGATATTTGGAGTAAATCCTTTCACTATCAATGTTTCTTGCCTGTATTATACTCTGTCTAATATTACTCTAAAGATATAGTGAACATCTTGTTAGTTTTCTCCCAAAAATAGTTATGCTCATGCCTTATAACACCTACGAATGTACAAATAAATAACTAAAATGATTTAACTCTTGAATGTATTGTACATGACTTTAAATTGAATTTATATTTGTATTTTGAGCTCTAGCCCGCTTTAGTATTGGAAATACCAACTATATACATGACAATTACGATTCAGCATGTCCATGGATCAGAAAATAATTATTTTGTCTGTATTCTCAGTTTTGTATTTCCTATTACTGATCACGTTCTTGATCATATACGCCAAAGGATCTTCTCCAATCTGTATTTCAGTGTTGTACAACACAATAGTACAACACCTTGTATAATCATACAATTCAGTTATTTGTTCACAGTTTCCTCTCTGAGTTTACCCCTTCACATTCTACGGTATCTTAATCTCCCTCAATGTGTTTCAATTCTGTTATAATGTGTGCTTCGCGTTTACCCATAAATTCGAGTTTTTAAAAATGTTGGTGGTATTGAAATACGGTTTGAATAAAAAATAATCGAGTTTCATGTATAAACATTCACTGTATACACTTGAGCTTAAAATGTTCACATCAAAAGACTTGTTTTAAGACTGTGTACAACATTTCAATACCGTATTGAAAAGATCAAAACTAGTTACTTCAAATTGATGTTTTTTAAATGATCTCGATTCTTTTCACATTCAAATTAATTCCTTGCTCAAACGACAGGGAGGAAAATACTTTTCTTCGGCAGACAAACTCAATTTTCAAATCAATCTCTTCAATAAAAGAACTGAATTGAAGGATTGGAACTCTAAAGAAATGTTGATACGGGCAGTTAAGGTCACTTTGGGAAGGATTGTCGTGGGGCGTAAGTAACCATAGGTGTCAACTTTTATTTCTACTTAAAATATAGATAATTACAATTTGTTGTTAAGAAACAGCATGCCTGTTGTAATTCAAATGAATTCCCTGGCGCTTTACAGCCAATCAATCGCCCCCTTTTGAATGACAGGTCAGCGAGCCGTGCGCTGCTATTTACAACTCTTGGTGAAATCTATTACAGTTATACGCATGTAACAATGTACGGAGCCCTGCTATTGGCATGCAGTCATTCCGATACATCTCCGCTTTGATTGATTGCTATCATTTAGCCTACATCCTTTCATAAAAGTGTCGCACTGTGCTCTATGCATTGGTGCACATTTCAGACCGAAATTAAAGATTTTGAATATAAAAACGCCAGGTTAGTAAAAACTCGTTAAAAACCTATATAGGGAATAGATACTTTGTGTCTCGCACAATGGAAGTAATCCCGCCATGTCAGTGTCATGGTTATCTATGTGGTGTACCCCTACATTAACTTTTTTACTTACAAGCAATGAAGTGTTCATTCAAGATTTCCTAACACGTTTCCCTTTTTAAAGTTCAGTTTCACGTGACAAGTTCCATTCGGAGAACTTTGATTTAGGAGTAATAAAACAGTAGTTTTTGGTGTTGGAAACAGGATCACCAGATACCAATTTGTCTCTGTAGTGTATGCATTAAAGAGGGGACTAGTTGAACTGTATGTCACATAACCGACGAGTTTCATTAGTTACTCAAATGTTCGTTTTAGACACTATACGATCACATTATGTCCCGATTTATTACCATAAATGGCAAGGTCTTTTCATAACACTTTGTATAGCTTGATCATTCAATGTTTAGGACTATCTAAAGATTTAAAGCAGTCACCAAGAACGCTATTTAGAAATAACACACACTGTATATGGTGTTTTAAATACTACCTGATCGGAGTGGTTTATATCGTGACAGAAATGCGTTTTTTTCTTATCAACAACACTATTTCTAAAAACAATTCAAATAGTTATACAATGAAGCCATAAAGGTTGATTTCTGAGCTGGGGAACCTAGACTTGCTGTAATTTTCTAGACTGGACTGGTCTTTAATTGAATATTTTGATCTGGAGTCTGGATGACTAATCAATCGTCACTCTCCTTGTATTGCTCCTCATTGCTCCTTTTTCACCCTGAAAATATTATGCTACCGTGGTTGTTTGCTATAAGTAAATGTAATACATTTCACGCACCTGCTTTAACAAGCTATCAATATACACTGTATAGCCATCGCGATGGACCATGTACGTATTATATCGTAACACTTTGTATGGTAAATGTACAACTGATAACATTACTCTACCATGTACCATGGACTAGGACCATTGTATACATACTAAATCCGCCTTAAGAAAGTCTATCTAGTCGTTTTCTGAATACAAAATTAACTTGAGTCTAGGAAAATGAAATTAACAAACAGACAGAGTGACTATGTCCTCTGCCATTTTGGAAAAGTTTAAATATATAGAACATTGATTATGCAGCTTTATGTATTCTTTAATAAATCCTAAATCACTCATCAGTTATAAATTCATGCTACAGAAGAATATGCACTTCCTGAGATGCATTATCTGCCAAACAGTTTTCAAGATGTATTCTGGAAGTGAAATTGTAAAATGCGTTTTGAGTTTGAAAAGGTGAAAACCCCCAAAACATATCTATACATGATGATTGTTTCATACCATGTTTGACTGAGCTAGGTCTTACAGTTGTTAAGCTCCGGTTCAGAAACAAACTGTTTATCATGGAAACGGCTAAAAATAAAACTTTAAAGTAGTTGAAATCCCTAATAGGCCACATCTACACATGATGATTGTTCCACATACCAAGTTTCATTGGGCTATGTCGTACATTTTTTTAGTTCTGGTTTCGGAAACAAAATGTTAATTTATGTTTTAATGGAAACGGCTAAAATCAGATTTCAAAGGAGTTGAAAATGCCAAAATGCACATCTACATACGTTGATTGTTCCACACACTTAGTTCCATTGAGCTTGGTCTTACAGGTTTTGAGTTCTGGTCCGGAAACGATAACCCGGACGCACGGACGGACAGACGGACAGACGGGGGTCATTTCTAAAGCGTCACATCGAGTATTTAATTAGACAGACATTGTAGTCTGTTAGTCTCCGAAAGAAAGGATTAAAAACAAAATTTCTTCGCCAAACTATTTGTTTAATTCAATATTTTGTTTAAATATATATTCTATAATTAAAATGAACCAATGTTTTGTGGTGTCTAGTCCAATTATGGTGATATAGAAACGTTAGCAGAAATGTTCTGTTTTTAATTGATACTGTCATCTTGTTCGTGTGTTTAGTGTAGTAGTTGAATGTACGAGTATGTATATTGTATAGTAGCCCGCAGATAGAAGACTAAGTGTTCCGTCCAGTTGTTCCTGACACTTCCTGCCCATGTTGCTGTTTAACTTGATAAATCCTCAGGTCTTCTCTGGTTCCAAAATCCTTAGACCTTCTGTTCCTGGGTTCCTGTTCCTATACTCCAGTCTATGGGTTGATCAAACTGTACACGGACTATCAGTGCGCTATTGTGTTCATTCTCAGTGAACATTTTAAATCCTGTTTCCCCAGAATGTACCTATACACTATTTCTGAAAGGAATTATGGTATCCTAAAGGATTTTAGTAAATATGTTATATTCGTAATAGAGAAAAAAAATCAAAATTTTTATCAAATATTATGTATTTGTTATTAGAGAGTCGTACGTATAAGTTAATAGCTATATTAAGCTTTCAATATAAATAAATTAAGCTTTCAATATTTCTTCTTGTGTGTTTCTAAAATATACATTGGTAACTAAAATTATGTTCAAAACATGCATCATTTCGATTGATCAAAAATCAAATTTACCGTTGTTTGAAAGTTTTATTGAAAAAATGTTTTCGTCCCTTTTAAATGACTGTCACACACAGTGACCACGATGACTTGCAATTGATCGCTTCAATTTTGTCCAGAATCAGAATCAAATTGTGGGTATGTTTCATAACAGTACATTTCTTTTAGTTCAGTGTACCAATTAACTTCACAACTGAAAAGTGCAATTGTCATGCAAAAAGTTTATAACAAGGTATTGTGATTCGTTAAATTCACGGTTCAAAAGTTCAAATCTAGAAGCATCACAATTTGAAGGCAACAGGATATGAGAACGAGGTCATGTAATCCCGGTCTTGCGCAATGACCCAAATCTGAACTCTCGCGTAATTAATCTAATGTGGAGAGGACAACATAAAGTGACGCATGTAATTACACCTGTGTCTTCTCAGCGCAACGCTAGAGGTGTAAAACATCATCATCCTTGCTTCTAACTTACCTGGGGGGACCATAAAGTTCGAAGACGCTGGCCTTATTCGAGTTTAACTGTTGATAGGTAATGGCAAAGGGAGGTAAATGGTGGTAAATTAAAAAAATTGGGGCAAGTGGGCGTATCGTGGTAGGGTGACGCATGCAGTTTTGGCAGTTCGGAGTTTTAATTGCAATTACTTGCAATAACAGTTGTGGGCGACCCGTCATTGGTTTTATGCATTTCTGAGGGATTTCGTTAATATTTTGATAAGGTGTTCTGAGTTTCGTATGAATGTAATTGTCTGTACCTGTGAATACAGGTAAACATCATTAACGTGACGTCCAGTCCTTTAATTCCATCTCGCCTTGGGGCGGTCTGAGGTGAAATTTGTTATTTTTGGTTCTCTTAACATAAACTATCGATGCACAATGTTGTTGAAATGATCACAAATTGTAAAGCTTTCAAATAATTCCTTTTTCAGATATTCTAAAGAATCTAAAGAAACAATTATGACAATAATCTTATTGACACTGCTGTTTACCTTCTCATTGTTTCTTGGAAGTATGATTATCTGTCTGATGTCACAGGGAACTGAAATTCATATTTTAAATAAATAATACGAAAACTAATCGAATTTAATTAAAATAAGGACTCATCAATATAAACGCAAATTTTAAAATTATGATTCGAGTGACAGTCACGTATTCATAAAAAATCATCTAAGGTAAGAATTAAGTGTGATATATGTGAATGCACGCTTCACCTCCGGTGTAAAACACACACATATATTCACATTAAGTGCTACAAGTGTGGAAGATATGTCTCTTGAAATGTACAACCATGGCATGACATGAAATATATTCGTGTATATTTCACTTTCTGTCACCTCATTTGAAGAAAGCGAGAGGATGACGTCATCATCAAGATTAATTTCCATTCTGATTCAGTTTAATCAAAATGTGAAATTCCTATGTAACATTGTTATATGTTTATTAGATTATTCATATAATAATATACACGCTTTGTGCTTGTTTGTAATAGATGTATGTAAATGAAAATTATTTCATTTTAATGTGCAAAATAAAACATTTATGAGATAATTATTTTCATTATATATTATACAAATCGTTGAATGTGTCATGTATATGTTTCTCGCAGTTCACCTGTCTCACCTGTCCCCATTCTCAGTACGGTCCTTTGCTTTGGCCTCTGTCTCATTCCAGGTGATCCCGATCTTTCTAAGTTCTGCCTCCACTGTCCTCCTCCAAGTTGTTTTGGTACGGTCATACATATCGAATAAAGCTCTTGCAGTGAGAAAAATTCTGCACCTTTGGTTTTTGGAGATTAGCATGATTTATATGATTGAATATCTGAATGCTTCCTAACTAAGCGCCATCTCAATGGATATTCTAAGCCATTGTGTTCGAAAGAAATAATTTATGTCTCTGTATGCAATTGAAATTTGAAATGAAATTGGGTTCATTATATATTTTATATATCTTATAATTCAGAGGACAGTAATGTATGATGTTGATTGCTGTTCTTGACCATCGTAAGATAAGAACGAAGAACAATGTTATGTATATACAACTTTTGTGTAGAAGACGTTTTGACAAATATATTAATGTCGTTGTTTATAAGTAATGAGTTAAACTATATTCTATCCATATTTGGTTGTGGCGTACACTAACCTGTCCCGGCGATATTACCATGTTTTCAGTTAAACTATATTCCTTGAAGGGTTTATGGTAAAACTACAAGAGCAGTAATCAACACAATTGCTAATTATTGCAATTACTGTCAGCACCTTTACAAATGGACTTGCCAATATTCGTAACCGTAGGGTAGAAACCATAACTGTCCAGTCCTGACATTGTACAACACGTGTTTGGCCGCCTTGTAATAACCACTTGAACACGGGCAAGGACAATAGACTTGACTGCTTCCCTTGCGGTGACAAAGTGTGTGGTCAGCTCCGGTTATCTCATCCGGATCAATCTACTTCCGGTTCCGGATTTTAAGAGCAGAGGATTAATCAAGAAAGGGTTCATACAGATCGTATCGTGTCTTTTATCGTGGTTAATTGACTTTGGGTTTCAGTTAACGGATAACATCATACTAGATGACGTTTTTATTGTAATCAATAACCCTGTTAGAATTCACGGAATATTTGTTTGATTTAAAAAATAGTTTACATGCACGTGTTGTATTTCAAAAATGAAACCTGGATTGGCGAACAGGCCATTAGGCCTGTTTAAACACACCGCTACATCACGTGAATCAAAAGCTGGATACAGAACAAAATAAATAAAATATGAAAGTATATATGTACTTGAGGGAAGAAAGATTTATACTGATAATCAGATCAATTAATAGAAAATTGTCGTTCGGTATATGTAGTTGGGTATGCCTTTAGTGATGAAACGGGCAGCAGCTCATAATCAAATTATATTAAATTTTAATATATTGAATAAATATCGTTTTTAATGGAATCGTTTACTTTCAGTAATACACTAGTGTAATGGGTTAAAGATAGTTGCTGATTGAATTACTCAACAAACCTATACTGTACAATATCGTCATTTGGTCATATCCACTACATGTTGTTGAGCACATGGACACCACCTGGTTGTTTCTGTATTTCTGCGATATGTCTGATATGAGTGCTTAGATCACTTTCCAGCTGAAGGCGACAATGCTTGGAGGACTTGACGGAATCTAGCCCCTGAAATTGAATTGAAATAATTTAGACTTTATGTTGGGTGGTTCATATATTTGATTCGATAAAGTGTAGTAGAGTTAACAACTTAACCTGGTGAAGGAGCATAGTTACGGTGATTAAGAGGAGGACATAGTTCTTAAATAGGAAGAGTTCTAAACTAGGATAGTTATTTTGGCTTTGTTAAATTCAGTTGGTTCGACTTTGTAAAAGTCTTACATTATTGACGTCAGAGTGGTGGTACGAGGAGATTTGAAGATTCAGAATGATTCGCACTTCTTTAATTGTTAATACCGGTAGGTGAGGATTTATTCTAGTATGTCCTTGTTTACATCCTAGATGACATATTCAAAATAACGTTTTCAGTGTCTATCTTTTAAAAGCCATTGTCGGGAGATATACATTGTTCAGGTGTATATATAACTTCAATTGCATCATAATATATTTAATATAAAATACAACATGAACACATGGAAGAGAAGACATATGACCAGTTATACTACTAGTTTACGTAAGCTTCACCGCTACTATATATAACTGAGTGATTAGGTTAGCGTATCCTGTTTCTTCTGACATTTCCCACTCAACATTGCCTCCCTGGTTTTACTTTTATTTACTTTTATTTAATTTAAATTTAATTGGAAAACAGTAAGAAGGATGTTTTGAATTTACGAATTTTCATGTTTTTTTAATTCATGATCATACGTTTTAACAGAAGAAGAACAAGCATATAAGATATTAAATATAGAGTGTAGGATCAAGCAACAAATAACAAATATAACGAGAGAAATGTATGTGTACCGTACGTACATTTTGAACATTAGTAGATTAAAATATGATTTATGATTATATAAATGCACTAGATTGGAAATACATCAATTATTATTTATATTATTCTAACAAGTTTACTAAATACACTGATTGTTTTTAGAATATGACCACCATTCGAGCAGTTGGAGTTGAAGACCAGATATAAGAACCATAGCATTGCCAAGTTTGCCATTTATATGCCTTGAGTCATTTCCGACTCACTATCAGTTTCTTCCTCGCGTCACGTAATCTCGCTTACATCACGCGAGAGTGTGGTCAAAGTTCACATGTTGTTACGTTCTGTAGCCTTGTCATATTCATGTTTGAAGTATTTCTATGACGAATCGACGAACATTTCCGTTCTTTTCCGTACGTTTACATCACTACACAATGGCCGTGTATCAGTGATCATGTAAACTAATTTGGAACGGTCATTAATTATTAGAAAATGAACAACATTTACAAACAAAAGAAATAACAAAAATCGTTCTTCATAATAATATTTCCCTTTCCATTTCTTCATTTCTAAATTACAGAATTTTATTGTTTATAATAAGAGAATTCAAGGTTATATCCAAAGTCTGGATATATACTTCACGTTTTCGTTGGGGTGAATGATTATTCTTTCATCAGGCGGCATGTGTGGTATAACAAGTTGGGATAAATTTATAAACAATCAGTGAACAGCACCACTTCTAACTGCATTGTGTTACATCAATAGTATTTGATTTCAATATTTTCTTTTACTACTTTTTCAATCATTTCTGTGAAACCTGCAGAAGCCATAAGTCGCACCGTCAACCCACACAGAGTGACACCCCTAGTTTGTGACGTCATGTCGTCACTTTCACCAATCAATTCAAATCGATATCCCCCAACAATGGGTTATTGATAACGCTTTACGGGTCGGGGTGACACATATTTCAACTAACGGAAGTATATCTTCAATTATCCTCACCTGGTAAAGTATCAACACTTATAGAGCGACATTCACTCCAGAAGCATCGCCATTCATGACACATAATCAATGTAATTGATGCAATTATCTTTAGAAAGTGTACAATCCGTTGCAAACAGTAATTAGTGTCATGACGGTGTTGCCCACGTCCCCTCCCTCTCGGAGAAATACCTGCTGGAATGAGGACAGGTGAGACCGGTAACAATAGACGCTCGGGAGGGACACACCTGCATTCTTGCCGTGGGGAGCACTTTTGAATGCTGCAATGTCAGAACATTACGCTGGATTAAATATAATTTGATGTGATGTTTGCATTTTGAGGTTTAAGAATATTTTAAAAGTTTTCAATGTTTTAAATAGAAATCGAAGTCAAAGAGGGTAAGATGTGACAGTGTATGTGGGGTGGAGGTGCAACACCTGGTTGACATTGAAATGATGCAACTGTTTTGAATTTTTTAGATTTCATTTCATTTGAAGAGTACCGTTTAATTGGGAGAAGTGAAATTCATACTTAAAAAGATACCACCTTTCATATGAATCCCAAAATGAAACAATATATCAGTTTACGATTATCGAGCTACCTCACGTGATATTCAGTAAGCTTTCAGATGCATCAATGTGTCATAACTGTATATAATACTTACTCCTAAAGAGTGTGTTAACACCTAATCATGGTACACTATACACTCTAACATCAATAATAGAAATAACAGTTTTTGTATAATTAATCTCATTCCACCAGGTATAAATATACACCTCGTATTCACACCTGTCTCACCTGTAGTGTCATTGAGGTAAAATACAGGTGTGTCACTTTAATATATACCGGCAGAGAAGTATTCTTTAAAAGTAATTCATTGTCTGTGCCTAAAGTCTGAAAATCTCAATTCCCTAAAGTTTCGTTTCGATATTTATCAGCCCTGACATGTTACAAACTCAAAGGTTTTCACGGCGTAGATGTCAGTTTTTTTCGGAGGCTCATTAATGCTTTGTATAAAACATCTTTTCAATTATATTTTCACAAATACCTAATATCCAAGTTTAGTACTCTCTATTAAAATTTGCTATTACTATTTTTAGAACTTATATATGTTCAGAGAGTAAGCGCCACTTTAGTTTTTAAATACATGTAACAAGATAGGTGAATGCACAGATGTGTTTGACGAAGCGTTAACACCTGTAATCAGAGAGTGATTTACGTGTACAATGTACATACACCTGTCTCATCGCACCTGACAGGAGACTACAATCGATCCAGGCAGATTGACATCATATATACATTAAAAAAATACAAATTTATACAAATCAAAGTAAAACAGTATGGCACTCCTGTCGAGTATATATTGGACAGTACTGTGAGTGCTCAAAAGAAACATATATCTTTTGAGTACAATCGATGTATTTATCGTGAATCATTATTTTCTTCATCCTCAGTGGAAACCTGATCTTCTCGTGACAAGCAAGTCAATATGATTCTAAGAGTTTTAGTTTCAACACATGCTTACACGGTATTTATTTTCCTTTGTGAACATGGAAAATTAAGGGGGATTGACAAACATGGTTCCCCTATATAAATACCCCCCCCCCCCCCCCCCCCTAATCACTAATAAGACTAATAACTTGTAAATGAAAGCGAAAAATAACTAGGCGGGAAGGGGTAGTATGCCTTTAATGAAATGAAATAAATTTCGACGACATATCTGAAACTGCAAGGGGGGTTAAGGTATTTTAAGTTGGGAACTTGTTCCTAATCTTTTCTCATTTAATAAAATATGTTTTACTGAAATGAAACATACATTGTTTAGTTCTCACTGCCATCTGATCAGTGTTCGATACATTAGAACAAAATTATAACCACTCGCATTGATTCCTTCAAATACTGAACCTATAGTTTCGTTACTAAATAATAGTAAATATAACCATGTTCCAAGTAGTCCCAATACAAATGTCATCTCGTATTAAAACAACCATTGTAGTAATGTAACGTATAGTTTCTACTATCTGAATGACACATATACCTCGGCTAAGTGACTCACAAGTTTCGGTTAAAAGAGTGGCCAGCGATAAGAGTGGGTGTTGTGAAATAACCTGCGTAAGCTATCTGTCTTCGAAAATGTTTATGTCAGCAAATTTCATGACGTCTCTATGACACATCGCTTTCGTTCCAAACTCGATCTAGTAATATGTAGGTATAACTGGAATCATTCCGAAACACACCGCCGATAATATACGTGTTGATATCAGTCACGCGATATCACGTCAATCGTTTTACTGAATATGTTCAAGTCGTTAGTTAAACCCGATGTAGTGAGAACGTCACACACAACTTTTCTGAGTATATAATTCGGAATAATTCCGAAACACACCTACGATACACGCACGGTATCAGTCACGAGATATTGAACCAATAGCCTCGATGAATGTGTTATCGCATTGTCATTAGCTGATTTATTGTCAATAAGTGCATACGTCAATCGCCGCTTCCTCTTAGCGCCAAACCCAAAGTAGATAAAACTGTGGAGCAAATACTACTCCTGTATGAATGAAAACAATCTATATGATAGATAGAAATGTTATTACACACACTCACGAAATATTGTATTAAACAGACACGTGCACTGTCAAGAAGTTAAAACTATATGTAAAAGGATTTTAATTGAATACTGAAAGTATAGGAGATGAGGGCATAGGTGAAGTAAATAAAATATTTTAATTCAAAATATATCATTATACCTCGTACAATATATATTAGGAACCATGATGTTCGTTTTATGATGTACTGAATTAAGTAAGAGGTAATAAGCATTCAATGGGGGAGAGTATATTGTAATGTCAATTTGGAAAAGAAGCCTATTGGAAAAGAAATGTATTGTATCTTGTATAATACCAATATGCTGTTTGTATATCAGATAATCTACGAATCTTGATATTTCTGAAATTATGTAAGTTATGAACATTAAAGTACAAAAATCATATTTCGTCAATTTCTCAAATGAGCCTAGATAGTTAGATATAAACTGAGGTACAAAAGAAACTTTACACCCTATTGTTTCACTCATACAGTAAAAATAACAAAACAAACTGATATGATAGAACCGGGATATTATTTAATGTTCAATTTTTGACTGATTCTGCAAACAATAATACTCGGTTTTTTTCAAACATGCAGAGTTAGAGTCACTGAAAGGACCAAGGGGTATAAAATCATTTTTACACCAACATGACCCTTACCATGTTTATAATGTTGTAAATGTGTGCAGAATGAGGCACATTTATTGATTTTCACTTAGCAGATGCCTTATATGCCGATGAACAGTTGTGTTTTATCCAAATTAATTTTTGAATAATTTATGAATTTCCAAAAAGAAATAAAACCACATAGAATTATTCCTTGGCTGATGACTGTACTTTTCAGTTTTAGAGTACGACTTCGAAAACATAAGATATTTGTAATTGAAAATCAAACATATGATAAAACCAATAGAGGTTTTGTACTCAGTTTAGTTAGATATAAGTTAGATATATGAGATTTCGAAATCTATTCAACAAAAGACTACCATTTCAGAATATAATTCTAAATAAGTCAATGGGGGTAATCATTCAGGGGAAATAAAGACTACGGATTCGAACAACAGAATCTATAAACACTACCCAGGTGGCATTGTCTTCGAGTCTAAACTCCGTGACGTACAAGGAAGAATGACTGGAGGTGAAGTCGGGGTAGATAGACTAGTAGGTACTACCTACATACAAACAACGACTGTACTGTCGGGTACTTCTAGGTATAACTGTACACTTATCTCAGTTCGTGACACGGTACGTAACAGTCACAAGCACCAGTCACTGATCAATATACTATGAATCCCCGCTGTCATACCCGACCCCCGGAAGTAGATAAAGCCCGTATATATCGTGACGTCGTTGTATACGTCTTGTTGGAACTATATGAATGAACCCACGCCGACCCTGACAAGCACGAGAGTTCAAGGGCTTGTTAGATTTTTACACGGATGTTGACTTTCTGACCAATCATTATTAATTTAAGTGTTTTGGGAATACAGTTTCGAATTCGACAGAAAATCGAGTAAACTTTGTATTTGACATTTTTAATTTAAAAAAAAATATATTCGAATGAGTATAGATCATGGGGTTTGAACTCGATCTTTGCCTCCTTTGTTGATTCCATATGTTTCATCGCTTAAAATTTATCCTAATATTGATGTGAAAATGCAAAATTCGATGTAGAAAGAACAGTTTGTTTGAGACGCATTCTAGAAGGTGGTTTTATAGAGAAGACAGTGATGTTTATGAATGATCAACTTCATTATTTATAAATGTCGACGTTTTGGTATAGAATCTTATAATATTAACCGTTGTAAATAATGAATCTATACTGAAACGTCGCCATTGTTAAACAAAGAAGTTGATGATTCATAAATATCCTTGTCGTCAGAAATGTCGATCTAAACCAATATATCAATAAAATAAACGTGTTATTATTCAGTAGTGAATATAGGTCGTCTGTGCCACTCGTGATAATATAAACTCTCAGCGATGAAATAAACATGGTATTTGTCAAGATTATCTGATTATTCAGTAAATGGTAACGAAATGTCAGTTATCTTGTCTTATGAGTTATTTCAACTTTTGATAAGGATACATTTTGGAAAAACTCAGATGAATCAGGTGCTATCGGTTGAGAAGACATGTTAACCATTGCCACGAACATCTCTTGTCGTCATGGTTACCGAATCTGTGCTTTACAAATATGTATGTCAATTACTACATCCAAATTTAATATAATGATGTCTTAAATAAATAGAGGACAGTTAATTGTCAAATATCAGGTTTATTTCATCGAGTGTCATCAGTAAAATTGATACGTCATGATTGAAGCCGCTACTAGTGAAATATAAAAATCAAATATCAATGTCACAAGATGAACTAAACCTGGCATTTGACAAATTCCAATTAGTAGTATATTCATTATACAAGTTTGTAATTAGAATTACTTTCAGGTTACAAATAAACTCTCGTTTGTTTACATAGATGAAAGTAGTTCCGGCTACTGGCCAGTGTTGACATCATATATCGTCACTGGTCACAGGGAATATATATGATATACCTATTCATGTGAACGAAAATCTAATCCTTTCGTATAGTTGGTCCTAAACCTTTTTGCTTTGATTGAAGAACAAACTGTCAATCTAAACATACCTAATGAAACCATATCTGTATTTGAATATTTCATTTTATTAGAAATGAAAGTAAAGTAAATACCGTATAACAAACTTTGATATACGCAATGCACGTGTTCAACTATTATCATAAACTAAACTTAGTTAGTTACGAAATTCTTATGAAATAACTAATACATATAGCAATCCAATAGTATACGAACTAACACTAACAATACTTATAGCACTCCAATAGTATACGAACTAACACTAACAATACTTATAGCACTCCAATAGTATACGAACTAATACCAACAATACTTATAGCACTCCAATAGTATACGAACTAATACCAACAATACTTAAAGCACTCCAATAGTATACGAACTAATACCAACAATACTTATAGCACTTCAATAGTATACGAACTAATACCAACAATACTTAAAGCACTCCAATAGTATACGAACTAGCACTAACAATAATTATAGCACTCCAATAGTATACGAACTAACACTAACAATACTTATAGCACTCCAATATTATACGAACTAACACTAACAATACTTATAGCACTCCAGTAGTATTCGAACTAACACTAACAATAGTTATAGCACTCCAATAGTATACGAACTAATACCAACAATACGAATAGCACTCCAATAGTATACGAACTAATATAGTATACGAACTAATACAGTATACGAACTAAGATAGTATACGAACTAATATAGTATACGAACTAACACTAACAATACCTATGGTCGATCTCAGTTTCATCTTTCAAACTGACTTTATAGTTGCTAAGAATTGTTCTTACATATTCAGTACCAGTAAGCTTAACTCAGCTCATGTGAAAAGCTCTTAGAAAATTCGTATAACTACATCGGTATATCCGGTATACTAAAGCTATATAAGGTGAGAATGAATTACTAATAACTTCACTGGTGTAGATTGCAGTCCACCCATAACGTGTACCTATATTTAAGTACACCGACAATGTACACGCTTCCCTTCTGGGAACAACATTCGTACGTGTGTGACGCCAGCTTTATGTTAACTGAAAACGTCAAACTGGTTCCGGTTTTGTAACGAAGTTTCACCGATTTCTTGATCATATTTATGATAATGAATATCTATGCACTTAATGACCTTTTGACTACCGGTTTGACACTTGAAATGTTTTGTTTGTATACTTTATGATCTTCCTCTTATTACAGAAATATGATATTGACTATTGATAATAATGACTGAGCAGTTGACAAAACAGGATGGAAACGTTCATTAAGTGCACGAGTACTTAGCCATGTCTATGAAATTATGAACAGTATTTCAATCTATCAAATTTATTCACATTATTTTTAAAATACGTGCAAATAACAAAAGAGGTAAAATAGTTCTCAAATTAAAGCATTTCAACATATGACTTTTTAAATCCTGATCAGGCAGCATCATATGGTGTAATGTTCATAGATTTCCTTTCTAGTATGAGTTTGTGGTTGACATGTTATAAAAGTTTGAATTTTGAGAAATTAATTACATTTTTCATATGGTTTATTGAAACAAAGTGAAATTAAAAGGAAATGGATGTGTAAATCAGATGATACATTAATCAAGTTGTATGTTTTACAATGCATTATATTCAATGTATCTCCGAGAAAAGTCTACAAATCTTTTTAATCCAAATGTAAGCTGTGGTAATTTGAATTAAGGTTACTCTGAAGCGTCTCTTTATTCGTGTTAGCATTTCAAATATTGTTCCAACATGACATGTGTTAACATTAATATATCAACTTTCGAACAAATCATTTGCATATTTATAAACAGACATGTTTTATTCTAGTATAGATCATTTGAAAAGGTTACATATAAAAGACAATACAATACAAATATACAAGTGTGATTTATTACATTTTCTATATTTTGAAAGTCTAAAAAAATTCAACAATTTCTATAAGACCGTTAGCCTGCAGTTCGTACAAAAATTCCACTTACCTTTGAGTATCGGTATCTCTTAGCATGATTCTTCCTTGAAATAGAAAAATATCTTGATTTGGTCTAAAAGTACTACTAAATGTCTCTTTGCTCAGAGACCCTTTACAATATGAATAAAATGAACTGTTTGAGGGGCATTCTAGTTTATGTTTTATGGATGATCAACTTCTTTACGATATAGGATATATACCGAAAGGTCGTTGTAAACTAAAGACGTTGATCATCTATTAAATATCCGTGTCTTTCTATTACACAGACTTCTAGAATGCATGTTATATCTTTGTCTTTCCATGAATAAAATAAATATTTTTCAGAGTGTAATTGTCAGACTTCAACATCGTTTCCCAGTTGTTGAACGTTCAAAGTTGGAGTTAGTAAAGTTTTAGCTATGTCTTGATCCGTTCAATGTGTATAGTAGGTATTAAATCAGAACCTGGAGATTGTTTTCATAAACACGAATGAGATGTTTATATCTTTTCTTATTCTCTCATCCCTTGAATTATTGTTAAGATCGTATACGATATCACGTAAAAGGTTGATCACTGAAATTAAGTTAGAATTCTGCGTATTTGAAGAGGCAAATCAAGAGTCTGAAATGTTTCCACATACTAGCATAGTTTTGGATGGGTGTGTCAGTTACTGAGTTCAAGTGTCGTTGTCAGTACATTTGTATGAGTCGCCAGTGTTTCCTATTTCCTGGTAATCCAGCTAATTTCGAATCCTTGTATGTGGATATATTTAAATTTCGAGGAGCGGAGAATAGTT
This sequence comes from Gibbula magus, assembly GCA_936450465.1. Lineage (NCBI taxonomy): Eukaryota > Metazoa > Mollusca > Gastropoda > Trochida > Trochidae > Gibbula > Gibbula magus. The sequence goes on along the minus strand of OW388291.1, from coordinate 74,283,655 downwards.
CAACAGATATTTGGATCTATATACGCATAAATATCACGCTGAAGTGAACAAACATTTGAAAAAGTGTTTTCCTTAGTTGTATTTTGCTAATTAAACAGACAAGTCTCATGAGTACCAAAACACGGTTAATTGTTTAATCGTCCTGTTATGTGAAGAACTTTGTTACGGTTATGCTGTTAAATTTAGAGCAATATTTTTCTTTGAATGTGGTTTAAGCCCTTCATATGTCAGAGTAAAAGGGAGGGAGCATATTTTTATTCTGTGAATTGTCATCTAGCTTACATACATGTGCATGCCACTTTATGAGTGAGTGAGTGGGTTTATCGCTGCTATTTCAAACACTGGCTGTATGAAAGTGTACATATCTTTATGCATAAAGTACTCTATACGACGAACTTGCATATGAGTTCACCCACGCTTTGTTTATTCAAAAAGTCGTTCAATATAAAACGAATAATTCATCGATTCTGTATGAGTGCCTTCGCTTTGATACTGTACACGGTGAACTCTATAGGAAACTGTCGCGGTAATCGGTCGGTGTGACTTCAGTCGCCTGTGGCTTTAATTGTCATGTTTACAAATCAATTTCACAAATCGCGTAGTAGTCAAACCACCAATCCTATAATTGTATACATAAGATAAAGACATGCATGAATAAATGTAAAAACAGCCGGACTCAAGGAGAGAAATGTATCCAAATTTCTAAACATTGGACCACATTCATCTCAACTTCCACACCTTGCTCTGCGCGTTAGATTTATCATTGTGATAGGAAATGACTCGATGTCATTAAAGGCAGGTCGCTATGTCAGAGGTTGACTGTCATCAAACCTTCAGTGTGGCGTCTTATCATTTCTAGGTTAATCCAAGCAGGTGAAATTGGGATTGTTTTATTGTCTCTGAATTCGATGATTTTCATTCAGTTTTGATAAACATTTGCAGTTTATCACTTGGCCCGTTTGATTCAAGTGAAATTGTAGCCTGCCAGTTCGGCCCGTCTATCAAACAGAAAGTCTATTATATTTTAGTAAGTCTATCACATTTTAGTAAGTCTAACATTTTAGTAAGTCTAACATTTTAGTAAGTCTAACATTTTAGTAAATATATTACATTTTAGTAAGTCTATTACATTTTAGTACGTCTAACATTTTAGTAAGTTTAATATTTTAGTAAGTCTAACATTTTAGTAAGTCTATTACGTTTTAGTTAGTCTATCACATTTTAGTAAGTCTAACATTTTAGTAAGTATATTACATTTTAGTAAGTCTATTACATTTTAGTAAGTTTAATATTTTAGTAAGTCTATTACATTTTAGTACGTCTAACATTTTAGTAAGTTTAATATTTTAGTAAGTCTAACATTTTAGTAAGTCTATTACATTTTAGTTAGTCTATTACATTTTAGTAAGTCTATCACATTTTAGTAAGTCTAACATTTTAGTAAGTATATTACATTTTAGTAAGTCTAGAAAGCAGCAATTGATGACAGATCAGATAGATCAGCCTTCTTCTTACTTTCATTTTGATTTTGACTGTTCTTGCTCTTAGTCTAAGGGTTTTGATTAGAACATTTGTTGATTATATTTAAATTAAATACAATTTTGAAACATATGTCAACGGCTGAAACGAAGCATGTTATTAATCAACACTACACTGTATATTGTATTGGTTATTTAAGATAATTGAGGATACTTTGGTACAAGTAAATTACCCTTCTTACTTTATGATGTAATATCAGTTGCTAAGAAATCGTTAATTCAACTGATATTTAGTTCTAAACGAAAAAGTTACAAAATATATAAGTCATTTGAATCATATATCAAATTAATTAAACGGGTTAATATCATTGTTGTGTAAATAAATGAAAATATTATTTTCCGTTGCAATCTTACAAAATAAGATAATTTGCATACATCAAAGATGTTCTCTTTGATGCTGACGACAACAGGCAGCCAGAGGTCAGATGTAACTTGTCAGACACCTGCATCACAACAAGAGACAGACTGTCTTCATGGAAAAGCTTGATCAAGAAACAATACCCGTCAAAATATTGTAATATGGTCAAGACAGCTGTAGAGCGATAGGCTACAGGGGGTCTCTTGTGACGTCACAGTCGAGTGAAGCCATAAACCTCCCCCGCACATTGTTGGCAATGTGGAAATCACATGTTTTATTATTTTCATAACAATTGACGACTTTGAGGAAATAGGAACACGCCTGGTCGGAAGATGTTCGAGTGTATCAGCTGATACTACTTTAGAGGATCTGTGGATCAACAATCCCAATTGTGACGTCACAGAATTAGCAAATTTCTACATTTATCAATATTTTGAAATATACAGTTTGCATTCAGTTTTGAGCTTGTGCTTTCATCCCTATTCGTTTGTATGAACAGGAATATATTGAAATATTGATGATTGTTTTACATATGAAAATACGAAGAAACGACTTTACCGTGTTTTGGAATGAAATCAATGTTTGTTTAGTTGATTTGGTTTCAAACAAAATGTGACAATAACATGTCTCGTGATGAACACAATTGGAAAATATGGAGACATTCTATAAGACAATGTAGGACAATGTCATTATGTCATATAATTTCAATTTATATAAACAATATTAATTCTAGAAGTGTCAAAGACAAATATCATAAAATGAAATTGAGGATCATCGAACAATTACGCGGAAAAAGCAGAAACAAGAAAGACAACAGCATTAAACAACATTGCATTCACTACGCTTCCGAAAAAAATCGTAGAAATAGTAGAAAGGTTATGTTGAGAGTACATCTCGTCGAACTGTTCATGCAGAAAATAACAAGAACACGGATGCAGCTTTAAGATAATATTTGTGAGAATCGGAGACATCTGTATCCTTGAAATTAGTTATCGTTATTGAAATAAAGCCACGCATGCTTTCCCCCACCTGTATGCACGTGCATCATTCATTAAAGTTTGAATTTATTCTAATTATGATATCTATTGAAAAATGTCCTTAGTCAAGATAACGAGTCACGTTTCAATGGCGATTTCCTTGCAAAGGTTACCTCTACTTCCTTTAATTTGTAAAATATTGAGAAAACGTTGTAAAAAACTGTTTATTGTAAATTTATAAATATGTATGTTGTGAATCGTGTTTAATCGTAGCATTTACCTTACAGAGATAACGTATAAACAGATTATTAAAATACCACGACCATTGTGTAAGGATTGTCATGTCAATAAAAAAAATATAATCCACTATAAGTCGGTGAAGTATACTTACATATTAGATATAGATCTGTATCCAATATAATTATCTACGTGTATCTACGTCACGTCAATCATATCTCACGCTACACTTTGTGGTGAGATACGTTTAGAAACTAGCTTGTTCATGTTAATACTGATAAACATGTATAGTGAGTGTACGAGAAAAAGCTTGACCGTGGACTGTTACCGAGTCACTGATAGAGTCTATGAAGTTATAGTATTTGGCTTACTGAATACATTGATGGGGAGGGAACATTTTTATTTAAATGGATCCTTTGAGATCTGTTCACTTTCCTTATATTTATCTTAAATGTGAAACTCTTACGATCATCTTTCTCAATAAAACCATTGACTACTGTACTACATTTCCAAAACTTCAATAAAGCCATTGACCACTGTACTACATTTCCAACACTTCAATAAAGTCATTGACCACTGCACTACATTTCCAACACTTCAATAAAGCCATTGACTACTGTACTACATATCCAACACTTCAATAAAGCCATTGACTACTGTACTACATTTCCAACACTTCAATAAAACCATTGACTACTGTACTACATATCCAACACTTCAATAAAGCCATTGACTACTGTACTACATTTCCAACACTTCAATAAAGCCATTGACTACTGTACTATATTTCCAACACTTCAATAAAGCCATTGACTACTGTACTATATTTCCAACACTTCAATAAAACCATTGACTTCTGTACTATATTTCCAACACTTCAATAAAGCCATTGACTACTGTACTACATTTCCAACACTTCATTAAAGCCATTGACTACTGTACTACATTTCCAACACTTCATTAAAGCCATTGACTACTGTACTACATTTCCAACACTTCATTAAAGCCATTGACTACTGTACTACATATCCAACACTTCAATTAAGCCATTGACTACTGTACTACATTTCCAACACTTCATTAAAGCCATTGACTACTGTACTACATTTCCAACACTTCAATAAAGCAATTGACTACTGCACTACATTTCCAACACTTCAATAAAGCCATTGACTACTGTACTACATATCCAACACTTCAATAAAGCCATTGACTACTGTACTACATATCCAACACTTCAATAAAGCCATTGACTACTGTACTACATTTCCAACACTTCATTAAAGCCATTGACTACTGTACTACATATCCAACACTTCAATAAAGCCATTGACTACTGTACTACATTTCCAACACTTCATTAAAGCCATTGACTACTGTACTACATTTCCAACACTTCATTAAAGCCATTGACTACTGTACTATATTTCCAACACTTCAATAAAACCATTGACTTCTGTACTATATTTCCAACACTTCAATAAAACCATTGACTACTGTACTATATTTCCAACACTTCAATAAAACCATTGACTTCTGTACTATATTTCCAACACTTCAATAAAGCCATTGACTACTGTACTACATGTCCAACACTTCAATAAAGCCATTGACTATTGTACTACATTTCCAACACTTCAATAAAGCCATTGACTACTGTACTACATGTCCAACACTTCAATAAAGCCATTGACTACTGTACTACATTTCCAACACTTCAATAAAACCATTGACTACTGTACTACATGTCCAAAACTTCAATAAAGCCATTGACTACTGTACTACATGTCCAACACTTCAATAAAGCCATTGACTACTGTACTATATTTCCAAAACTTCAATTAAACCATTGACTTCTGTACTATATTTCCAACACTTCAATAAAGCCATTGACTACTGTACTATATTTCCAACACTTCAATAAAACCATTGACTACTGTACTATATTTCCAACACTTCAATAAAACCATTGACTTCTGTACTATATTTCCAACACTTCAATAAAGCCATTGACTACTGTACTACATGTCCAACACTTCAATAAAGCCATTGACTATTGTACTACATTTCCAACACTTCAATAAAGCCATTGACTACTGTACTACATGTCCAACACTTCAATAAAGCCATTGACTACTGTACTACATTTCCAACACTTCAATAAAGCCATTGACTACTGAACTACATATCCAACACTTCAAAAAAGCCTCTATATATCGTATTTGTATTGAACATTCTAAGTGTATACCCCACTCAATTTAATCCTCATTGTGAAATTAACAATGTATTTAAAATGTATCTTAAACTCTTTAACTCAGTTTTCCCATAATTGTTAACATTCTTTTTAAATATATCCTACCTATATCCCCATTTCCACCCGATGCAGGAGTGACCGTATACTCCAAAATGTAGAGTTTCCACTCACTATAAAAGTTTTAATCCAGAAAATCTGTTTTTGTTTGTATGTAAAAGTTTTTACGAAAGACAACCTTACAGACAGACAACAGTATATTAACGTCTCACTTCTGTACATAGCTAAACGACATTAACACTTTTACACTTAAAACATTATAAAACATGTACAGAACCATTCAAAAACGAATTATGAGAGACGAACATTTAAAACAAAAAAGGTTTTACCATATAACAGTTGTTTGATTGGCATTCTAGAAGTTTGGTGACACCACTTGCTCGACAACGACATTATTTAGAACCCATGTCGAAACGTCGCCTTCAAAGAATAAAGAAGTTGTATATCCATAAAATCGTCTCTATTCTTTATATAACAGTTGTTATACGATTAACGTTGTAAAATTAAATAGTGGATTTTGGCTGTATTAAAACACATAATTGTAACACAAAATGGTAGATATGAAATACACGACATTCTTTCCACGTGAACAGTGATGCATTCAACAATACTTTTCTATAGTTTATTCTAACATGTTATCTGGTTTTTTTTAATTATATGACTTATATGAATATACAATGTACACTGAAGAGGCCTTACAAGAAATCCCATGGGCAGCCAGACTCATTTTCCACAGACTCCTCAGAACGAATTGTCCTCACTCAAATACTCATTCAAATCCACTTCCGCTCCTAGTTTCACATTCTTTAGTATAAAATCTAGGGAGTGTTAAAATAATGCAAATTTATTCACAAATTCTACACGATATTTGGGCGTGAAACTTAATTTGAATGTAACAATATGAAAAATAGCTTTCATGTCACTCCCATTCAAAACGTGCGAGTATTCATATTGCTAAAGTATGTATGTGTATACTCGCTAAACGTACATTCGCTGAAATATGACACAATTAAAATCATACTCAATGACAATCGGTTTTTTAAATGTTGCGTTTCTCTTTGTAAAAATAATACGTCAAAAGGTTGACGTTTACTTCCGTATCTACTTTCAAATTAGTTTTAACGCTTTTACTTCTATGTCCTAATGCGTCGTTGTAATACGTAAAAAGAACGAAATTATTAACCTAACAGCTGTTATCACTTTGTATTTATCGTTCAAATCATCTAATTCTCGAAACATCGTTTAACTGAATTTATGAAAACAACTATTTCAAATTTGTGAAAGTCAATTCAAGTATATACCATGACAAAAGTTTGCTTCTGGAAAACACTTTGTAGTACTTGTTCCATGTCTCCTGATGAACCGGTAAGCATACACTCCGAAACGTGTTTCAGAATGGTTAATTGTCTATCTCGGTATAGAGTGCTATACTGTTGATAATAGTCGTACATCGTAGTTAGCGTGGTTTGATTCAAAGTTCAAAGTCGTGACAAGCAGCATCTGTTATCTATTTCGTCTATAGCTCTTCTGAATATGACGCGGTTTGTGAATAGAATTTGAAACCAAAATTAAATCATGAGAGTTACCGCATTAATTTAGTTTTTAATATTTATATGAAAATAACATGAACTGTTATTACATTGAAATTATGTATAAGAATTATTTACCGTTCAAGATATTCCCAATTATTCACACAAAACCTATTGAATACAAAATGTTATAATTCCAACCGTATAATAATTCAAGCCTTCAAAAATAACAATGGATGACATATTAGTTTAACCAGCTGTATTTTCTTATCTTGTAAGGAGATAATCACCTTTAAGCGGGTATTGAAGCTAAGACAATGGTTGATCCTAATCACCAGTGACACGTTTACACGTGAAATCTACATCAACAATACCTGCCGTAAGTGTCATGATTGGCAATCAGTAACACTTGAAACACTAACAGTAATTACTACAGGCCACGTGGGACCGGTATGCTAATTTATGCTAATTAGGTTGGAGTGCTTGGTACAATGTAACGGAACTTTAATATTTAAGTTGTCCATTAATCATTTTGGAAGACATGCAAAATGAAAAGATACATTTATAAGTAAAACATGTGGTTTTCAGAATATAACTGAATAAAGCTTTATTTTAATCTGAATAATTATGTGCATCACAAGTTCAAACTCTCTTGGTTAATACATTGTATTCTAAATGCATATATAAAATAAAGTGTCAACGTATTTAATTACCATGGTATTGTTCTACAAAAGAATATCAAATCTATATGGAAGATCAACATCTTTACGGCCGTGTGATGCTGAGCATGTTGCACGTGAATAAAATATATGTCTTCTTCCCTTTCGCCATACATCTTTGTATTGAAAAGTTGTTTTTATGTTTATATGGTTTTTACATGAAAGTGAGTGAAGCTGCATAATAATGGATCGGATATATTTGTTATATATATGATTAGTGCCTATGACTCTATACGAATTTCAGGCGGTCAAACTGTGTGTTATATGCATGTGTGTACATACGAATGAATATATTATTCCAAGTGTATATTGATGTGTTCTCAATTACTCACACAATAATTTTTTTAAACATATATGGACACAAAGATAAAAGTATCCCAACACCGACATCAAAGTTATAAACATATAATACAACAGCTAATAAACGGGACTTTCGTGGTGATGTATCACTTCTTATTACTGCCGCGTTCTGGTATACCTTTCGAGGCGTTTCGGTTTTGGAGCGTTTTGACCCGTTTCCATTGTAGTCATGTGGTATTATACTTGTTTCAAAGATTTTTAGATTTTTAATTTCAAGCCATTAGTATCAGTGTTGGATCGTTTCGTATTTTTCTTAGTAGATTTCGTTGCTGAATTCACAATGATAGAATGTGGTAGATATCTAATCGTGAAAGTGAAGATTGCCTTTGTCTACGTTATGTCACACCTTATATAGGAAATGAATATCACTTTTGCCTAGAATGTCCCTTTTACACGAAAGAGAGAAGTGATATCCTCTCTTATTATTATCAAACATATCCATTTTAAGTAAAATTTACCGAATTTGTCTTCATCAAAGGTTACCTCTGGCACAAATTCTCTTACACGATACCTATTTTTTGTCATGAAAATAAGATAAAAATTTCTTGTAACCATGAACATATAACACTGCCATTCTCACAATGTTGTATATTGCTATTATGTATGTTTATATATAATCATATGTATAATGGGTCTGTGGCCCTTTGCTGAAAAAACTCTCTGAAAACGTTAAGTAAGTATTCCCTTATATAGGTACTATATCTAGAATGTCTCTGAAAGAGTTTCATCTCTAGAAATGTTTTCAATATACGCATTAGTATAATTTTACTAACATTTCCATGTCATGAAAACCACTAATTTTTGTCTTATTCATTAATTGAACACCACCCCTGCAGAGGTACAGTTAGTCAGATTACCGGCTAATCCCGAGTCACTCTACCCCCTCCCAGCTCAGATCCCCGGGGTGCAGATACATGTAGCTTCACCCTACCCCTCTCCCTCACCTTACCCCTGTGGAGAAAGTGGGAGGGAAACTTCATCAAGAAGATAGGGAATTAGTAGTTGGAGGTTAGGTTTGTGTGTAGTTAGTTCTAATCCACCCTGACATCACCCCCACTGCTTGATCCCCACCCCTGGGGGAGAAGGGTAGGAAATCTCACCACTGACAGAAAAGCAATGAGAAGGATGGGAGGGGGTCGGGGTATTAACACGCGCGTACATGTATGATCCCCCTAGAACTGATAGTGACACGCATTGCAGTATTATGCTAATTCGACTGTTGTTTTACGATTGTGTATATTGGGATAAGTTCCCTTACGTTCAAATTTATTTAGCGTACTTCAAAACTTCATATAAAGACATGTTGCGAAATTATACCAAACAATGACAGTTTCAGAAATAAATTCTATTAATAGTTATTACTCAAAGAAGAGGAATTAAAAAAAAAATAAACGATTCTAGATTAACAATTTTAGTTTGTTTTCGAAAGACCCATGTGCTCAACATAAACACGGTATTTATGAACGCAGAACACGTAGTAAATGTCGTGCTGAATATCACAGTGACACGGACAAATACCGAGCAGGATGTCGTCAACGTGCGTCGTAGAAAATAATATTCATAAAATATAGTTGCAACTTTATCTGCACTAATCTGTGACATCCTTCATGTTGATGTAACTGTTTGATGTTATTTATACGAGAATATTGTAAATATGATAATTCAGTTTTAATAGTTCTATTCCAGGCCTACCAAATTTCAACTGTCAAAGATATGCTTGTAGGTCTTTGAAGGGCATTTAGAAGTGGTATACATGAGAAGAAGATGGACAGGGAGATTTTCTGGATAACAACTTCTTTAATGTGAACATACACAAATACACGACGTTTCGGAGTATATGCTCACTCCTTCATCAGGTGGAAACGGGATCACATTCCACCTCGTGTATTTTCACATTAAAGAAGTTGTTATCCAGAAAATCATCCTGATAGTCTTATACTTAATTTCTCATCAGTTTATATTGCTTATACATGTATTAACCATAATCTTCTTTTACCATTTAATTATCACTTTTATAAAGTTGTATAGATGTGATATATTTTAATAGTGTCTCATAAACCAAATAATGGCTGGTTGTTATACACATTTCAGTTCTTTTATGTATATTTAAATCATGTATATGTTTAACTTTTGACATTTGAATAAACTATTTCTGCCTTTCTGTTAAAATATGAATTGAAAGATCAATTAAACTAAATGTATGGACATATACGTTACTGTCTGTGTTTCAAGCCTGTATCCATATTAACAAATCTTAATTGTCGTATTTCACCTTATCTTGTAAATGATTAATATTTCCGTTTTTTTTATTGATATTTCTGCATTATACACACATATATCTGCTTCCTATGTTATAAAAATCTAATTCTGTCCAAATACAAACTTTTAGGAAATATATGCGTGCATTTCATTAATTCATCCACGTCTTACATCTTCCATGAACTAGAAACCAAGGGTTCACTCATCCAAAAGCGTAGACTTATCATCATTTAGAAATACGCTGAGTTATATTGGAAATACTAAATAGGGATACAGTTGTACAAGCTTCAAAGTGTTTGTCTCGGCTGTAACATTGTACTGTTAAAATCTCCTATCTGTTCAATCTCCGCCCATCGGCACGGAAACACAAACATTTACGTTTAATGGAATCCGTAAGAGCGTTAAATATGGCATTGATTGAAATATTTCCAGGAGATTTGGTTCTTTTCCACATCAACACCCAACCGAAATAGACACCGAACCAGTTGCTCTGCAAAGTGTCAGTCAAGTGTCAATACCGTGCACGTGTTCTGACTAAATCCCGTGCCCTACTGTGAAATGTACACGGGGAAGCATGCACATGCAATCACCACTGGTCCACATCTGAAATCGATACTAATCATCGACCCTCGGTGCGTTTAACCTGCACGATCATGTCGGTTTGTTGTGACAACTGCACGCCCCCCTATGAAATGTACATGGCACGAACTTCACGTGAAGCGTGCGCTTAGCGCGCGTCATACTCTGATCGGTGCCAGGAAGCAGTATCCCGTTGATTAACATCATCATAGGTAGTTAGTGAGTAATTAACGTCAGACTTGCTCGCTTTCACCGGTCAGTGCCATGCATGTCTGGTCCGAGATGGATGACCAACTTACGTCATAGCCAGGAAACGCTACCGTGGATCTCTGGAACTTGACCACAATGGACAAATCTTATGATCTCTGTCTTTCATGTCAACAAAGAATTGAAAAGCCATATTATACTCTTTTGTAGATTGTTCCTACAATAAAATGACCCCGAGAATACATTATCTTGGTTGAGCTGATGCAGAATGAAGTCAAATTTGAAGTTGAACAAGATATGTCGTGTAGAGAGCAAAAAGGAGGTTTTGAACACATTACGTCATGGTAGAACAGTAATCCTAACTCTCGGAAATTGAAAAACACCACAGCTTCCTATGTATATTGTTTTCATACAAGCGTGAAACAATTGATTGTATACTAGTAGATGAGGATACAAGAGTGAAAAATTTATTATATACTAGTAGATAACGAGAATATAAGTCTTAGCAACATTCCATACTGATATATCAGGTCGATAAATCGTTAATACTCTATTTGAAGCGATATATTGATATCATCGTCCGGAACCAATGAAATAGACCTGCCCCATGACTGTGTAAAACAAAAAAGAGCCTTTAATACAGTCTTGATCCTTATTCAGCAAGTCTAGATAAACCGAATGACGGAACTGGTAGTATTGAAAAATATAAAAGCATAAGGATAAAGGTACAGTCATTTTAAAAATTCCATAGACTAAATTTTAGTCTGCCTTTGATACGATGGTCCTGAAAGCTGAACAGTAGACACTATCAGGGTTTATAGAGTGTATAAAGAGACAGACATATCGGCGTAGTTTGAAAAGAACAAGGTATCATTCCTGTATATATCTAACTAGCTTTATTCATCCTCCAACAACACTACATTCACCTGGAACTTGTACTGATCTTTGTCTCATGATTAAACGTAATATATATATATAATACACTAACTTAGTCCAACCTATTTTGTCATATGGTGCAGCTCTTTGGGGAACGAGGAATTTTAGCTGTATAAGCGCAGTACAAAATCGTGCTTGCCAGTAAGGGGTGACAAACAGAGACTAGAAATACTGAGATTCTGGGTAAGGCTGCACCGTGTGGCATACAATAGATTGCCTTTCATTATTAGTAGTTGGTCACGGCGTCATGCCAAATCATGGGATAATATTGTGTCATCTTTGTTACAATCGTTGAATCTCCCAGTGATAAATTTGCTACATATATCTAATTGTGAATTGACTGCATCAGCTCAGCATATACAGTTGTTAGATCACCAGGAGTGGCTACGTGAACTGTGGAATGATCAGGGAAATCCCAATGGAAATAAGCTTCGTACATTTAGACAGTTTAAGAACACTGTTATCCCAGAACCATATGTTACTTCTATATTGCCTAGATGGCACCGTAGTGTACTAGGAAAGCTACGTTGTGGTACACTTCCATTGGAACTATTTAGAACGTGGTAGATTTTCCCGCCCTGTTACACCTCTTATTGATAGGATGTGTCGCCACTGTAATCATCAGGCTGTCGAAGATGAAGTTCACTTCTTAGTAAATTGTCCATATTACTCAGATCTTCGGTATGACCTTTTCCAAAATGTTAGTATTTCGTACCCGAGTTTCACCAACTTATCGCATATTGAACAAACTACATTCCTTTTACAACTAGAACATATTGTAAATCCATTGGCCGCTTTAGTAAGCCGTATGTATCGGCGAAAGATATTAAGTCAACCACAATAATTATATTTAAATCCTGCCATATTTGAGATATTAACTCATATCTTAATCTTTCATTTTGTACTTGTATATCATTGTCTTGTGTGTCTCATTGGCCATATGGCCTGATGTTTGTATACTACTCTATGTTTTTAAATTGTCACTGTACCCGATTATATACAAAACATGTGACACATTAATAAAATATTTTGTCTGTCTGTCTGTCTGTCCGTAATAGCTTTTTCCTTACATTATCATGTTTCAATCTCCGATATTTTTTTTTTATATAGTCTTGAACTCTATAACTGTCTACTTCCCTACAAGTAATGCTCTTATACATAAGTATTTATCTAATACGTCATACCAGTAGGTGAATGATCAGTAACGCAAATTACAGCTGCATTTGTGGGAATTTATCAACTTAAAACGGAGATTTGAATAAATCACACTTTAACAATATCATACAGGGCAATGTGCGATAATTGACGAAAGAATCCCATTTATATCATGACATTTGATCTGCAACATTTGACGATTTAGCGAAATATTCAACTTACTTGCTCAATATATTTCATATGCACATTTTATAAATTTTAATGATAATCTGTATTGTAAAGTTCATCACATGAGGAAAGGAATTACGGTAACGACGTCATAATTTTGGGAATGACTAGTTAGTAATTTTCGTTCTATAAAAACCAGTGTTTATATGAATTTATTAAATCTAATGTTTTAACCAAGCTACCTTTGTTTTATGGATTACCAATTCATGATCTGCCATAAATAACCATCAAGAATGATAAATAAAGATGTCGGTTTGTGTTGGTTTGAAAAGGTCAGTTACCTTTTATTTGATGAGTGTTGTACATAGTTCTTGCTCGTTGTTGACATCTATCTAAATATGTCACATGATATTATACTCATAATCCTTTTTTTTTTAAATTCCACATACTTTTCATATCTCATTTGATATTTAAAAAAACTTTTATTGGTTATTATTATATTGTGATTTATTTATTTTATGTCAATAAATTATGCTAATTTAGCTTGAAAATATAAGATAAATAAAATAAAATATAATATAAAATGCTGTACCAAGATAAAACACACCAAAAAACATATATATTTACATTATTTTTAATCGTAAGCATATTCATCAACACAAGATGTCAGCCCTCTCTCCCTAATATTAATCCAGATAATGATCATAAACAATCGATCATAATCCCGGTTTTACGTCAGTGTCACATTCAGCGATTTCTCCACATGTGTGTAAAATTATACCTTCAGAAATGTCATCAGGTAGTTTCTCTACGGGGTAATTCAAGCGTGACTGTAATAAAACTATGACAGTAATTAAAACCGGTCCCTCATTAGTATACAGTGTTTCAGGTAGATTATTCCCAAACCAGGTGTTAAGATGTATTGTTGCAGCCTGGTGTTGTTTTAGGTTGATTAGTGCTAAGTAGTAATAGCGTGACACAATAGGCCTGTCACGCGAGTCATAATAAGACGTCATTAGTACGCAGTAACGATTAATCATAAGTGTTGTTTTAGCTGCGTGCTGGTACATCGGCCGTGACGGAAATAAAAAATGATCATACTTTTCACTTAATGTGCAGTATCAAATCTAATATCATCTTTTTCTTACAAATGTGTATGTCAATCTTCAATAAGAAAAGTCGGATTTTTCTTGATAACAACCTTTTTTTATTGTGAACATATACGATCTCTCGAAAAACAGCTGCATCCCAAAAGTTTGTTCACTTACCTGTGTATATAAGTGCAAATTTCTTGTACTTCGGATTTCCTTTGGTATTCAACTGGATTATTTCAATTGTACTGATGAAATGTCATCATTTGATCAATTATATTTCTCAAACAAATTAAACAGAAGGGATCCGATTTCAGATTTCCTTAACTTCGGAATATACTTTTCCATATCCAAAATTTTCATCGCCAGTACATTAAACGGGTATAATAGACAATACACTTACATGACAAATCTTTGACAATGCTGATCGCTTATTGGCGTGTGTACTTGAGATTCCATTTTTTGATTCCATGGAACTTCAAAGAGCTACCAAAAGCTACGGTTTTTGCGAGATATGGAATTAGATGATGTTATGGTATACACTAAATCGTCACTTCTAAAATGAGTACAAAACTATCGCTATCGTTTTTGCTAAGGTACAATACCAGACAGACAGACAGATACCTCAATGACATCACCTGTTTGCACCTAGTTACGCAACCAAACTGTTTGCACTGGTATATATGCTTTCTATTTCATCAGGTTGATTATAGACGAATACTGAAGTTGTTTTAGAGACACTTGCTTTTCTCAATTATGCCACAGCTAAATGTCCTTCAAGGACTCCATCTACATTAAATTTGTACCACATGCCTTTTAAAATAGTATATTTAAAGCATACGAATAATAGAGATTCAGTTTTCCCTTCTATATTCTATCACACAACTAACTAACAACAAACACGACAAACATTTGAAATATTGAAAACAAGTTAATGATGTTGACATGTTGGTGCATGTTCTTCAACCATTTACTTCTTAGTATAATTATACACGATAACATTGATCTTAGCGAAGTCGATCTTACCTATAAATGCTTTGATATACCGCAAGTCTATATTCATATTTTCTCTTTGTTTTAACACGTGCCCTTTGATGTCTACAAATCCAAAGATTTTTACAAAATCTGTCAATCTAAATCCAGGAATATCTCTTAAATCCAACTTCATCTTGTTCGCATGTATGTTTTTCTCACCTATGTAGACAAGTTTACTAGATTAAGTACTTATGTCTCGTCGAACAGTGTATTTGTCACAAGATCAAGCTCCACATACAAGGTACAAACTCGCCGCGCTTTGATGTGTTACATTTGTTAATTGAATTAATTAATAAGTTGATTAGCGACCACAACCCCTCAGACTGATCCGTCCTTAAGTTAGACTGCTGACGCGACTGAGGACTGAAGTTTGCCTCCGTTTGCTTCAAGTATGTCGCATAACGTGGGACTAAGAAGCAATGGATCCCACCTACCTGTGAATATACTTTTAGGACAAAGCTCTAATTAGTAAAGAGCTCGTTGAAATATGTAATGTTTGCCTTCCCTGACGCCATGTCCTCTTCATTTCTTTTTGAACTATTTTCGGGGATCAGCTGATCAAACATCAATTAAAACGTCTCCTAATCTATTTGAAGTGTTGATTAATTGGATCAAAAGTTATGAACGAAATTTCCATGGTCAGCTGATCAAAATGCCTACATTTTAGTCATTCAGTCTTGGTCATCTCACCCAATTTCCTACGTTTTTTGTCATTCAGTTAAATATATGAATATGTCATAATTATTTTTTGGTTTAAAATTATTTCATCTACGAACAGATTGTGAAGAAGTAGCCCAGAAACGTCGTATGTACATAATAAACGAGACCATACCATACTTTGTTGTAGTACCTACATATACTTCTAAATGCCCATCAAGAACCAGATTGTGAAAAGATTTATAAAAATAACATGCATATGTAATAGATACAGAATAAATGTAAAAAATAAAAAATAGATATATGAAATTGAACAATAGAACAATTCATTGACTAATGCAACCCATGTCAAATACACATATATATGTGAAATGCCAATGAAACTTTATTTTGAAAAATATTAGTTCAACAATTGCCGTATGTCGTAATGATTGTCAAAGGTTATGAAAATAAAAAAAACATATGATTTATTTTTAAAATATTAATTTGATATTTTCAGATTTAAGTTCATTGAAACTGCGAGAGCGTCAAGAAATACCACAAGTTTCCATAAGAGAAGAAAATAAATTTTGTTGGAACTGGTTATACTCGTGTATATGACCATAACTCACTGAGAAGACAGCTATGTATCACGCGTTACATCTGTCTGAGATTATTATGATAATGCCTCTACTTTTTACATTCGTGGTGTTAACGAAACGATGTTTCTTAGTCAGAGGTCATTCTGAACTAGCTATGTTCCTGTGACCTTTTTTAAAAAGAAAATGAAGATTACATGCATGACACTGTTCTTCCGCTAAAATACAAAGTATACACAGGAACTGATGCATACAAGTTACAGGGTGTTTTATTCTAGAAATGAATATATTTCCGAAATATTGAAAATTAAGGAAACTGGTAGATTAACTACCTGAATAAAAAAAAATATTTTGGATTTTCAAACATCAGAAGAAACCATGATTGAACATGAGTTTTTGATGCTTGAACGGACAAGCCATCAATAGTTTTCCCTTAAAATCAACTGCTAATTTTTATAACGAATGACATACGTCAGGTTGAAACCATGTACTATATTTCTGGCAATTCTTCATAATTAGTTAATTTAGCTTGGTATGGTTTCTTTTGTACGTAAAAGTAGTTTGACAGATCTATGGTTTTCAGGAGACAATCCTGTGGCATTTGCCCTCCCATTGACCATCATGGCAAATACAGACACACATGGTGTATCTTACAAACAAAGACTTATATCTCGTTCATTTGAAGGTCGTTATCTATTTATTTAAAATAGTTTCCTTCATTCAAATAAATCACTATAGAAACTTGAGCTGTTTTGTGTAAAAAAAAACAAATAAATCCAAGCAAAAATGTCACAAACGGTTTGTCATAAGACCCGTCCTAAATACCAACCTTGTCTCACTACCGAGCTCTCTGACTCATCACTGTAAACAGTAAACAATTAATCTATCTTGGTTTCTACTGAAATGTACAAACTTACTATAACATAAAACTGACAAAATATCGGGTTGAAACGTGGGCTAGAATGTGACAGGTTAATTGTAAATCTAGGAAAGGTTAGACTACCTGTACACACCTAATGTATACTCTTACCTGTCTGATTGTCGGACACACCTGACCGACTTTCATCTACACCTGGTCAGTCAGATAGAACCCTGTGCGTCGTGATTGTATTTTTTCTATGAAATATGAATAATTCATATATAAGTCTTCGTGGCAACATTTAATTTTACGTGTTCCTATCAACTGGTTTAATAGCTAACTACTGCGTGGGTGTGATGTTGCAGTAACAGTTCAATATAAATCGACAATATGAAATATATGATTTATAGCAGTCATGTCAAAATATTGTGAATATTTATGATTTTTGGAGAGCATTTTACAGTGTTAATTTTATTGAATAAAATAATTTTAGTAAGGACATAAATAAAATAGGCAATGTTCGTTTTAAACGTCCCCTGTGTATCACATAAATGATTTTACACCTAAATCATCAAACGTAATGTTTAACCCTGAGGAATATTCATAATTTTTCTAAATTTCATTGTCAAAAACACATATTTCAAAGGATCCTCAAACAAAATTGACAGATCACGTACATCCATGATTGAGGGAAGGGTCAGATCACAGACCACGTTTGGCCCCGCCCCTCTATCCCCCTTCACTCCAAGTGTTCATGTTACATGTGGTCTACAGCTAACTATCACTTCACCGTCAACCATTAAGTTGCCCAAATGTCATTTACAACTCCATATTCTACGTGACCGGGTTACATAGCATGGCACCACCCATGAAGCAAGGAACATATATGATGGTAGACTATCATATTGTAGCTGAATCAAGGTCGTCCATATCAGTTCTCAAATTCAACCATAGAGCAATATGAAGCGAGTTTAAAATACGATCAATATATTGTGCAGGGAATTTGTCCTTGCTGTGAATTTTTGTTTAATCTGATACAGCTTAACGAGTGAATCATTCGATCGCGAATTCATGTGTTTTCTGGAATAATCTATCTTCAACCATATAACTACTCTCACATCACCAAGTTATAAAACTGCCAGCATGAGAAATCGAATCAATAACAAGCAAAATTGAAAAGTAATCATAGACTCCGCTTATTTTTTTGACGAATGTTTGGAAAACGGACTGCGTTTAATTTTTGATAAAAATCAAATGTGAATTTAAATTAATTAAGCTCAGAGAAAGCAATTACATATTTTGTCACATATAAACAAAAGTTGATATTGAATCATGTTACATGGAGAACAAACGTATAATTCAGATGATATTTTGTAACACATTATGCTTCTTCGAAACAGGAAACGGTAGGATTGTGTACAGAGGTTTAGAACTGAAACGCCCTTACGTTGTTGCCGTAACACTTGATAACGGATATATACGTTTAATTGCGCATGATGTCTGATGACGACAAAATCCATTGATTGTATCACTATCAAGGCCCTCATCTTCCTAATGATGTAGGCAGATTAAAACCTCCACTCTTACACAATTTCACTGCATTGACGTATACAAAAGCTCACTTTGCACATGAAATAATTGTTTACGAGGGAATTATATTTTAAACCCCCGGGCTCAATGAATATATACGTCAAACTATTGACATTGCGTGCTTCACGATATTTAACATTTTGTTATAAAGTTTCCCTCTAATATACTTTATCTGTTCCGCCTATTTCAAGTGGTATAATATGCAATGTCTGATATCATTATCTTCGTATTACAATTAAATACCACTAACAAAATGTCAATTCTTAATTTCCGCCTGGTGGAATTTGAGGCATATTTCAGAAAGGTCGAGTGACTTCCGCCTGCTCACGATGGTCCCCTGCTCTGTGTACAGATGTCCCTTGTAGTTATATTCGTGCACAGTGGAAAAGTTCAATTGTGAAAAAGTAAAGTTCACAAAATGCAGTCAGTGTGTTCAATGATCACGTCAATATATGGAGTCCACGAAGAACAATCACCCTCACACAATTAACCGACTTTCTGTGCTTGTTGAAGAGTACCTGATGTCGCGTGTCAACGTGCTGCAGACAGACAAACAGACAGACAGATTTTTTTTATTCAAGTCTCACCACGCAATCAATGAAACACAGATATAATATTTACATAAAAGTATGCGAGTCACCCAAAAAAAGTATTTACAAGTAAATGTTCATGTTTCATTTTGAACAGAATCGAAATAATAAAAGCAAAGTTACCTTTTTTACTTCACATACGAAGAACGTACTTTCAATCGTTTACTTTTTGTTTGATATAAAAAGTACAAATACAAGTAGAAGTAGAAGTAGAAGTAGAAGTAGAAGTAGAAGTAGAAGTAGAAGTAGAAGTAGAAGTAGCCCTAACCCCTCGGCATATTCTTGACACTTGAGATTTCATAATGAAAGTCATACAGATATTAAGCCTGATATATGCAAATGCTTCTCCTGTTGTATTATTAATGAAGCATATTGCCTTGTTGTGTATCACGGTTGCTATATTTTAGACAATATATTCTCATATAAAAATTAGGAGGACATGAACTATTAAACAATTGAACTATTGAACAATGTACTATTATTGTTATGTGTGAAACAAATATTTCACTAAGTTTCGGTTTTGCAATCTATATATAATCCGTGATCTCTTACTATCACACAGAACCAAGTCGACTCTTAATTATTATTATTATTAATAAGATAATAAGTGATACAGCATTTTCGTTTGGATGGTGCGCCCTTGTTCATTTCAATCAGCTATGGTCAGTCTCTCTGGGGGTACCAGTCTCCCTGGGGGTACCAAATTGCTTAGTAACTATTTTTTTTAATGTCACATTTGCAATTAAGCACATTTACGAATTTATATAATTGTTTTCAATGTTTCTCACCTTTAATATTAATACTGTTGTATGTATTCTATAGCAAGCTGTAACATGCCATGCATATAAGTGAAACTACTGTCGACATATACGGCGATCTTTAATACCATAGTTATCAACATCAAGCATTTTACATCAGTTCAATGGTATTGGATTTCCAACTATTAGTGAGATACATATATATTCTATCAACTCCACATCTATAACACCGCTACATGTTTAGTCATCACCTGATTTAACTACATCTCACTATCAATCATCACGTAACCTTGTTAATTTCTTCACCTGATGCAATATACATCGATCAGAGAAATTAACACCTTGAAATCAACAACCATCGACCCTTTGATCACCAGCTTCCGATATATGATAACATACGCATCGGAATTCAATACTAAGCATTTGGTGAGAACCTCGTGGATTCCGCTGTTTAGTTCCCCAGCTTGTTGAATCCAATCTCGGAAGCAGTGAGAGACCAATTTACATACGACTTCCATCTTTGATCGGTGATAATACCACTGAGTTCAAGATGGCCGCCATATGTGTACGTATGCGTACTAGGAGCATGTGATATTCAGTAATTAGGACAAATGGTTTATTAACAGGTGTTTATCATAAAGCCAGTTTCATTATTGGTAAGAAAGAGAAAATAATAACTTTTCCTCAAGCTGAAATAGGGTGTCAATGATATGAGATGTGATTCTGTGTGAATGTATTGGATAATGAAAGCTGAATGCTATGACGAACTGGTTTAGATTGACGAGAATGGAAATGCTTTCAAAAGTGGAATAGTTATAGAACGGAAATACTTCCACAAGTGGAATGGTTGAAGAATTAAATGCTTCCAAAAGTTGAATAGTTACAGAATGGCAATCCTTCCAAAAATGGAATAGTTATAGAATGGTAATCCTTCAAAAAATGGAATAGTTATAGAATGGTAATCCTTCCAAAAATTGAATAGTTATAGAATGGTAATCCTTCCAAAAATGGAATAGTTATAGAATGGTAATCCTTCCAGAAGTGGAATGGTCGTAGAATGAATATGCTTAAACAAGTGGAATTATTATAGAATGGAAATGGAACTGTATCGAAATATGTTTTGAATTCAAAACAAAAACAGGACAAAGGCACTTCGAACCGCACATAAAACAATGTTCTGTATTGATGAATAAGTCATTGTACTTCCTGATTACCAAGCCATATGTTACACAAACGTGAAACCCAACAAAGTGAAATAACACAAATAACACAAGAACTCATACAGCTTCAAAGCAATTCATTAAATATGAAACTATATGCCGCCAATATTACATCAATATTACACTTACATCGTTACGTCACTACATTATCACCTGCAGCGATATAAACAATTAATCAAGGTGAACTAAGTGAATCAGAGGTTCCGCCCCTCCCTACACACCGTACTCTCTTAGACAGGTGCTGTCCCCCTCGCTCCCACCTGTGAAGAATTCTTACCTCTAACGCGGACACAGTGAGGGGTTACTTACACCTTATCTATACCAACCTGTGAACAGTTTACACATGAAACAGGGCTCAGTCAGGGGTTATTTACACTGTACCTATATTCTGATTAAGATTTATCATTACATTGTTTCGCATATAGTTAACATATCCTTTGATCATTTTCGGCATTGATTTTATATTAAGTTTGGACTTTGTCCTGGTTCATTGGAAGTAGAGACTGATTTGGAAAACAAAGAACAATTATTCATAATCTTGTAATATCGATTTATGATTTGGTAAGAATATCCTTTGATAGGGTGAGTCAGATCAACAGTCCTGCCCCATGACTGTGTAAAAACAATAAGAGCCTACAGTCTAGGTCATTATACATCAGCTTAAATAAATAAAATCATAAAGTGAAAGTATGCTAATTATCGAAATTCTACCAAATTTGACTCTATAGGATCGATTGAACGCGAACTATTTTCAATAAAACACTGTTAGCAATTTTACAAACGTCGTTATATTTTATTTCCTATAATCAGCATTTCTACCATCAGTTTCTATATACGTAATTACGTGGAATATAGAAGCATATTTCAAAGAGTTCTTCAAGGTAGCGAATATACAATGTGTGTCTCGGCCAATGTATTTCTGAGAATCAAGTTTATTAAAATTATTCCAAACTAATGATGTTATATAAAAGTGGCAGGGTTCGTACATACTACAAAACGGAACTTTAAAAGATACGAAGGGGTATGTTATACAAAAAGAATGTCCGTTAATAACAAAATGTACTTATTACGGAAGTACTTGAATCATTTCATGTATACCGACGTTTAAAAGAAACTTCTTTATGTCGATTTAATTTTATATATCGTCTCTAATAATTCCATAGGAGACGCATGTTTACTCTTATTTTTATTTTATCAAGTTCAAGTCTTTGAAGGGCACCTCCTGTTCCTGTTCTTGTATAAACGTTAATAAGCAATTTGTCTGTCTGTATCCACAGATAAATCGTTATTTCAAACACTGTACCATTGGCTTAGTGAAACTGGTGCAACAGAATGAGCCGTCACTATTGGTTACATTAACATGTAAAACAGTGCTTATATTGTCACGTTTCCAACTTACGATTCCGCCATAACCAATTTATCGGCAACTTTGATTTTCGATTAATTAATTATCACCCAGTCAATAGTCTCGCCGCCTGGTAACAAGATTTGGCGATCACTGACGTTTACTTGTACCTTGTAAATTGAGAAACAGATTTGTTAATTAAGACAATTAACAGGTACAAACGATCAAAGGTGCCGGTGCAATCGCTATTCCGACCGACGATTGATCTTTCGACGGGAAAGGTGTTCGATAGACGTTGAGGGAATGTTTGGCGATAAGGTGCTAAATGTGAGAGACGAAATAAACCTTTTCCAGCAACATTGGGTTTTAGTATTTGATAATTAGGATTTAAGATTATATTTGACATGGAATCCATTTTTTTTTATTGAAGTTCACACAATTATTGAAATATACATATAACTTTCGTCGTTTAAAGTTTATTAAAATTCCAGAAACGAAGTTTGTAGTAGTATTTAGATTCATTTTTCCTTTCATCAAAATAAGCAGGGTGAAAGAAGAATCGAGATATTTTTAGAAACGACATTTGATTGCATATTCCCAATTACTGAATGATTAAAACAGCTCATTGCAACCTTGATGACTGTCACTTCTAAAAGTGATTTATGATTTAATAGTATATCATCCTAATTTTGCTTTCAATTGTGTCATCAACAATTTAAGTAATATATATATCGCTAACACTATAAGTCAAAGGTGACAATTTACAAAAACACCTTCAATTTGACATTGACATTGGCAATACTTCCTTGAAATATAAAAGCATACTCGATTTGAGTTCTTTCTTTCGTTCAAAGGGTATACACAGTACATTCAGTGAAACACAGCGTATATTGCTATGAACACAACCTTACACTTGCTGAAACAACATGATGTGATTGTTAATTGCAGAAGAGACAGTACAAGTTAGTGAAATCACACACTAAATGGTTGTATATTGCAAGGAAAACACCAGTGGAATCCAGTGTGTCTGTACGACACCTCGAGTAGTACATGTGTATTAGAGTGATCGTTAAGAACACATGGAAATTCAACTAAATTGGATGTTTATACTGCAGAAAAGTAATCGTGTTGTTTCTTTAGACAAATACTGGCTATTTACTCGACACTGGATTCAAACGCAAAATAAATCACCTTTGAAGATATGTTCAAAATAACAAACTTGTGCAATAACGCGGGTAAAATGCAGTTACAGTTACTTTTGCCAAACAAAATATATGAGATGAAACTTCAAAAAGAAAATGAGAAAAAGAAATAAAACATTCAGAAAATGTTAATTGCAACTAAAACCATGGAAAAATCAATTGCATCGCATGATTGACAGGTTTATGTGCACATGCACGCGCGACTTGTTTCAACCGTCAATCAAGACGCTGACAAGTTTATAGTGGTCATCTGTGGACGGCGCACCGTTGGAGAAGTATCGTACGGGTTGTATATTACATGGACTGGCACCTGACAACAACACGTGTCAAAATGACGCATGCACATTGCACATTCCTTCAATTCTCTTTCAGAATCCGTTGTATTTAATTCATGTGCTTTCATTTGATTTTTTGTGTGATACACTTGTTTTGGGGTATATATGCTTTAATTGGTTAGACGTTTATAGTGATTAGACCGTCATACATAATCATCAAATTGCATAAAGGTACCAGAAGATTTTTTATCTTTTTGAATAAGATATCTTGAAAGAAGCATTGTTAACTAAAAAACCAATAAACGTTTTAATCGAAAAAAAGTTTTTGCAACAATTCGATAAAAAAATATATATATACCAACTGTATATCGATATGGTCCTCTTGTTAGAAACCTAAGCCGGTATATGATATCGTTCAAGGATATATTACTTTCGGTAAATTCGGTTAATATATTTCTCAAATAGAGTAATCTTCTTTAAGAATGTTACACAATATATTTGCAAGGTAGATACACTTCAAAGTGCCGCCTATAGGTACACGTTTCACGATGTTTGACTTGCATCACACCTTAAACGACTTATCCATATCCGACAGATAATTGAACCCAATTTTAATAATTACACATGTAACAAGCTGTATGAATAGAATGCACCATGTTTGTATATGATCTTTGTCTCGTAGGTGACGGATCGCCTGTTCGCCTCGTAAAAAGCCCTTAGATAGGGTCCACTCAATAAAGACAACAAACCCTTAAGGTCTTTAAGTGTTAAAAACCTTGTTAAAGATTCACCCTCGGGCCTTATGACTTGGACGAATCACTTTAAAACTTCCTTTTTCAAAACAAAGCAATTACGAATCTTTTAGTCGCTAGACCGTCTAGGTAAACAGTAAGAAATACAATGGTTTGAGGCGACAAGTTACAAAGTGCTTCATTGTTCAAACCTTGTTTTCTTATGCCCGATAATTGTAGCTATCAGGCAATTTCTGAAACAAAAGATGTTGCAAGATAAGTTTAATTTATCAAAGAGGCCTACGCACATTTCACCGATCTTCTACATGAGGAAATGAGATCGAAATTGCCCTGTAATGTAGGTTTTACAGGAACCCCAAAAGCCTCGAAACAGAACAAGTCACGACATAAAGCGTATTGGACAGAAGAACTACAGGATTCGTGGAATAAAGTGGTAGAAGCAGAAAGGCTATGGCTGAAAACGTACGGTAATAAACAAATAAAAGCATCTGCACGCAGGGAATATCTATACAGACGAAAACAATTTGATAGATTCCATAGGAAGAAAAAGAGACAGTACCAAATTCTTAAACAAAATGAACTTTTAACTTTAAATGAAACGAATAACACGAGAGATTTTTGGAAACGAATTGGGCAACTTGGGATGTCAAATGAGAGAAGAAAATTTATTCCAATGGAGGTGGTGGACGAAGATGGGAATGTTGTGTCAGATTTAGATGAGGTGCTAAATACTTGGAAATCAAGCTACGAAAGCCTTTATTCTAAAGATCGTTGTTCATCTGAGCTGAACCAGGATATCCAGCCGACGCATTCACAAGAAGGTGACAGAAATAACGCACAAGATTGTTTAACGTTGAATGTTCCAATCACAGTCACAGAGGTACACAACTCTATCTATAGAATGAAAACAGGGAAAGCAACCGGGTTGGATGAAATCCCAAGCGAAATCCTACGTAATCCAACATGTATTCAACTGTTACATCGAATTATCAGCTACTGTTTCGATAACAACGTGAGTCCAGCAGCCTGGCGTACAGGAGTCATATCACCGATCCCCAAAGATGGCAGTGACCCCCGAGATCCCCTGGGGTACAGAGGGATAACGCTAATCTCAATACCATGCAAGATATATGCAGATATTCTTAATGTGCGGATACAGGCATGGCTAGAGAAGAATAAATTACTCACTGAGGAACAAAACGGCTTCCGTGCGAATAGAAGCTGCGAAGATCATATTTACTCACTATACAGTGTACTACACAGACGACGATTAAAGAAACAATCTACTTTTGTCTGTTTTGTGGACTTCCGTAAGGCTTTCGACAATGTGGACAGGTCATGCTTATGGTATAAGTTAATGAAGATCGGCATGAGTGGAAGAATACTCGACGCAGTGCAATCTCTCTACGATGACGTCACATGCTCAGTCAGAATCAACGATTACCTTACGGACACATTTAACGTTGAAAACGGAGTTAAACAGGGGTGTAAGCTCTCCCCTACCCTTTTCTCAGTGTATGTTAACGACTTAGCAGAAGACATTAAACAGCTCGAATGTGGGACTGAAATTAACGACCTGATGCTGTCACTATTACTGTATGCGGATGACGTCGCTCTTATCGCCCCCGACGTAGCCTCTCTACAGCGAATGTTAGACACTCTACACACTTGGTGCCAAAAATGGAAGCTGGATATAAACACAGATAAGACAAAAGTTCTACACTTCCGAACAAGTTCGATGGACAGATCTGACACAATCTTCAAATGTGGAGACAGTTTCATCATGTATGCAGATTGTTACCGCTATTTGGGGATATGGTTTAACGATAATCTGGACATGAAGAAAACAGTAAAGGAACTATGCAAGTCTGCAGGCAGGGCATTATCAGCGCTTTACACCAAGTACCGCAGTGCTGGAGGGATGTCATACGACGTGTACACCAAACTGTATAATACGTTAGTGGAGCCAGTTCTTTTTTATGGATCCGGCATTTGGGGGATCAACAAGTACAGAGAAGTCCAACTCGTACAAAATAAAGCATGTAGATACTTCCTTGGTGCAGGAAAGAACGCCTCTAACCTAGCCACTCGAGGAGACATGGGTTGGCCGTCTGTAACAGTAAGACAGCACACTGAAGTTTGCAGGTTACTACTGAGGATTGATAAAATGCAGGAAAATAGAATTGTCAAGAAACTACACGAGTGTGGACAACTTCAGCAAAAGTCTTGGGAAAAAAAGGTTTTTAAACTGTTAGATCAATATGGCGCTACGGGGATACTACAAGATAATTCTTCAAATAAAAAGAAAATACGTGATTTTAAAGAAGTTTTTATACAATATGATACTGTAGACTGGAGAAACAGAATATGGGACGATCGCAATAAACCAAACGGTAATAAATTGAGAACTTATAGATCTTTCAAGTCGCAGCCAAACGTGAGTGAATACGTCCGCACAGTAAAGTACAGAGACCATCGTCGTATCCTCTCCAAGTTTAGGTGTGGTAATCTCCCCCTAGCCATCGAAACCGGCAGGTACTCCAAGCCTCCTACCCCACTCAGTGACAGGATATGCCAAGTTTGTGCAGAGACAAGACATGTTAATATTGTGGAAGATGAAATGCACTTTTTAATGGACTGCCCATTTTATTCAGATTTACGGTTCGACCTTTTTAACCTGGCTGGAAAAAATATAAACAACTTTAACAATATGGAAAGTATTTTACAATTTTCTACAATCATGCAACAAGCTTCTTTACAGCCTATTTTAGCTTCCACTCTTAATCGAATGTATACAAGGAAATTGTCTTAATATATTTTTGAGGTCTAACATTTTATCACATTTTTATATCCCATTTACATTTTATTAACGTTTGATAAAGGTGTATATTTTTACCTATGTAACTATTCATTCATATTTATATTTTATTCTGTATATTGTCTTAATATGTATGCATGTGTCTCATAAGTCATTTACTGGCTGGGCCTTCAATCTTAATCATATCATGTTTTATAATGTAATTTTGTGTTGGATTGTGGCGTGACACAAAAATAAACATTTCTTCTTCTGTTCGTCAATGATTTCGTATCTGTCGTTCTATAGATGGACGACACTGTTTACAGAAGGGATCACTTAAACATGTTTCACCGATATTACAATTTGCGAGGCGGCTTATAATGTTTCATGTTTAAGAAGTTTACTTTCCGATATTTCCATTTTCGTTATATTTGGCGAATCGAACCCGATTTTATTTGTTATCTTCTTATTGATAAAACTTTATGTTTCAAGAAAATTATTATTATATAACCATTCATGGGAAACAAGGATTTCGAACTATTACCATTAGATCACGTTTTATCCTATAGCTTAACATTTAAACTCGGACAAAGTAGGGATCGGAAAATATCACAATTTTATTAAATATTGAAAGGTAGCCCAAATCCCCATTTCTCAGCGGCTCCTTTTCAACAAATAATAACATTGTGATATTTTCAGAGAAAATACTTCTTTCAGAATCTTGAGTGATTATATCCATCACTCGGGCACAATCACTCAATGACGATATAGATAGTTTTGGTATAAGTTAAATCTAAAGCATAAGTTGAAGCCAGTTGAAAGGATCATGCCCGGGAGGTTCACCCACCTTTAACCTCTGTATCGAATCATTGACCAACTTGATCATAAAGCCAATCAATGTCTCATTTGATTGTACCACAGACTCACCTATGACCCCATGAACACCGAGTTACGTTGGGGTCAACCAACGAGTCGCGGTTAGCGGCTAGACGAACTTTGACCTTACGAAATTAAACAACTCAGGTGGTATTTGACCAAAACGTAGGACTGTGTACATGTTAAACAAAAGTGATTTCATGATTTAATAAATTGATTTGTGTTAAACATCGCTTAGGCGAAGTTTCTGCCTTTCACGGCGTCAATTTAAAATGAAATACCAAATTTGAAATGCATGAGATAAGAAATTGCGCAATTAAATAAAGAGCAGTTCATATTCATTCAAGATAGGATATACTATAAAATACATTCATATATAACATGAGCAGAACACAATACATGTAGATAATTATAAGACTTAGGTTTAACGGAACTCATCATCTACTGTACTGTAGTATAGGCCTATAAACAATGTGTACATGAGACAGGACATAAATTATTTCCGATAGTTATATAGTTCAAGTTTAGCTTAATATAATAAAGTATATTTAATCACAAGACTGCAACATGTATGTCAGAGCATATGTGGTTTCAACAATATGAGCAGACAGAGCATATGTTTATGTAATCAATTACCAATATTGGGCTGTTTTCATTTTGTTGAAAACAGAAAGTGCAATCATACATTCAAGATATTTGTCAATATGAATAAATCAATATGAATAAATCAATATGAATAAATCAATATGTATGAATAAATCAATATGTATGAATAAATCAATATGAATAAATCAATATGTATGAATAAATCAATATGTATGAATAAATCAATATGTATGAATAAATCAATATGTATGAATAAATCAATATGTATGAATAAATCAATATGAATAAATCAATATGTATGAATAAATCAATATGTATGAATAAATCAATATGTATGAATAAATCAATATGAATAAATCAATATGAATAAATCAATATGAATAAATCAATATGAATAAATCAATATGAATAAATCAATATGTATGAATAAATCAATATGTATGAATAAATCAATATGTATGAATAAATCAATATGTATGAATAAATCAATATGAATAAATCAATATGAATAAATCAATATGAATAAATCAATATGTATGAATAAATCAATATGAATAAATCAATATGAATAAATCAATATGAATAAATCAATATATATGAATAAATCAATATGTATGAATAAATCAATATGTATGAATAAATCAATATGTATGAATAAATCAATATGAATAAACCAATATCTCAGTTGAATAATATTACGTCAGAGTGTTTCCTGAAGTCGCCAAACGTAGATCTAAATATACATTTACGACGCTTTTACGCCGACAGGCTTACTGTAGATAGCAAGTGAAAACGTAACCGTTTCTTTTATTTCCCGACACGACCTCAAACTAAAAGTCAAAGGTGACCAATTCGTGCCAGGTTACTAGTCTACTTATCATCCTCCCACAGGTCACCGACGTAAGAGAAATTAAGAACTGACCGGTCGCTCAGAAATAACGTTAAATCATCATCGGTGATCGGATCGACTTGTCAATTTCAGTAGAGTGTACCACTGATGTGTCAATTCGTCCGTTATATTACGTGATGTCATTATAACTGTCATAACCTTAGGTTGAACCCATCTTGACGCGTGACTAAAGACTAAAATAAAGGCTGGATACTGACTTTTTATCCGCCTTTACAAGTTGTGTTTAATATTTTTTCGTTCTA
Organism: Gibbula magus; assembly: GCA_936450465.1. Classification (NCBI taxonomy): domain Eukaryota; kingdom Metazoa; phylum Mollusca; class Gastropoda; order Trochida; family Trochidae; genus Gibbula; species Gibbula magus. Next base: position 74,252,939 of record OW388291.1, on the reverse strand, counting down.
AAAAAATACGCTAACACTGGACTGTATTTTATCAGTCCCAGCATATCCTTCGTCTGACAGAGGCGGGTTAATCGTGCGAGAGTTACTTCCCTTTGTCCACAAGCTCGCGAAGCCATGCACGCTGATACGATGTGTTATGGTTTGAATCGTTATATTTTGAAAACAGTTGTAAAACAAAAACTGAACCGATATATTTTTGTGTTAGTATCTTGATATGTAATTATCGTGATGAGTATGTGTTTGCCAGACGACTTGGGCCAACCATAGTGCGCTGAAATCGTTAAGTAAATTACCCACAAAAGTAAATTACTTTTAGATAAAGAAATACAAATTCGCGATTTCGAGAACTGGAATCCGCTTGTAAATTGTAATTTTATAATCTATTCATTATTAAAAATAATCCGAGTTGTTGGTTTGATAATCAAATCTGGCTTCCTGCATAAATATTTGTTTAATATTTAATGTCTAAAACAGGAAACTAATAACGTTAATTAGTGATCAATAAATTACAAAATATTTCCCTTTTACACGGAACTTAAACAGAATTAGTTTTGTAAAGTATAAATATTATATTCTCGGGCATATTCTAGTGACAAGATGAACGCTAACTGTTGCGTGCATATGACCTGTCATGGTTATTAATAAACGTTCTTTTTACCGGCGATGCAAAGTGTTATCAAACTGGTTTTGAAAAAGGAGCAAAATTATTTCCGGCTTGAGGTCACGTGACACAGCAGCGTTATTGACAATAGCCAATCTCGAGATGGGGAGATTAACCGAGGATAAGATTACCCCGCAATCCCCCACAACCCCCCGTCTACCTGTGGCCCCCAGTGTTAACGCGTAGTATTAGGCCATTATGACACGGGATTCATTTCGAAACATTGTGGTCATGCATGAGTGGTTTGGGGGGATGAGGTTCGTCGGCATTCATTTCACCGCGGGGATTCTATTCTTACCGCTTCGTTCAACCAAAAGCCTTTTTCTAAGCTTGAATAAAAAGGGCTAAATTGCGCAGTGTGAAACCTTAGTGAAAAGAACCCCCCTTCCTCCCCTCCCCCACCTAAGGGGATCATTTTCCAGCTAGTGTCATGTCATCAGCAGTATTGTGCCTCCCTGACAGCAAGGATGTCAATAACAAATGTACAAACTTCCCCTCACCTTGTTCTTGCTAATTTCATGTAATTGCTGCATCGCTGTAGATTCCAACACGTAGATGAAATTACCGCCAAACTTTCTACATTTGATGAGCACATTGACTAATTACCGTGTCATAAAGTGGCGATTTCTCGATATTGATTTCATGTCAGCACGTCCAGTGAAATAAGCACCACAAGTGTAGCAATTAACTGCAGAGCATAACGGAAACAATTATACAAACTGACGAGTTATTAAATACAGCTAAGGAATCAATAAACTATTGATGGTTTGGTATTTACATTTTAACAGATTACACAAATATTAATATTATGTATTTGTCCCAAAGTGCATTTTGTGTCCTCACCAAATATCAATTAATTGAATATTAGATATGATATTCTTTCTCTTTTGCTTATAAATATGAATCAACGTTACCAAATTCTCTAATCAACGATTATTGTGGTCTTGTAATAATACATTGTCTTATAAATTGCACTTGTCATGTTATATTTTCTATATCCAGCATGCAATATGAGCATTATTGTTCAGTGATATCACATATTCACTTCTTTCACAAAGACTTTATATTTAGTCAAATTAATCATCCAAAACTCAATCGGAATGTCAATTAACTCATTTGAACATTTCGCTTTAATTGGAGCCCTGTTTCTCAACCGCCGCTCACAAAATGTTGTTTATTTGCTTTGTTCAGCGTGCAATGGCTTCATTTTGGCGCGAAGCTGCAGAAAACGCGGGAAAAGCCATGTGACTCGCATATCGAGAAGCCCGGGCGAAATGCGCTATGTCAATTTCAGTATTTGAAGTGGCTATCTCAGTGTCTTACTTTATGTTTGAGCAGAGGTGAATTAGAGAATACTTTGAAAGAGGTAGAATTAAAATGTATTTTTGAAAAATCTTTATTTCCATGAAACTCTCGATGTTCGTCTTGAGCAGTGTCACAATATTAGAGTCACAACTCCCCCTCAAACGTTCGCCTGTGACGTCACAGACCTTTAAACCACAAAAAAACATAATAACAACAACGTGGAGATACATGGAAGAGAATCGGCCACTCCTCTTCGTGAGTAAGAAATGAACTTGTAGGCCAATCGTAAGTTCCGACAGTAGAACTATGCCGCTGATTCTTTCAATATACAGCTACACATTCCGCCACTGGTTACCGCTTACAGCAACAAGTGCGTCGGCCATTGTGTGAGGCCAGCCAATCAGAGACGAGAGGCGGGGCTTGAGACGAGAGTGTTGCAAATAGACTCCGCCCACCACGGTTTATAACGAGCACGAGGCCTTGGCAAAGTCAGTCGTGGTTCGGATACGAGAACTAAACAGTCAAACCGTGGAGGGAATTATACACACGTTTGACAATGTCTACCGCTCTCATGTCACCCTTCTATGAAGTTGGCGATCTCTTCCAGGTATGTTTACCGATAACTCTTAGTAGTAATTTAACTGTATACCGACTTTATTCGCATTCACTTGCCGCGATGTTTACCAGCCGATATTCACCGTGTTTCACGATGTTGTTTACTTGTTCGTTTTATGACTATAGTACTCATGTTTCGTTTACTATTTCAGAATTTCCGCAACAATCAGCTGAAGTCACAACCAGCCAACACAACTGACAGACGGATAGTCGGTTCTTCATCCCTGAGCACGAGAAATCGTAACTTCTCTACAGGATCTAGCAGTGCCTTCGTACCGGTGACAGGTCGCGGATCATCCCAGAGTAATTTGGTCTCCGGATCAAATATGCTCATCTCTCAGTCGGACTCTTTGGGGTGTGGAATTACCTCAGTGCCAGCACCCCGTGAACACAAAAAGTTGGATAGAAGCATGAGTGAACCAGTGGGCAGCAGAACACAAGGAGCTAACATCAACTCTAGCCGCTACAAGACAGAAATGTGCCGCCCCTTCGAAGAAAGTGGACATTGTAAATACGGCGACAAGTGCCAATTCGCCCATGGTATTCATGAACTGAGAAATCTGGCCAGACATCCTAAGTACAAAACCGAACTGTGTCGTACATTTCACACTATTGGATTTTGCCCCTACGGACCCAGATGTCACTTCATCCACAACGAAGACGAACGAAAACTGAATCAGCTTGTCAACACAAACCAACACGCCAACTCGTCTATGCAGCCCACAACCCCTGTACCCCAGCAACAAGCACCTATCGAGCGACCCAAATCCATCAAGTTCAACTCTATGGGTTCCTCCTTCGACTCCGCACCCTCCAGCTCCACGGGTAGTCCTACCAACTTGAGCCCCACCTTCTCAGGGGACATCTTCTCGTACAGTGCCTTCCAGTCTTCCTCTTCCTCCTCGAGCAGTCGATCCTCCAGTGACAGTTGCCGATCTAGCCCCGTGTTCAGTTCGTATTCCCCAGTGGCAGATATCTTGGACTCTACTACCGCCACCCACCTGAACGTGCAGGCACCACTCAACATCAACGTTAATGTGAACAATTCCACCTCGGATTTCACCTCGCAGTTCAGCTCGGTGCTCAAACTCAACCAGAAAAACGACAACCAACAATCTGTGTTCAATGACTTTGATCTCCTGCAACTGTGCGGTAACTTCACAGACACTTTGTGCACCGGCGACGTGTTTAGTGCCCCTCCCCCCTCATCCCCGGAATCCATCTCAGGGGACAGCGTTGGGAGTAGCACCGCTTCCACGGGATCTAGCAGTTACGGTACAACATCTTTGGACGTTGGACAGGCACTTCGCCTGCCGTTCTTTAATCAGCTGAACATCGATTCTAACTGAACTGCTGAACATTTCTATAGGAAGATCTTGTGCCACTGTGTTTTCATGGTTTATGAAACCAATTGACTTTCGTTACTACCATGTTGAGAATTTGACTTTTGAGCGTTACAGACTCTTTACGGTAAAGATACAACCGTAGCGAAAAGTGTCACATCCTTTCTTTCGTATACTTGTTCTATTTTATGCAACCTAACAAAACAAATTTTATTTATGTAAATCACGTTTAAGTAAAATATTTTCATTCCGTATATATTTATTATTTGGACACCCATGTCGCTTTCATCCAAGAATGTGGACTAAGATGAGGACCATTTTCCCATAATTCATTTTATAGTATTATTCATCAGCGTGCCTTATCATTGATATGACCACGTGACCATTGTAATGGTTTGCAATTTGCATTTAGAATTAATAATAACATTAATTACCCTATCATGAAATGGGATTTCATTTAACTTATATTATTTTATTTATTATGGACTATGCATTATATTATCGCTTCCTACGTGTCTTCAGGGGGATCCAACTACTTAAGTAAGATAGATTTATATAAAATATTGTTTATGTTATATTTGTGTTAAATTATGTGGTCACCAAAGAGACAATTCTTTTTGTCATATCTCATTTTTATGACTAATTCATTTCTTCCATTGTATAATTATCATTATTTGTATTTAATACAAACATGAATATGTTTCAAATTGAAAAAAATTAAAACCATTCGCTTTACCGCGTTTATACAAAAATCCTTTGCCTGTTTTCTATGATATGTTGTGTAAGCCCAGTGACTAACCGCCGAGTCTAGCCGAGCCACTCTTGCCCGTTATCTCCCTCTTACAGTCGCCTGCTCCTCAGCCCTTTAACAGTGTCAATGCTAGCGAGGAAAGTAGAACACTCGTTTGGCCTATCTCACTCGCATTAACTTCGTTTTTAAAACTTTTTATGTATTATCGTTTTAACTTCAAAACGAAATATCATTATAGACTTATGTTAAAGCGAGTTTAAATGTCTCGGCAGGTTCTGCGGTTATGTCACACGTGGCTTGTTTTGAAAATTCAAACGGAATACCGTTGAAAGATAAGATGAAGTTGAACAATAGGACGACGAATTCATATATTCTGGCCTGTCTGCTTACCATCAATTATTTTGTGTGTAATGTAATGCTTTAATGAGGATACAGCTCGATGCAACAGTGTTGGTCTATCTACCTGTACACGCTAGCGTCCTCCACCTGTTGATCACCTCCGGTGAGCTACCTGTTGAATGAGGCAGGTGATCGATCACAGGTGTACAGTGACACTACCTCTCTCTCTCCGCCGAGCGGGACATGGCCTTCCTTTATGCATTTCACCTTCTTGATCAAACTTTTATGACGGCTCCCAAGTTTTCTACTTTTTAACTATCGTTCCAAGTATAATGTAGAAAGCATACGAGGCGAGCACGCACCTGCTTATTACCTGTTGAATGGCTTAGTTGTAGTCGTGTACGTATGAGTTTGTAACCCTCCGTATGGTGCAATTAATATACATAGTATCTGGAATGTAGTAATATCTCTTATCATATGAAATATATCTAGAATGTTTTATATTTAATATTTCACTGTTCTTGACTTTATTAGCAGCATGGATATAAGTATATCTTATATAGGTTATCGAAACTGTACGCGGAAAGAAACACTTGATTGGGCCGAGTGTTGTAAGTTAAAAGTTTGGTTCGAATGTCACGTGATTTAGTCAAGGCCAACGTCTCTAATGAGGTCAAAAGAAACCAACACCGCTAATTAAAACTCGTATCACTTGCATACTGCTCGTATTATACACACGTCTGTTGCCAGTGTACTGTAAACAATACTTTGTTATACAATTACATGGACAATGTTCTTAAATCTATACATCAAGACAGAATATCTTGAAAATTCTCCCTAACATCTATAGCCTGTATACTTTATACTATTTTCGATATTTTATACTTTAAATTCAGCTAGATTCTTATCTAACCTTTTCTACTTCCAATATCTCCCCCTTTCCTCGAATTGAGAAAAGTTCTTCTCTAAAACTGACGTCACGTCACAAGACTTGTATGTATGAGCGAGGTTCTCTTATTAATATTAATAGATTTATGAAGGTAAAGCGCTGGCGACCTCTGCCCCTCGCTATGGCATGATGAGTGAGGAACGGCTCACCGCGTCTGTTAGCAATGGAGATATAAAGTAGGTATGTAAGCCACAGTGCAATTAACAAGGCCTGTGTAATGGACGTGTATATTGACATTGTTATGACGGAAATGACAGGGCGAGTCGGCTCCGACAATGACTTATTGTTGCGGCATCAAGGAATGACGGAACGTTACATGTTTTTATTACAGTTTAACTTGCGAGATTAGTGGATACTAGCTTTGGGGGAGAATTAGTGGGTACACTTCGCGAAATTGAAATGCACACAAGTAGAATATAGCTGTTATCTAAAACTTGCTCCAAACTTTCACACACATTACACGACGGTGTTAACCCTCTCTGTTTGGGCATTGTTAAAGGATTTATCCACTATGAGATAAATGATGTCGATTTCAAGTTACTTCAGCATGATGAAGGTTAACATAGTTTTGTGACTGATCAGTTTGGTCGGAGTGCTCTAATGGTCCCGGGTTCGCTTGTACAAAATGTAGTTGTCCCTAAGTACGGTGACATTTAGTCATCACACAAACTGCCCGACTCTGATTTGTAGGCTAAAAGCTCTTGGTGACTCTGCCTGAAACCTGGATCTAATAAAACGAACGCCAACAGGAAACTTTAATAGCCAGTTTTACATTTCCACACTGAAGTGAAACGGCTATTGTGTGGCTCTGACCCTGGCAAACTGCCAAATCTTGTGACGGGAAGGGACAGAACTCGTGTCATACCTACGCGCCTCGGGGTATTCCATTACCCGTCAACATTTGATGTACATTACTAGTTTCCTTCCAGCCCGCTATCCTATTTTAGTCCTCAATATACAAAGGATACAAACAATTGTCGAGTGTTTAGTAAAGCCCAAATTTACAAAAAAATCAGTAAGTCAGTTTTGTATCATTTCTTACGCAAGGTGCAGCACGTTAATTTAAAACGGGTTTATTATATAATATGTTATCTCGCACCTGCAACACTGTCAAACGCCACCACTTCCAGCTTTACGTGCCACCAATACCACAAACTACTACATCACGTACCATCAATACCACCGACGACCACCTCACGTACCATCGATACCACCAGTCACCACCGCGCCTACCAACAATACCACCAACCACCACCTCACGTATCATCAATACCACCAGCCAACACCTCAAGTACCATCAACACCACCTCACGTACCATCAATACCACCAGCCAACACCTCAAGTACCATCAACACCACCAGTCACGTACCATCAATACCACCAGCCACCACCTCACGTATCATCAATACCACCAGCCAACACCTCAAGTACCATCAACACCACCTCACGTACCATCAATACCACCAGCCAACACCTCAAGTACCATCAACACCACCAGTCACGTATCATCAATACCACCAGCCAACACCTCAAGTACCATCAACACCACCTCACGTATCATCAATACCACCAGCCAACACCTCAAGTACCATCAACACCACCAGTCACGTACCATCGATACCACCAGCCACCACCTCGCGTACCATCGATACCACCGACCACCACCTCACATACCATCAACACCACCTCACGTACCATCAATACCACCAGTCACGTACCATCGATACACCGACCACCACCTCACATACCATCAACACCACCTCACGTACCATCAATGCCACCAGCCACAACCTCGCCTACAATCAATACCACCAACCACCAAACACCAGCCACCACCTCACGTACCATCAATACTACCAACCACAACCTCACGTGCCATTAATACCACTAACCACCACCTCTCGTACCATCAATACCACCAACCAACACCTCACGTGCCATAACACCACCAACCACCAACCCACGTGTCATCAATACCACCAACCACCACTGTTAGCAACCATCACCAACCTCTTGTGTATCATATACCACAAACCACCACCTCACGTACCACCAATATCATCAATTTTTTCGTCATCTCTATCAATGTACTGCAAATACCAACAACCATCATCACTATCACGTACAACTCTTCACTTTTTGCGTACCACCAGTCAACTTAACTATCTTCGCACTACCGATAACACAAACCGTCACTCTCTGCGCACCAAGAAACCCCCAACCACCATCGCTACCACTGTCTACGTTCCGCCATTTTCACCAAACATTACTATCTACGTATAACCAATACCGCGAACTCCCACCATCACTATCACAATCCACCAGTACAACCGTACCACCACCCCCCACTATATTATTACCAACAACCATCCATATCTACGTGCCGTCACCACCACTATCATTATCATAGTATTATCAATACCAACAAACACCACCACCACTATCACGTACCACAAGAACCACCAACAAACACCACCGTCACTATCACGTACCACCAGAACCACCAACAACCACCATCACTATCACGTACCACCAGAACCACCAACAACCATCACCACTATCGCGTACCACCAGAACCACCAACAACCACCACCACTATCACGTACCACCAGAACCACCAACAAACACCACCACCACTATCACGTACCACCAACAACCACCATCACTACCACGTACCACCAGAACCACCAACAACCACCACCACTATCACGTACCACCAGAACCACCAACAAACACCATCACTACCACGTACCACCAGAACCACCAACAACCACCATCACAATCACGTACCACCAGAACCACCAACAAACACCATCACTATCACGTACCACCAACAACCACCATCACTATCACGTACCACCAACAACCACCGTCACTATCACGTACCACCAGAACCACCAACAAACACCACCGTCACTATCACGTACCACCAGAACCACCAACAACCACCATCACTATCACGTACCACCAACAACCACCATCACTATCACTATCACGTACCACCAACAACAACCACCACCACCACTATCACGTACCACCAACAACCACCATCACTACCACGTACCACCAGAACCACCAACAACCACCACCACTATCACGTACCACCAGAACCACCAACAACCACCACCACTATCACGTACCACCAGAACCACCAACAAACACCACCGTCACTATCACGTACCACCAGAACCACCAACAACCACCATCACTATCACGTACCACCAACAACCACCATCACTATCACTATCACGTACCACCAACAACAACCACCACCACCACTATCACGTACCACCAACAACCACCATCATCATCACTATCACGTACCACCAACAACCACCATCACTACCACGTACCACCAGAACCATCAACAACCACCACCACTATCACGTACCACCAGAACCACCAACAACCACCACCACTATCACGTACCACCAGAACCACCAACAACCACCATCACTATCACGTACCACCAGAACCACCAACAACCACCACCACTATCACGTACCACCAGAACCACCAACAACCACCACCACTATCACGTACCACCAGAACCACCGACAACCACCACCAGTATCACGTACCACCAGAACCACCAACAACCACCATCACTATCACGTACCACCAGAACCACCAACAACCACCATCACTATCACGTACCACCAGAACCACCAACAACCACCATCACTATCACGTACCACCAGAACCACCAACAACCACCGCCACTATCACGTACCACCAGAACCACCAACAACCACCACCACTATCACGTACCACCAGAACCACCAACAACCACCACCACTATCACGTACCACCAGAACCAACAACCACCACCACCACTATCACGTACCACCAGAACCACCAACAACCACCACCACTATCACGTACCACCAGAACCACCAACAACCACCACCACTATCACGTACCACCAGAACCACCAACAACCACCACCACTACCACGTACCACCAGAACCACCAACAACCACCACCACTATCACGTACCACCAGAACCACCAACAACCACCACCACTATCACGTACCACCAGAACCACCAACAACCACCACCACTACCACGTACCACCAGAACCACCAACAACCACCACCACTATCACGTACCACCAGAACCAACAACCACCATCACAATCACGTCTTTCTATTATCTATCTCGTACAGTTTTAATTAAACTAAATATGTATAACAATTAGGAGGATATTTTCTACGACAAAATACGAGAATGTTATCTGGAGCCATGCTGCAATCTTGACGATCAGACGATAGGAGAATTACACAATACACAGACAAATCCCTCTAAGATAAGATAAAACGTAAAGTCAACAACACGACTAATCGGCGGTTAGGCGGGAGATTGTGGCAAGAGATTAACACTGCAATTACTTACCAATAAGAGATTGAAACATTTTATTAAAATAATGACACTGTTTTTTCTCTTTTGCCTTTTCACTGGTACCTGTACGACAGTCGAAACATCAGACCCGATGTACTGATAATATCGTTAACAAAACATACTGATACAATCGAAATTATTGTTAAATTTAGACAAGAATGAATGCCTCGTTACATAAATCAAAATCATAAATTATTTAAGATACATTTTGTGAAAACAGAATTCAATAATATATTTTATTCAATTTAGTTTAAAATGGGTGTATAATCAGTATAAAGTATTTCGATATAATAATTAAATTTTACATTATCCAATATCTTTAAAACTGTTAATTTTTTTAATTAACATGTTTACGCCAACGTTGAAATATTTGCATAGTATTCGCGACCTTGCACGTATATTCGTCTTATTTCGCCAAAACATATGACAGGCTCTCGCCCAAGGCGAATAGGTGAGCGACGCTGTGACGTCACAAGGACACCATGTGACAGAACGGGTGCTTCCTTATTTGGAAATAGTGACGTTTCGGAAAACCCCGTGACAACTTTAATCACAGTAGGGTTTCACGGATGTTGATTCTGCGCATTTTGAAAAGCTATTCCGAGAAAGCATTGAATTCATTACCCTCCAGCTGAAAGTTGTTTACGATTCTCAATCATATGAAGTGTCTTTTCCAATAACAACGCGCTTAATGGTAACGGTGATTAAGAAGTTCAAACGGGTTGAATGAGACGGGAGTGGACTACATATAGAAGAGGAATATTTTGGTTAGAAAAAGAATATTTAATTTAAATTTTTCATTTTAAAATTTAATTTAAATTGTGACTTAGGATGATAACCACGAGATATCATAAACATACAGTAACGTCAAAAGATTGTGGGATAATAAGCTTTATACATATTATTTACCTTCATCACAGCCCAATATTAACCTTTATCACAGTCCAAATACATTTGTTCTCAATCATTCAGATACTGTAAAGCAATTGTTTTAATTGTGACGTAGGCCTACTTTCAAGACGATAAGGAATTAATATTGTCAAATATCCTCATTGTTACATTGTAACATTGTTATATTTGAGATCACACTATTTACAATAGTACAAATTATTGACTGGTATCAATTGACAGCACTGTCGACATCACGGTGGCCGAATGGGTAAGCTATTGGTACATTCAGTGCTGGCGGTTTGCTCCTGACTCTGTGATGTGGGTTCGAATCCCGCAAGGGACTCATCAAAGTACAAATATGGGTACTATTGCAAATACTGTGATCCCAAATATTACAATGTTACATTTGTTCGCTATTTAAATGACATGTATTTCTAATCCACATTGTTGATCTTGATCATTTTACTGATCACCTTCCACAGATATCAGAACAATTAATGCTCTTAACATTTGAGTGAGTTCGGGTTGTGCCTTGTTGCCATAGTTTCGAGTAAGATCAATCTTTATTATTGTCTAATATCATGATTATTAACCTCCATTATTCTCTCTCTCTAGCAGTTGGCTGCACGCCAGGCCCATCGCATTATCTCACTTTAGTGTGAACGTTTAGAAATAAATTCAGGAAAGTTGTTGATCAGAAATGAACTATAATTGGCTGTTATGCTCCAAATGAGAGGCCTTCAACTCAAAGCTCTGTTCACCACCTCAGCTCGTCGCTTGTCTAATGTTGTGAGACAATCTAAAAAATCGTTGAAAACGTATAAAAGACAATCGGCCTAACGCTTAGGAAACAAGCCGAGCTATTGCTAAAGTGAGGTGCTTTATAATCTTAATGTCGATTACAAAAATCAATTAATCAAAAGAGCACGACAGCTGTAATAGGCTTTAATTAAACGCAAGTAATCAAAAATGCATGAAATTTGCTTTGTTCAGTATTATCTAAAAATAAAGAAGTTTGGGCCAAGTTTCTGGCGGGGAAATGCGAGCCGGTCGAGACCAGATGGGCGGATTGTCAGTGTGGCATTGTCTCCCCCGAGCTCGTTTGGGACACCCTCTATAAAGAGGAAATAGTTTTTAATTAGTGATGGAGGAGTCATTGATTTTTCGTTTCTTTCCCCGCCTCCTACCAAGGCTGTTTTTGCTCGTCAAGGAACGTCTTATTGTGAGGTGATTATGACAGTTCCCTTGGGATACGGGTCGTCTCATCGGATGCTCGCAGCTGCCATGGTAACAGTTTCGTCAGGAATATGATTTAAAAAATAATATCATACATTTAATGTAATAATATTGGCATACTGGGTTGTTAAATTTGACAGGGTTGTTGTAGAATTACAGAAAAACAACCGTTTGATAATTTGTCACTCTCTTTTTAAGGAAATTAGGGATTGCTTTTATTCACAAAATACTGTTTCCCCTATAGGCCTATAACGAACCGAAGCAGTACATCGTCCACTTTAGTCCAATTTCATGTTTTTAATATAACAATAGATGAACACTACGTAGGCGTTCAAATATTCAAAATTCGAGCTAAAAGCGTTTCGTTTATGCAAACATACAATATGTATATACGTATATAAATAACGGGACCAAACGTAGCTCTTACATAAAGCGTTCCTGACGCCACTCTTGACGTAAAGCATACCATCTCGAACTATCTGTCCGAAATGAACTTCGTTATGACCGTCATTAACACCAAACCCCCTGCAAATAGAAATAGATTAATCCTTGACAATAGCGGGACCAAACCATCAGGTCACAAAGGGGTAAAAGGGTTAATGGCCCGGGCTCTGCCTCGGCATAAACAAACCGTCGAGGTCAAAACTTGTACGTGATTTTACAAATTGGCTGCGATTTACGGAGTGTGATCTATAAACCGGCAATAAGTCTTTCCCGATATATTGCACTTAGCTATCTCCAAATGGCCAGGAGTCGGTGCAAACCCGACATTTGTTACACGCTTTCCGTCTTAATGTATTGCCTTGACACGAACTAATCTGTCCGACATTGTAAGCTTAAAGTTGGGAGATCATTATACTCATATACCCGATAGAATAATCAGAACTCTGGTAACACAGTTTCCAAAAAGCCAAGGAGTAGTAAATTAAAACACCGATGTCTGAATGAATCACCTAATCCCTGACGGATCTCTCCACGAATTCGCGATATAAGCATGTTCAGCTCTACCGGTAGTCACACAATAGTAAGCGCCAGTTGTCAATCAGCTGGGAACATCTAAAATGCCTATAAATGAGACAGCATCAAATGAGTGATGTGTCCTATATGTTTAGTAGGTATACATAAGAACGAGTCAAAGACGTTTTCAGAATTTGTTTATTGTATTCGAGATAGTCAGACAGAAAAACACACATTGAGAAGAAAGATGTAGCAGAACCGACAGTGTAGTGAGGCACAGTCGATCTACGGGTACATGGTAGTTAAGTGAACGAAAACATTTAAAGAACACTTTAATCGCAGATGAACTAAATGTGATACAATCCCTTGCCACATAACATTTACGGTGAATATTGTCTTCAACATGTAGGCTAGGTTCACTTTCACTGATTATTTGATAAAGATTCGGGATGTGTACACGTGTAATGATTGGTTGAACGTGAGCCGGAATTAATGGTTCTTCCTTACTTAACGTATACACAAGAATGTTTGATATAGTCGTGATAATACTGATTAACACACCTGTAAACCTCGCCCGTTCTAATTATTCAGGTGAGTTATGCAGGTCCGTTCCGATGACCAACACCGTATAAAACAGAAGGACAATCGAAAAAGTTCCTCGGAGACAACTGTAAACAGGAAATTCAACCAGCACGCGTCAAATACTTTTATTCATTCGTTCTAATAAATACTCCTTTTTTCATTGACAATTCCTATGTTTGTATGGAAATGTGTATGTGTTTGAAGTTAAATTTCAATTCTTAAGCCTCCGATTTAAATTGATTGATTGAAAACATATTTTATTCATTTAAGAAATGGATTGGGCACAAGTTGTGAAACTTATAGAAGCCATCTCCACGTAATCAACAACTATTTGACAAGGCTAAAATGCATAACACAATATATGCAGAAGAGAGTAAGAAATCTACAAGTGACGATTTAAATGATACTTGTATAAGGGGCAAACAGTTGGGTGTACTTGTATTGTTAATATGTGAACATTTATGCACGCATGCGTTTGCGAATTCTGTTGCACGCAGCAAGGAGAGGGTTAAAGATTACGTTTCTCTCGTTAAGCGCTTAAAGGCAGATCCTTCCCATAAGAAATAGTGTTTCACAAATCACAAATTTCTTATAAATTTAAGGGGAATGGTTGGGAATAGGGGTTGGTGAGTATACGCCCTAGATCGATCAGAGGGAATGAGTTCAGAGTTAAGATTAGAATTTCAGTTAGGCTCATGAACACGCCTTCACTTGTTACTTTCATCAGTGAACGATGACAATTTTTTACTTTCGTAAATATAGAATGCATACCATTATTTTTGAAGATTGTTAAACTGATAGTCGCACTAGAGTTGTTATATGCCACCAACACGCACGCACTACACGACACAATACGACGTAGAGCGATGTAACACGTGCTGCGGGCTCGGTTCGTGATCAAACCTACAAATTCGCTCTTAGCAGAACAATAAAATTACCAAAGAGTGTAACATTGGCATAAATCTTTCACCGCGAGCATAATTAAATCGCCGTCTTTTTAAACCTCCCCCGAGAAATTGTGAATGAAACGTAACAAATAAAGCCAGTAACAATGTTTTAGTCCTTTCATTCATAACATTCCATAGAAAACGTAAACAGAACGTCGACCACAATTGATATGGTAATGAACAGGTGTAGTTTATACACCCACCCACAAAACCACAATCTCGGTCCCCACCCCCTCCCCCATGCCACCTGTACACCCACACACCCATCACAAAAAACGCAGTCTCCGTACCGCACCCACTCGCTTCACCCATACGAGTAAGATGTTACGGTCCGACTAGAAGCGATTTAAGGAATCAGTGATATCATGACCAAATGTAAACTTGAAAGGATTTTCACAAAAATATTCTCGAGAATACTTATGTAGGCTAGGCAAGATAATGGTAAATATTATAATAACTTCTAATAATATGCTTATTCTTCATTAAGTGTGGTTTTATCAGGTACCAGTTCCTATCTGGGATAATATCAACATGTTTTCTTGGTAATGAACACTTTATGCTCCAAAATTTACTTTATAATATGACAGTGTAGGTACCTTAGCCGTACACTCAGACGCTGAAAAAAACTTTATTCTGAAATTATCACCATTTTATCAAATATTGAAAAGGAGACTGTAAGAAATGGAATTTTCTGTAAAAAGGGGCTCCTTTTCAATATTTTTTTCAATTTTTTTTAGAGTCTCAGTGTTAGATTAACACCAACCTATGTGAACCTATATACCTGTTATTATGTCTAACCATGATATTAGAATACCGTAGTTTCTCGCATACAACGTTCAGCGATACGACATGAACTATGCTTAGACAAACAGGGGATATACGGTATATCCTGATAGAGTGGGATGTAAAGGCATGATATACATCTGTTTAACCTTTGTTAAAGATATATGGTCAATTGTTTGCATTAATACATAAATACGTAACTATTGAAATAATTTACAAAGAAAATATATTACATCATCGAAAACATAAATTGCGCAATGCTTTAATAATTTTTAACAACACTGATTGTAAGAACTTATGGATCTCAATTCCCCCTTCACTCTGTGCCCACGTGACTAAAACAGCCGTCATGTGACCTAATCGTTTCGGCGTTATCAGACGATCTAACCGCGGTATAAACAAGTTGTTATGATTCCGTAGAATTTAAAAGGCAAATGTACCTGTATGGGGGTACAAAGTGAAAACATCCGGTGACTCTACACCCCGACCAAATCACGCGTCCAGGGGACTGTCTTTGACAGAGTCACGTCACTTGATATGCTTGCAATATACACAGGTGTGATAAGTGGTTCGAGTCGTGAAGAACACAATATTTCTCCGACAGTGGTTGCATGTTGTAGTGGTCGTATTTATTTATCACTTTTAAAAAAAAAGGTTTTACAGTTGTTGTTTTTATTTGTTTTGCTTTCTTAATAACTTTTGAAATCGATCCATTTGAAATCGACATAACATTACTCTTTGGTTTGCTTTTAATTTTTTTGAGAAAAAAAAACTACATTGTAGTTTAAGATTTTTCCTAAATTCTATTGTCCATCGTTTGTGTAGACCTGCTCAAGCAGAAATCTAGACTTTATAAACTCCTTCTGACTCAATATATGAAATGTATCACAGGGGCTTGTATTGCTGAAAACAAACAGTTCCTAGGTTCAATACTACGATGCGATATACCTATTCTTATAAATAAAGGTATATCGCATCGAAGTATTGAACCTAGGAACTGTTTGTATTTATGAATATTATTTTGATACAGAACAGACTTGTGATGATATGGGATGAAGCCTGATGTTCTATTGTCTTGTAATACACCTAACACACTAAACAGTAAATTCTGATGAATACACATTATTGGATAAAAAAAATAGCTTAAGTTATAGTTGGTGTAACGATCGATAACTCTAAGTTACTACATGTATCATAAAAAAATCCTGATATAATCAACTGAGCAGTGAAAACGTTGACACACTTCGCACGTGAAAAGTGAAACAATGTTGCTTTATCGAGGAATGCGGCCCTTGTTACCGTAGACGGGTTCAGAGTTAAACAACTTTTTAACAAGTTTAATGACCTTTTTCGATATCATATTTAACCAACAATATGATCATTTAATACTATTTATCCATTTCTCATATATATGATATGGTTATGCATTTACAGTTTTATTGACATTTATAAAGGAGACTATAAACATTGTGTGCAGAAAGTTGTGACGGTTTACTGTATCGACACAATAGCACAATTTGATGTAATGGAATGTTTTGGATGACGGATGTTTTGGGCAATAACAATCTTATAATTATAATATTTTCTATAATATTCTCTTATATGATATGTGACATATTTTGTTGATAAGCAGTAATCAGATATATATCGACTTACGATATTTTAGTAAAAGACGTGCGAAAATGCTTTTATTATACACCGAGATGGCAAGACTTAAATATTAAATGTGTTTGGATATAACTGTATTAAATTACGAATATTGCCAAACATAAAAGCAAATTGTGGTACATTGTATAAGCTAGATTACAGGGCACATTAAATATTCTTAATTCAGTACAAAACGAAATAAAAACTATATTTGGCATGTTCTACAAAAATACACAAACTCACCAGGATCTTTTCGGAGAACGGAAATGTTGTTAATTGTCTCGCGTTAAACGTTAATTAATAATGATAATATCAAATACCATGTCCTAAATATCTAAATTGATATCAAAATATTTCATTCCCCCTACTTGGAAGTGTAAAACGTAACAGGTTTGATCATCATTTTTAATGATACATAAAAAATTTAAAAAGAAAAAAATATGAAATATAGTAATAAGTACGATTATTAACATGCAATGTCAAGGCCGATATCGTGAAACAAGGTTTCATTTCTCTCTTCTCGGTTTGATAAATCTGTTGTCAAGGGACCACGCGCAAGAATGCAACAGTTACAACATTTAACGACATTGTATCGGGTTAGGAATGTTATGAATGCATAACGAGTTGTAATGTTAGACATTTACATCAACTGGACGTTATGCGTGGGTGTTAAATGGACGTGTGAAAAACAATATATTCCACCCAAAATATAAAAAAAATCAAATAGGAAGGTTGGTATCTCCGTTTATTTCCTAAAGAGTCGAATAAAACCAAATATATCATGGCAATATTATCCATATGATATAATAATGCTAAAATAATATCTTAATATACATTGTATTTAAATTATTCGCCTTGCGAGAAGCGAACGAATGGTTGCATACCTGCATTATGATTAAACGTCACTTTCAACATAAACTGAACATATATTTTCCCCCAGTTCTTAAATTACAAATGATTCAGTGAGGTTATTTTCTTTATGGAAACAAGTCCCTTTTTCAATATATATATGTATATGCACATTAGCCTTTTCTTAAAAATCTAATTTATTCAGTTGCAACAGTTGTAATGACTATATCCGCGCACCGGGTGGTCATAAGAAACACAAGGTTCTCGCCAAGGTATTTAAAGGAGCTGTAGCACTTTTTGCATATCATCTTTTCTCAAATTTGCCATTTATTAATAAAGTTTGTACACTATAGTGTTACGTTAGAGGGTAAATCATCTCATTACACGACCCGATAAACCGTAACAATATAAAACGGTTATTCGTATTGTAAGTACCGCGACGTTTAAAGCAACGATGTTGTGGAACCTTTCAGTGTACGAGGTAGATGTGTAGGTCTCATTCGATTTCGAGAATTCAAACAGCCAGATGCTTGACCATTCCATCAGTGTACTATATTTAACACTTTACTCGAGTGTTTAGGTATCGCTACATCAGTCAAATCATTTGAACAACCTTCCAGCGGTCATATTAATGTGAACACCTTAAAATGGTCGCTCAAATAGGAAATGGACTATTATGGCTTACCGGCTTCTTTTTTTATTTATTCAGGAGTATTATTTAACCATTGGTAACATTTATTTACCTTTTTGTGAGAGCACTTAATTTCAGTAAGAACGGCATGCTACAGCGCCTTTAAGGTCAAATAAAAATCTATTTAGTTTCTCGTTATTCCTATTGTCCCTGCCCATTACTACAACTATGAAATAACTACCCGCAAAACCCAATAAAAACAATATTTTTTTATTTCATATAGGGTCTGAAAGGATAAAACATATCACAGTTGACACAATGTTGCAAGGAATGACAGTGACGTTACGTCCATGAAACCGCAAACATCGCCCAGACAATAAATTTTTAGCACACTCCAAATATAACTTTTATCAACCATCATTTTCCTCCATTCCTATATTCACCGAGGCAGAATACTTCATGAAGTTCGGAAGCAACACTCCTTGACATCTAAGCAGCTATCTTTGATTCGCATTCTTTCTCCCCTTTGCAACGTCGGAACGTAGTGCCAGAGCAACGCTGCTTTAATAACGTTTAACTGTAAACGCCTATTTTCAGTATTGGCGTCAGGCAGCGGGATTTCTCGGTGTCGAGGATCGCTGGTCACCCGTGTAATTTGTACCACCTGAAAGAGGAGACTTTAATCAGGCGACAAAGGGTTATCAGTGTAAATTTCTTGAGTAATATGTTGGGATAGCAATTATTTAATACGTTTTGAAAATTATTGAGGAAATGTCAAACCTTGTTTAAATACAATCCCAAAAATGTTTTAGAACTTACACAAATCAATAGAATTGTATAGGCATAATTTACTTCAATAGGTTAAAAAACGCTTTTGGGCGGTGATCGTGTTTTGCCCGTATGATGACACCTATGTGTAATAATACAAACCTAAAAGAACCATGATATTGAGTAAGTTAGTGAAACAAATTTATCTATATTTACTGGTAATTTAACGATCTCTGAACATTTATATGAGAATGACAAATTGACAAGGAAAGGTATTTCCAGACAAGGAACTGATATACATGATGTATGATATTACAATCAAAGCAAGTCCATGGCCATGTTCAAGAGAGGTTTCAAAGTAATCGCTCAATGAGCAATTACTTTTAAACCTCTTTTGAACGCGATTGCTCAATGTAGCGCTACGTAGCAAGGCGAGCAAACTTCGAGGAATTTGCACCGTGTCGTTCAAGAGAGAATGAGCGCTACAATGAGCAATCAATGAGCGATTATAGGCTCGCTGTTATGGAACGGAGCCCTGGTGTTTGTTTTTTGTTTGACAACATTGAATGTGTACTGACAGAGTATGTTCAGTCGATACGTATAAAAAAATATGAGTTATTAACGAATGTCAAATTGACAAATTGGCCATGTATACAGCTCCAAAGGCTGAATGTACTTTCACGGTTATATATCTCTTCACACCCTTTTACCGCGGATTGCATTTGAGACGCGGGTTAACTGCATTCGAGACAGGGTTGCATTCGAGATGCCGGTTGCATTCGAGACGCGGGTTGCATTCGAGACCGGGATGCATTCGAGACCGGGATGCATTCGTGGCGCTGTTTGCATTCGAGACGTGGGGTGCATTCCAGATTCGAGATCCAGGTATTCAATGGTATACGGTGTACTCCGAAACGTCTCGTCAGAAGATTGTTTGTGCATTATATAAAAATATAGAAATTATATAATAGATATGAAACGAGATGAACCCATTACTGACAGTGGCGACAATGAATAGAGTTCAAGATGGTAAGCATGTTTGTCTGTACCGTCAGTACTCGCGTCTGTCCCATAGCGTTTGTTAACAGCGTGTGACAATTAGCTAGTGTTGGAAGACAGAATCGGTGGAAGTAATAACCAATATGATTCTTTTTAAGCAATAATTTCTAGGAATCGTCGACGTTTAAACTACGAGTAGAGGCAACCCGTTTTGGTGTAAATCAACCGCAGTTTTTGGTTTGTCAGAGGGAAACCAGAAAAACAGAAACCATTGATATCGTTAGCTTATCGTAAACATAATATCGATCCTATTTCCCCGATTCAGGAAAGTATTTTCCAATTGTGACTATTGATATAACTGGAAGGAAACGTTGCCCATCTGTATCCACCTTACTGGAAGAAGAGATATATATATCTACGGTAGTTACGAATAGTCGTAAAGTTACGACACGTCTTATCTCCTGGTGTTAGATACGTTTCATGGTGACTATGCCGGTCGCAAAGTTACGGTCTATCTAACCCGATGTTCAAGCACGTGGTTACAAGCTGACACAAAGTAACACTTGTTTTAATCTTATCCGAAAGTAAAACGATGTGCTTTCCTTCCAATTCATTATGTCGTAAATGGTCGAATAGTTACGACTGTATTGTGAAGCTCGTCTAAGGATTTTCGACCCATGCAACACAACTTAAAACGGGAATGATCCGCGTGTAGGGCCCATAAAGTCTTGAGTGGGAAGGACTTGTACATTGTCTGTAGGTTATTTACCTATATTTATCTACGCTAAGTAAGTAAAGTGCTGTTTATGGGCACTGAGGGCTCTGGAAAGAGATGTGTTTGCGGACTGGCGAGGTTATGGCAGCGTTAACCACGCAGTGTTGACTGTTTGCCAAGTGTCGTTTATTCCATTACGTGTTCAACAGTATTCCTGTATTCACCGACACGAACTTATACAATAAATAAGGAACTCCAGCTGTTGACAAGGGTATAAACCTTATACAAAACACACACACATATGTTGATATGTGCATTCAATGTTAAAGTATATTTCGTCAAAACAAAAACTTAATTTTAAAGAAATCCTGTTAATAGGAAAGGATGTCTCTTTGGCTCGGCTTTTAATTCGTGGACATAATAACAACTAACCACAACCACAACCACAACATTATGGACCATAACTAATAAGATATTAAGCGATATGCCTACATATGCTACTTTTTTTTAGTCTGAGTGGGGAGTTTCATTGACCACGAGGGTTCATCCATTCACAAAACCGTCAGCACACGGTGAAAAAATACAGGGGTAAAATCCGGCTTTACTTAATAGTACTTATGTGATAGACAAGCGGTATCGCACCCTAAGTAAATGTTGACACTGAATTATGCCTGTCCACAATTCTCGTAAAACAAACCATTCGATTGAACTCTGCAAACATACTCCATAGGTATACGTAATACTGAAGAGCGGTGCAGAGCTATCAATGGTCACAATGAAAAAGTGTCCGTATATTAAAAACAATACAGGAAGCAGATTAACTCAACTCCACACTGGGTTATACTATTGTTTTGGCTCGTTCTGAAACGAATTAGGATTCGGCACGCAACGCAATTCAACGTTGACACGAGTGGTGCGACTGCTTGTATCGTATAAATGTTTTTGCCGGCAACACGATTAAGTAGTTTTTCAAATACTGATTTAGAATAGATGGAAAGATTAACTTATCATGAATGGGGATTGTGTTGGAGTGTATCTGATTGTGGAAGGGGTCGTGTCAACGTTTTTAAAGAAATAATTTATCAATAAGTAAAGTATATTTTACGAAGCTTTGAGGTCAGTTTTGGCAGAATTAAGAATGTATTGTGAGTTGTATGTTCTTTATATGCTGTTGTGTAATATCAACATATCATTTCTGATTGCAATGGCGATTGTGCTTTACTTCTACACCAAGACTATTTATTTATAAGAACCGTGCATAATGTCCTCATTAAGTCTATACATCGAAACCAAAATTTTAAGTACCTGAAAATCGAATCAAGAAAGGTTTTGTATTTGAAAAAAGTACCGTCTAAAAAAATAGAAATCGAGACTTCTTGTTGTTCTGAAATAATAATATAATTCATAATCATCTTTGACATTTGAGAACGATTGTTCATTATTTTCACTTTCTTGGTGAATTTTATTTTATTTAAGGTATTCTTTTATAATAATGAGCTCATACTAATGAGCTCATACATGTGTATTTAACCAATCCTAGTTTAAACCTGTCATACAATTTAGTCCATGTCGTGTTTTGAATATCGTGTTACGTTATGTATAATATATCATGTTAAATGTAAGTACTGCAGATTTATGTCGAAATGTCTAAAAGTAGTTTTCTTTTTAACCTGACAACAACACAGTAGATGTCACGTTCAGAGAAAGACTAGTATTTATATACAACCGACACGCAATCGTTACGGCTAACTGACGTCGGCCCACCCAGCCTACTTACATTAGTACCGTAATGCCTCTAACGGAAGACGTGTGGGACTCACAGAAAATATACGTCATTGCCGTAAATATAAATGCTGTCGTATGTCTGTAGGTTAAGCACGAACTGGCAGGTGTATACCGCTAGAATGAGACAGAGGCGTATGGAAGCGATAAGTATATAAAACATTCAGTGAAATGGGGGGAGGGGTTGGGTCTTAAGAGAGAGAAGGGCGGGACAAGGTAGACGGAGGAAAAGGGAGTTGAAGAGAACAATTAGAGAGCACGGTCATATAGAAACATAATAAAACTACAGAGAGAGAGAGATAAAGCAAAGAGAGGGGGATGTATATAGAGATAAGAACGAGAGCTGAGTTGTTTACAGAGAGAGAGAGAGAGAGAGAGAGAGAGAGAGAGAGAGAGAGAGAGAGAGAGACAGACAGACAGACAGACAGACAGACAGTGATAGAGAAGAGAGATAGAGACATTATAGAGTAAGCTGTATTGCATATGGCATTTGTAGTCTAACACTTTGACTGTAAAAAATATTTTTTTTTGAAAATGCCATTTCTTACAGTCTCCTTTTCAATATTTAATAAAATGGTGATATTTTCAGAATAAATACTTTTTTTTATAGTCTGAGTGTAAGACTAATGCATTTGATATAATGGTTGAGTTGTTTAAGTGGCAATCTAGAAGCTGGTAGTATACAGATGGCTAACGAAAGCGGTTTATAAGAAGCTGTACCGAAACGTTGATTTTATTAACAAAGAAGTTGATCATCAAGAAAGTTTTGTCAACTCTATATTTAATGATCTCAAGTACTATTAGCAAACATCGGACTTACTGTACTATATACAATGTACATGAAACTAAATTGAAACTGTTCAAGATGCATGTAGCACGTCATATAACCAAAGATCAAAGCGGCATGCATTAAAGAATAAATCCTATCATTTCTTTTAATACGGTAAGAAAATCGACTCTCTTGACATTTTCGATTGACACGATAACATGGGTAAAAGTTGCCACAAGTAAAGCTACATTTCCTTAGTAAATATTCCATTCAAACGAGAGGCATGTCATTAGTGTTGATTACATGTGGATAAGAGGTATGAGTCAATGCTAATGGCTTATCATGTACACAAACTGCACCGCCGACACTGGCGACACGACTGCTCTCACCCTGCACGGGCCAAGCGTGCGCTGCATGCGGAAATGTACATGCATTTTTGGAGTAGATTTCAATCAGTCATTTATCTGTTAATTGGTTTCGGTGGCAAGAGGCTGTGTTGTCGACTCTATTGTAATAGAACTATGGTTATAACATGGATTTAGATAGATTCTATCTAAATCCTTGGTTAATATAATAAAAGTGTGAATTCAGTAGATGTTAACAGTAATATTATAAGAGTTCATCAAACTATATGAGCTGATGATACTGATCGCAAGCGGAAAGGAACTTGCTTTTTTTGTTGATCTCTATCGTTGACACGTGTCTGTTTGTTTGTTTTTGGTGATATTGTGGATTTTATTGTTACAGGTTAATTGATGAAAATGAATTGGTCAGATGTTAAAGAACCATAACTGCATGCGCTCATTTTGCATGGGATAATCGGTACACGCGGAAGTTTGAAAGCATATTACTTAATTTGTTGATTTCCATCAGTTACGTACGTGCATGTCAATTGGTTTTAATTGCGAGATAATATATGATGAAGGTTCTTTCCAACAACTAGGTGATGAACATTTGAGTACTCTGGACCGTCACCATTGCACAGGAGCTGCATGCAGTAGTGTACAAATGTGTGTTGTGAAATGTTGTGAATTTCATTTAAAATAACACTGTTGACAGTGATAAGCTTGGTCTTCATGACAATGGCAGTGGTAAGCTTCGGATCAAGAGGTTCTGGGTTCGAATCCCGCCATGGGCTCTGCTATAGAGAACTGTTCTACATGAAGCAAGGTTTGGGCGCTACACTGAGCATCAGCGCCGTACCACTCATGGTTTCCTAGTTCCTGTCGATGATCGTTATATTTTCACCGCATTGCTATAGCCACAATTGTGTTGCGAGCTTTCTCCCTGCATTGATACCAACAGCCGTGATATAAGTGAAATACTCTTGAAAAACCCAAATCAAGTCACCTCATGACTATGGCCAACTTCCAAATGCAAGGCATAACTCTTGCCAGTCTCCATTACATGCTGATTTAGGCCTTGCAGTATTTCCTTAAGAAATCTGTGTTTAGAAATCCAGGCCCGCTATGCATTTCCAGTGCAGCGATTCACTGCCTCGACACAAGAAAGTGAGGGAAATACCGCAAGGGTTAAATCAGCCAGTAATGCAGACCGGCAAGAGTTATGCCTTGCGTTTGGAAGTTGGACTATGGCGAGCACACCCTACTCTACCGATAGGCTATCACACAACGTAAAGTGATGAGAATAAAGAAATCTTACATTACAATATCACCTGGATTTTGTTGTTGATAGGAAACTTCGATTTGTTTTATCTTTACAAACATATTCAACAGAAAAGACGAAATGTCAATAGAAAATCATTCGAATTGAAAGTTACATTTTTTAATGTTTGCTAAAACCTTTCGGGGTTGTAAAAAAGACTTGTAGTACAATATATAAATCCTTATTTTGCTTTGTTAGGAAAATCGGTAAACAGTAAATCATAATTGTCACGAATATCACAACAGTGTCATCCAGTATTAATCATTTACCCAAAATAACCGTCAGCATTATATCGAGAACCCACAAACCTGTTGGAATCATGTCTGCAGAATTCGAGGAAACGGAAAAGATTGTAGTTTCGAGTTATTTGTTTTCATATATTTATATACGTCAACAGTACACGGGTTAACAACCAACTAAAGAGCTGAACACAGTGGAACAGGATTCGCTTATAAACGACCTAGCCATGCCGGAAGTTTACATTGACTGTTGGCCGTGTCGCGGAAGGGAGTTCATATGAGACAATGGGCCGTTGTGAGAGATCCGGAAATAAAGGGTGTATATTCATATACATATAACATCATAGTCACGTGACATAAAGTAGGCCCAGTGCGTGCTGGGTAAAAAATAAACCAGTGACAGATTTAGCTCGAGGTGCACGGGAAATTGATTTGTCTTGTGACGTCATCACTGTATCCTTGACCTTTGTGATCCAGAAACTATAAGTCATCAGCACGTGATTAGTATAAATAATCATGTATATATTTATTTTACAAGGAATAAGCATATTTGGTTTTATTTCAACATATTTTATTCAATGAAGAAAGGGATAAGCTTTTTTTCAAAGACCACTTATATACGTATCGTTTCTGGGCATACAAAAACACTATATTGTGATACCAAGCAAGCATACAGAAAAGCCTAAGGACCAAACTTTACAAAGTCAAAATTAAATAATTTACATTTTTAAGCACATTGAAAGCAACTTATATTCCCTTTTCGGCGTACACGGAGTATTGACTCACTATGTGACTGAATCATTGTTAGTATATACTATGATACCTATATAGATGGCCATTATTCTCTTCATGTTATGAATAATTCCCCTCTACATTACTAAATGTCAATATGTAAAACGTTTACCTACGTAGATAACGTATTGTCATTATAAATGTGATGAAAGATTCTCAGCTACATTAACGTGACATATGCCTACATTGGTAATACATATTGTCTTGTCTTGAATTATTCGCCTCTGCAAAGTTTCTAACAAACGTCACATGTTTCTATGATGTCAGCAGTATATTTTGACAATAACAACATATAACACTGCCGCAATTAAATATAATCCAAAAACATAACCATATATTTTCAAGATATAAAAATCGTAAAGAACATCGCTTTTGAGTCATTTCCTACGTATGATATGTTTGAAGGAGTAAATGACATCAGTGTGTACAATAAATGCCTTGTGTTTTATCATTGTTGTAATAAAATCCCCCTCACATCTCTGATATATTAAGTCGAGCAAACTGCGTGGGTTGTGTAAAGAGGACCAGATATAGAGTATATAGGTATATCGTACCTGTACGCTGCAGGTGCACACCAGAAGCTTACATGACATGTAAGAAAGATGAGCAGCCGTCACTTCATGTGTCACAGCACCAAAGTCAACCTTATTCTAGTACATGTACTTCAAATGTTGAAATGTGTTTATTAGAATAGTTGAATCCTTCAGTCGAGAACCTTTTTGTATGGAAAATGAGATATGATATGGCATCATGACATTTTTGTTAAGTCGACCTTATTAGAATAAATAAGCCTTTTCTTCAAACATGTTGAAATGTTTTAATCAGATGTGGTTGAATCCTCATGTAAAGAACATTTGTTTCATAACGTATGTTCGAGCACTGGTATCCTTAATAATACGTATACTAAAAGTGTTGAAATGTGACTACCCGTGAGTTCCTAAATATGATATATTATGCTTAATGCTGATTTATTCTTGTAAACGATTATACGTAAGATTTTGTTTTTTTTTAAATTTCCATTCCCACACAATCTCTTGATTCATTTGTACAAAGTATGCAATGTTCTGACGTTTTTAACAAAAAGCGTTCTACTGAGTTGAACTGAAGTCTCTATTCTGTTATACGCCCAAGTCAGACGACAAACAACACGCCACACATACCAATGATTACTTCATACCTTGTAGATAAATTATTGCTATACGAGTCATTCACCATCTTGTTAAAAGCGAAATGATCTGAAAATGCAATTTCAATACAAGACCGATAAAGAAAACACCAGGTGTCAGGCGGTGATTCTCGGTCCTCTTTCTTCATTGCACATTGTCACTGTGTGTTTGTTGTAATCCACAATATATTCAAGATATTCAAGTTAAACATAACTGCATGTAATTTATTGGTTTTAATTACCTCGGAAGGCTCAAATGATACACAACTTATCATTTCCTAATCACTTCAATTCGATTTGTTTATCAGAAATGTTTATACTTTCTCTAGTACATGTGACCTGTTCAGTGAACCAGTCAAATTTCTCAACACTGTCGCTTGTTACTTCCGGTTCACGTTCTTGAAGACGATCCTGCATGTCGCTCATGGTATTACCAACGGAATATCACTTTCGTCTGACGTGTTATCTTCTTATAGAATATAGTTGACGACGACAAGGTGTAACAAGGAAACAGTCCTTCTAGAAGCAGTTAATTTAAGAAACTAGAAAGATAAGGCATGATATATTCTTAAATTCCTTTATTGATACTCCCTACCAGGCGCCATAAATAAACTTATTGTATGTTTTCTGTGCCTACTCTGTTAATGATTACTTACTGAAAAGGTTAACTTCTTATTATATAGTATACGCTCTTGACGAACATGCCGAGAACCGGATTAGGAAGTCGGCGAATTACACAATACTGTTTTGTAATTGAAAAATCTTCTAAATGTATTGTTCAAATTGATTAATTATGACAGGACTAAAGAAGTGCGTGTGAACATTTGGGGCGCTATAAATAGAACGTAGCGACCACAATGACAGCGTGTCATATCACACAGACTGCTTAACGCTCGACTCCAGTGCAGGGTACCCGGCTCCAGACTTCATTGACAGAAATCGAACTCGATAGTTTTCTCAGTCGTGCAGAACTGCACATACTATTCAGCTTGTATACCATCTGACGGGTAGAGATCGCGATTCTTACGTGTGGCAGACATTTTGTCGACTCTAGATAGAATACACTTGAATTGAGATCGGACTGTGTCGCCGACAAGGCACCCCGATCAGAACTCCGCACCGCATTATTGACACCTGATTTCACATGTATAACCGATCATTTCAACACCGAGAAGCGAGGTTAAGAGTAAACGGAACTCATTGCAGAGGTGTGTATAGACAGATGAAATGTCTGTTGCAATAATGAAACCAAAATCCCTTGAGAATAATGGTCACGTGTGACATTAGCATGCAATTCAAAATTCTTGTCATGGTAAATTCAACACGTGTTCATGGTGAGTTGTTTTTTCTTACATGGGTATAGAACTCAATACTATATAAGACGGCACACTAACCACTGCTAATCGAAATGTCCTAAACGTCTGCCTGAGTAATAGAATTTCAAAACGTATATAATAGTCGTTTACAATGAAATGGATCGCCATTTACAATGAAAATGAATCGCCCTTTCCTGTAGCCACAGCTCTACTGTTGACACAATAGTAGCACACGCATCGACTTGAATTTGATTTTCCGTTGGAATAATATTCTCTTGTGTTTGTTTGAAATGGTTTTCAATCCTAAACTATTAAAATTTACAGAAGAGTTTGACCTCTGCGCCACCTGCACCACACACGCAGTAGTCAGTGTACAATGTACCGCTCCTTCCACTCCACCAGCAAGATTCTGACTGTTTGTTAACATTGTACTGCTACACTCGGCGGGTCATTTTCAGTAGGTTGAATTTTAAACTGTATAATGGTATGTCGCATCGATCTGTATGTCAGGGAAGGTTGGGTTGTCGATATTATCTTGACTTGACTCAAGGAATCTGCCTTCTATTCCGACTACAGAGGCGACAATTAAGCAATTGATTAATTAACAAATGTAATTCTTGGTTACATGTTATGCAATACACGTGGAAGAATTTCAGAGACACGTATCACATGGATAAATCGCTCTTTAATATGATTCTTAATGTATGCCCAATGTATGTGACATGAGATTGAATTATTTTCTCATCAGATGTTTAATATACATACAAACATAAAGATACATACATACATACATACATACATACATACATACATACATACATACATACATACATACATACATACATACGTACGTACGTACAAACATACATACAGACATACATACATACATACATACATACATACATACATACAAACATACATGTGTTCGCATATTTTATATGATACTTATTCATAGATAATGACTTCATCCGCTGTTAGAACCTTTTATTCCGAATGTCCAACACACCGATATTTGCTACTTTTTAATGGTGTATGTCTGACTGGCGCTTTCTGTGGGGTAGAACATGCTAATGTTCACCAACACTGGTTTCATCAGTGATTAGTACAATGTAGTTATCAGAATATTTGATGATTAATTTACATTTTCCTCTATGAATTTATCCCTATAATTATGAAAGTAGGGAATATACTACGATGAAAGTTCCACATGAAGGTCAAACTGTTTTGCAAGATCTCGGAGAACTGGATATTAACAGAGAAGTGAGCAACAGTACATAAAGCGTGTTTGGCATTAAAACTTGTTTGACATGAAGCTAAAAACAGCTATTGTATGTACAGATCTACTATTAATATCGTACTTATGTTGAATGATTCACGTGTACGTATTGTAAATATCTGATGTCTTATGAAATCAATTCATGACTCATATAGAAAAACTCCCATCAAGTAGGTAAAGAATAGCTTATTGGGAAGATAATTTCCCTGCTTCATCAATAGGAAGTAAACGTCAATGGATAAGATTGTATACTCGCATACTACAGGCCAATGAAGTTTCTTCAATAATTACTTAATTGCTGATATTCAATAAATGACGAATGAGAAAGTAATTATATTTCTCCATTTCTTATTATATATACTTCTCATTACAGGTAGCCCTGAAGCCTGACGAGCTGAAAGGTGCAGCAAGCATGTCCACGAGTCGAGCACAACCCGTGTTTTACTCCCTGTTGTATTACCTACAACCTTTGCTTTCTTCCATACAAATGTGACATGTGTAGCCGCGTCCCTCCCAACCCAAATCTACCTGTATAGGCTACCTGTCTACCTGGCGGAGCGTGCAGAGGGTCGTGGCTCGTGGGGACTCGAGGTGGTCACGTGCTGGGGACGCCGGTAAGGAGGAAAAGGGGTCCGGGTATCAGTTCGTAGATATACTATAAACGAAGAAAAGAGGCGAACTTGGCTACAAGAGCGGACAAATGGGCATGTCGGTTAAAGTGAGGCGGTTTTCAAAGTGGGTAGAAGAAAGACGATATACATATAGGGAGAGGAATAAATGTAGCTAGGTCATAGGCATGGCAAAACATACATATATTCATGAAACGAAGTACATGTCGGAACAAACAAGTTTGGAACAATCATCCATTTTTGTTAATGAAGGCTTGTATGAGGTGAGCGTGGACATGAAGAAGATACAGAAGTGAGGAGATTATATGATGGTTGGAATCAAATGTTTTTAAGATAACTAGAAACAGTTAAAGTTGGGAAGAAGAGAAGGGGGAATTGTTTCTTTGACAAAGATTGCTAGAGTAACTGAAGGGGTGTTTAGAGGGGAGAGGGAATGGTAAGTATTGAAGTGAGGAGAACAAATGTATGATTGTTATCATTGGTATATGATACCTAGAATGTTGGGTAGAAGAGAGAAAGGAAATGTTTATTTGATGAAGTGTGTTTGAGCTGGGAGGTGTTCAGAGAGGAGAGGGACAGGTATAAGTATTAAGATTTACCAGAACGGAGAAAACACATGAACCAATACACCCGGTGGTGTATGTGGAGTTAGGAGCGCATGGACGGTGTAGGGGAAGGGGAAGTAAAGGTTGCTCGACCACAAGGGGTATGTAGATATGAAGGAAGATGAGCGTGGGTACAATTGCGGACAAATACTTGTGTGTTTAAGTGTGGCGTTTCCTTCAAGGTATGAATGCACATAACCCGCAGACAAATAGAGGGTGTTTATACGAGTTGCGAGCACTTTATAAGAAGCTATGTTGCTTGTTACGAACAGAACATAAGTGTATAACCTGCAGAGTGCGGTCTACACGTGGTCTCTCGCCTCTTCATATCGGCGTGGCTTGGTCTGATGTGTGCTTTCCTGTATGAACGCTTTTATATGTACATCATATATACGACCATAAGATTGCAAGTGACTTGCGGGTTCTACGTTTCCATCGTATGATCTTTAGGCATTCGCACGATAATCTTGCTATCTTTGTTTAGGAATGTTATTTTTGTTAAACTTACATTTCCATTAAGATACCTTATATACCAACAGAACACCGTTGATGCCGGTGTCATTGGCGGTCAGTAAAGGGGCTGTCAGTGTCTATAGGTAGGAAACCAATTGTAGATTCCTGTCTGTAACTTCAGACCAATAGGCGATTCAGTTGAAGCATCCTGTGGTACTTCGTGTCAGTATTAGGACAGACTGACAATGTGTTCTAGCACTGGACAAGTTAACACTCTATAATCGTTTAGACTAGCACTGGACAAGTTAACACTCTATAATCGTTTAGACTAGCACTGGACAAGTTAACTGTATATTCTCAAGGGGCTGGATGACAGACTAGCACTGGACAAGTTAACTGTATATTCTCAAGGGGCTGGCTGACAGACTAACACTGGACAAGTTAACTGTATATTCTCAAGGGGCTGGCTGACAGACTAACACTGGACAAGTTAACTGTATATTCTCAAGGGGCTGGATGACAGACTAACACTGGACAAGTTAACTGTATATTCTCAAGGGGCTGGCTGCCAGACTAACACTGAACAAGTTAACTGTATATTCTCAAGGGGCTGGATGACAGACTAACACTGAACAAGTTAACTGTATATTCTCAAGGGGCTGGCTGCCAGACTAACACTGAACAAGTTAACTGTATATTCTCAAGGGGCTGGATGACAGACTAGCACTGGACAAGTTAATCGTATATTCTCAAGGGGCTGGATGACAGACTATAGCACTGGACAAGTTAACTGTATGTTCTCAAGGGGCTGGATGATAGACTAACACTGAACAAGTTAACTGTATATTCTCAAGGGGCTGGCTGCCAGACTAACACTGAACAAGTTAACTGTATATTCTCAAGGGGCTGGATGACAGACTAGCAATGGACAAGTTAACTGTATATTCTCAAGGGGCTGGCTGACAGACTAGCACTGGACAAGTTAACTGTATATTCTCAAGGGCCTGGATGACAGACTAGCACTGGACAAGTTAACTGTATATTCTCAGGGGGCTGGATGACAGACTAGCACTGGACAAGTTAACTGTATATTCTCAAGGGCCTGGATGACAGACTAGCACTGGACAAGTTAACTGTATATTCTCAAGGGGCTGGCTGACAGGGTACTCAGAAGTAAATCCGACATGGTATCACTTACACGTAAGACGTCCTGGCAGAGGCAACGCCCGCTTATACTGAAGATGGGTTGTTGACACCTGTAAAGAGTTACCTGGGACCCGCGTTACGTGATCCAGGTGAGAAACCCTACCCTAGCATCCCTTCAGGGTGGGTAAACAAGCTTACCCAGGGGTTGTGAGGTACGGGGCGCGGTCAGGCATGAGGGTCCGGGGTGGGTGAAATCGTGCGAAAGTGGGAAAACTGCCCCGGGTATGTTTCGGCTGAGATGTGTGCAGGCGGGAGACAGAAGCTTTCTGGAACGTCAGGACAGAATGATCAGTGAAACATCAAAGATCCTCTATGGTATAGTGTGTAGCAGATATTCATGGATGCATGTATACCCAGTGGAAAGTTTGACCAGTTTGAAGAAATGCGTGTACCTTTACGAAGCCTTTGTATATCTGTTACTCCATAGACATAGTCATAGACATACTTAAAGTTCGAAGAAATCTGGTACCCATATAGTTTGTATGTATAAGTTGTATTTCATAATCCGATGGCATAAATGTTCCTCATTGCGTAAGAAGAAATACTTGAAATGAATACAATGTACTCTGGTGAAATGTATATCTAATCTAATTAAACTCAATGACTTAAGAAACATCTACTTCCTTGTTCGCCTGGTCTACTAAAGATGTACGCAGCGACTGTAACCGAACTAAGCATCCTTTACCCACACGTTCCGTCAAACATGAGTCTCTGAAGTAAAATGTACTTGCTACAATAAAATAACTAATCCATGGTAATACATATCAATGACAGCAATTTGGTTTTGTTACTGTTTTAACAACAACCCTTTTAAATCTTCCATGTATTTTTTAGTAATTATTGAGAAGCAAAATTTACAGAGATAACAAAAGAAGATGAAAATAAGCATGGTAATTACACCTTCGAGTTACGGAAATCCGCCTTCTTTATGCAACTTGTGCTGAAGCAGGTTCGCGTATGTAGATATGTAGATATGTAGATATGTAGATATATACGCACGCCCATCTGCTTTGTCTTCCCTGTTTGACGGAGATACATATATAGAGCATGACTGACTGTTTTTGACATCATCTAATAGACGTCTTTCAAAGTTCTAGTGGACTGATATCATGGATATGCTTACGGTTATATATAATTCATGGTATGCCTTTGAAGACATTCTTTATCAGATTTTGCGTTGAAAATATCACTGTTATAGTTTATAACTCAGGGAGTCGTTGTTTTACTGATTTTTGTTAATGTGGTGTTATTGTGAACATATGCACACCAACAACAGCTATCAAATTATTCAAATTTGAAAAAAAAATCGGTCCTTAACCCTTTGTGTATGTTGTTATATATTAATATTGGTAACATGATTCAGAAGGTATGAATGGTGACTGCCACCGGTCGAGCAGCACATGTTGTCAGACCGTAATTCATTCGCAATTCTCAATGTTTAAGTCATATTTCAAGGAATCTATTGTTGCAGATACTAGATTTTTTGTAATACCATGGTACTGACAATTCATTCACGCAATGATTGTTTAACCCCCATGCTGCTAACATATGCTATTATGAACACCGTGTGTAGGTATATGGTATGGTGATTGTGCAACATTATCCTAAGTCTTGAGATTTTTTTGTTTGTATTCCTGAGCAAGACGGTTGATTTAACTTGTAATTTGAGGTGTTTATACATTTATATCGATTACACAATTTCGAAGATTCGAACACCGACCATCATCCAGAGACTTGGGGCCAAGTCACGACGTAATCAGTCACCTCGAAAAATCTGAACCTGATCTCACCCCTTGATCAAACAAACTCCAAACTACAGCCCCCAGAGTCAAAACATGCTCTCTATGTGCTAACATTTCCCCTAACTCGGCTTAACCGCAACCGTAAAATGAGAAGCCCTTAACCGAGGCACTGTTCTTCAGAGGGGGGACAAAAAAGTGTTGTGCCATCATTCTACCCGTTATACATCGTTATCACGGGGACTTCGAAGGGTCTCATTTTCTATTTACACCGATAAAATATCTCGTTAGTTCATGGAAACTTTTGTGCTCGACCCCTAGGGAGCTGAGCCGGAGCCTGGGCTCGGTCTAGATAGGGTGGTCCCTCGCTAGGGTGCTATTGTCCCCTCTAACCAACTTCCTTAGCAAACTGGCGGCCTCAAACCGGTTGAAACCACACATACAAATGTGTAATTAATTTCATGTTTTGAGGCTCTTTCCAAACCGCAAGTGTTATTGACATAAATCTGTGCGTTATCCTTTCATTCACTCTTTTCATTCATTCTGTTTACGACACTCGTTCATTCATTTTGATCTAACTAAACAGGCAATTCTAAGCCTGATGGTGAAATGTATTGTACGAGTTTTGTATCTGAGAAGACGGGTACCCCTGAAGATGATTTAACATTATAATAAGGGGGCATTGTAGTTTCCAGTTTTAAGAAAAAGTTTACTGCTCCATAATCTCACATGTGTACAGAAAACCATAAAGCTGTCCCAATTTACCCATTTTACACACATCACTAATATATTCAGTACTCAACCATCTAAAACACGATCTGAATATTCTAACGTGACCGAAGGCAAGACAATGTCACTTCGGACATTTCCGCGGGCTGACGGAAATTGCCGGAGGGGAGTTTCCCCATGTGACAATCTATTGATAAAATAATTGTACAAATTGAAACAAAGACTAACTAATTATGATAATCAATTAATACTTTAATAAATTTGGTCGCGTGTCAGAAGAGAAATGAGAGTTTGTCCGGAGGTAAGCGACTTTAAAACAATCGGGTTGACGTGTGTGTTGACGTTATGAGCCGTCGCCTGTATGTGACAGATTCTGTTATTTATTGGATGATGGGTCTA
Organism: Gibbula magus; assembly: GCA_936450465.1. Taxonomy (NCBI): domain Eukaryota; kingdom Metazoa; phylum Mollusca; class Gastropoda; order Trochida; family Trochidae; genus Gibbula; species Gibbula magus. Next base: position 74,216,804 of record OW388291.1, on the reverse strand, counting down.
TCACGGCTCATGCACATTTGCGTTTTATGTAAACAATGTTAAACAAATAAATACACTTTTCACACTGTCAAAAAATATTGTGGATTGTTGTGATAAAACTGTGATAAATACAGTTACAAATCTAGATTAACTGTTTTCATAATCCTTTAGTTTGTACTTCTACATATACAATGTATTCGCTTTGTGGTAATAATAATAATAATAAAAATCCCTACATCTAAAGTTCCAAATATGATCTTAAACAAAAATCCATCCATGCTGTGTACGTTACTCAGGTTTTTAACAACATTCAGTCTGCACTATACCAGTAATCCAAACGCTACACATGATGAGGATGTAGATAAACTATAAATACACGTTGAGGATGTGGATAAACTATATATATACACGTTGAGGATGTGGATAAACTATATATATACACGTTGAGGATGTGGATAAACTATATATACACGTTGAGGATGTGGATAAACTATATATATATACACGTTGAGGATGTGGACAAACTATATATACACGTTGAGGATGTGGATAAACTATATATACACGTTGAGGATGTGGATAGAATATATATGATGAGGATGTAGATAAACTATAAATTCACGTTGAGGATGTGGATGAACAATATATATACACGTTGAGGATGTGGATAAACTATATATACACGTTGAGGATGTGGATGAACAATATATGATGAGGATGTAGATAAACTATAAATTCACGTTGAGGATGTGGATAAACTATATATATACACGTTGAGGGTGTGGATAAACTATATATACACGTTGAGGATGTGGATAAACGATATATACATGTACACGTTGAGGATGTAGATAAACTGTATATATGATAAGGATGTAGATAAACTATAAATACACGTTGAGGATGTGGACAAACTATATATACACGTTGAGGATGTGGATAAACTATATATACACGTTGAGGATGTGGATAAACTATATATGATGAGGATGTAGATAAACTATAAATACACGTTGAGGATGTGGATAAACTATATATATACACGTTGAGGATGTGGATAAACTATATATACACGTTGAGGATGTGGATAAACGATATATACACGTTGAGGATGTAGATAAACTATATATGATAAGGATGTAGATAAACTATAAATACACGTTGAGGATGTGGATAAACTATATATACACGTTGAGGATGTGGATAAACGATATATACACGTTGAGGGTGTGGATAAACGATATATACACGTTGAGGATGTGGATAAACTATAAATACACGTTGAGGATGTGGACAAACTGTATATACACGTTGAGGATGTGGATAAACTGTATATACACGTTGAGGATGTGGATAAACTATATATACACGTTGAGGATGTGGATAAACTATATATGATGAGGATGTAGATAAACTATAAATACACGTTGAGGATGTGGATAAACTATATATATACACGTTGAGGATGTAGATAAACTATATATACACGTTGAGGATGTGGATGAACAATATATGATGAGGATGTAGATAAACTATAAATACACGTTGAGGATGTGGATAAACTATATATATACACGTTGAGGATGTAGATAAACTATAAATTCACGTTGAGGATGTGGATGAACAATATATGATGAGGATGTAGATAAACTATAAACACAAGTCGGATAAGTGTGGATAAACTATATATAGTAATGTTGAAGATGTGGATAAACTATATATATACGTGATAAAAATGAGGATAAACTATATATATATATATAAGTTCACAATTGGAAAAGTGTCTAACTCTCAGGTAGTAAATACGTATTATCCGTTATTATATATATATAGTTGAGGATGTGGAGAAACTTGAGAGGCGTATAGGTAAGCGTAACGACTGTGTGTAAAATCAATAGTCAGAACACCGCATGATTTAAAGGGACTGTTCAATCTGAGTATGTTTGTGGTAACCACATCCGAGGGGATATACCTGCTGTACCGATGCTATCTGCTCGTGATGATCTATTGTCAGTTTGTAACAAATCTCTGAATGTTACGGTGACGAACATTTACTTCATTAATTAACATTCGGAAAGCCTCTCGACTTCTTTTTATCAAACATATTTCGATCTTGCTGCGAATTTAAAACCAATTCGCTGACTTTAAACAAACATACATTAAATGTTCTCACTGGCTTTGTGGGACATAAATAGCATTATGAGGTAACATGGTAGAATATCTTCCGGGAGCTACTGTTTTAATAATGAAAATTATACATGATGTTTATGAAACAAACAAGTGGAAGTATGAAGATTTGATACTGGTTGTAAATAGGCTTTAAAAAGGTAATCGGTTGAGAAATCGTACGGCAACCGCAAAACAACTTCTCGAAGACATCTACTACACAATGACATAGGCGTAGGAACGGTTCAAAATGGGGGGATGGGTTGTGTGTTATAAAAGCGCCAAGGTGTAATATATAAGGGACCTTTTAACGTTAATTATTACTATGATTTGCCAAATGATTTAATTCCAGGTCATATGTTTTGGGTTTGAAATGCCCTTTTAGTCCAAAATCAATGTTTTCTATCTATATATTTGTTCTTAAATATTTGGATTTGCGTTTAAATCTCGATTTTGGTCCCTCAAACAAATTTCAGGCTATGAAAAAGTAGAGGTTCCTACGCCTATGAACGATCATGATAATCTCATGAAGTTGAAAAATAGAATGATAATTGAAGTATATATAGTCCTATATATAAAGTAGATGGCACAATGTAGTATATAATTACATATTTCAAGGAGGTGACTACACAAAATAGAAAATACTTCCGGGAGATATTGTTTTCATCTTATACGAGGCTGACAAAGCGAATAACAATGTATAAGTATATATAGTATCATACAGTAGCTACATTATATTACGTGTTGTTAGACGTAATATGCGCTGATAACTGTTGAACTAGTTTCGGGGAGCGTTTGGCACACTATTAATAATCGTATGGTGTAAACCGAATAAAATGGAGGCCGTACGTGTGGAGTTACGATACCGATAGTACATTATAGCATTACGAGTGTCTATGTAAAACATATGTTTCTAAGAAGTTGTGTTTATGGCGAGCAGAATAAACTAACCTACTTCCGGGACCTTTGTCACAATTCTTGTAATAAACATATGATGTTGATAAAACGAATCAAATGGAGGTCGCGTAAAGTTACGATACCGGTAGTACGATATATCATTATAAAGAGTATATAATAGCTTTGTTCTACGAAGTCATGTATAGCGAGCAGTAGAAACTAGCTTAGTTCCGGGAGCTGTAAAACGTGACATTATAAAGCACATGATGTTGATTAACAGAACAAAACAGTTGGTCGTATCATCCCGAGCTCGGAGCTTGCCCTATAGATAGATACATATCCGGGAAGTGAAAGTAAATCCTGGTTTGTTATTAGCTATAACACCCCAGTTTTATCTATCTCACTTCTGTATACTTACCGTACGAGTATGAATAACACACGCAGTTGTAGGAAGTGTATTCATCGTTATTGCGATGTGGAAATTACGCTAGACTGACACTGTTGTATATATATTTAATGTTAGCAATGAAGACAGTTATTGCAGTTCAAGTTCAAGTTCAAGTTCAAGGTAGTTTGATACATCTTTGACAGTCTAATACTCAGACTCAAAAACATTTATTCGTAAATATCACCATTTTATTAAATACTGAAATGGAGCCTATAAAAATATGATTTTCAGAAAACAAAGGCTCCTTTTGAATATTGAATATTGAATAAAGTGGACAGAGTCTAAGTGTTAGACCAGTACAAAACAACAACAAAAAAAGAAACGGAAGTACTACCACAAAATCTTGATATACATGCAACATATTATTGTCAAATCTACTAAAAATTGAAGTTTTAAAAATCATGTACAGATAAGTAATCAGAAATGATATTGAAGTATTTGGACATTTTTTTTATTTTCTTAACATCCTTTAGAAATGTTTATACAAACAAAATATCAATTTAAGGATCTTGTAAAGGATAGTCAGAAGTCAATTAAAGGTAAATTCAACTGTAATTTCGAAGTTCTACTCTATGATAAAATGCATAAGTATTTTAAGTATATTATTACATAGAATTATGTTGACGACAGTTGAGAGAACAGCTGCCACATTCAGCAATTAATATCTCTTCAATTTCGTTTTCTCAAAGAATACCTGTGTCTTACTCTCCCTTTAATTAAGTCAAGTTTAGTCCTTCCCAATACAATCACCACCACCATCACCACCACCACCACCACCACCACCACCACCACCACCATCATCATCATCATCATCATCATCATCATTATCTAAATGGCAACCCGAGGATTGTGTATTCACAATACCAGTATCAGCTCGATGCTCTCGTAGGCCGCCACTTAAACACGACTTGCATTTCCCTTTATAGGAACTCTCTTTACATTGGTTTACTTTCATCACGCCAATATGGCGGCTAAATCGGATATGACGTCACTGTCACTTGACAAATGAAATTCCTGCTTACATCAACGGGAAGGGACACTTGACTAGTTTATCACATCGCACAGTTGTCGAGTTGTGAGTAATCATATGCTAGTTTACAATACATGTACACTAAACAATGATACGCACAAGAAGGTGTACACATATTCACATAGGATATGAGTTGATTGGCACTTAATTAAATTGGGACATGACAGTATGAAGTGTTCTTTAACTTCCTTCCGATCCCGATGTTATTTGTATGACATTGTAACAATACTCATGTCGTGTAAATTAAGCATGAGGACCATTTTCCTGATGTTTAAAGTCCAAAGCAAGGGAATTGCTTTATGGACTTAGCATCTTCTTTAATTATTATTTCCAACGCCCTTGGAAGGAGAACATACGTATTTACCAAAATCATATAACTGATACACTAACAATCATTTCCAACTATGCCAATATAGTGCCATGAAGACTCTAAATCTCTGCAAAACGTTTCATGAAACGACACGCTATGTTATCGAAAAGCAGAAAGACAATGCAGAATACGTGGAATTTCACGTAACAAGACTCTAAATCTCTGCAAAACGTTTCATGAAACGACACGCCATTTATTGAACAGTAGAAAGACAATGCAGAATACGTGAAATGTCACGTAACAAGACTCTAAATCTCTGCAAAACCTTTCATGAAACGACACGCCATTTATTGAACAGCAGAAAGACAATGCAGAATACGTGAAATGTCACGTAACAAGACTCTAAATCTCTGCAAAACGTTTCATGAAACGACACGCCATTTATTGAACAGCAGAAAGACAATGCAGAATACGTGAAATGTCACGTAACAAGACTCTAAATCTCTGCAAAACCTTTCATGAAACGACACGCCATTTATTGAACAGCAGAAAGACAATGCAGAATACGTGAAATGTCACGTAACAAGACTCTAAATCTCTGCAAAACGTTTCATGAAACGACACGCCATTTATTGAACAGCAGAAAGACAATGCAGAATACGTGAAATGTCACGTAACAAGGCCAACATGCTGCAGTAAACGTTTTTAAAATCGGAATTCGATTGTCTATGGATGTTTCTAATCAAAGGATACTCTGTTGTAGTCTAGCTCATCGTCAGCCCGTAATTGTACACACATATCGTATCCTCACTACTGTTTCAATGTTACTTGATAACTCGTCTTAGTCACCATTTGTTTTGAAGTCCGCGGCGACAATTGGTCACCTGAAGTTTACATCCGGGTTGTTGATACTTCTTCAGAACCGGAAGCGTTTGTCAAGTCCTCAACAGGAGGATGTGAATATAGACTCCTTGGCCCATGGAGATTCTAAATTGTAGATTTCGTGACCCCGTGACCCCAAATGGGGTGACGGGGGTCACATCCTTAAAAACCTATTTTCATCTTCTTCTCCAGTTCCAAAAGGTCTAGAGAGCTGAAAAGTTGTGTGCAGACTCCTTGGCCAATGAGGATTCTAAATTGTAGATTTCGTGACCCCGTGACCTCCTTAAAAACCTATTTTCATCTACTCCAGAACAAATGTACCTAGAAGGCTGTAATATTGTGTACAGACTCTTTAGCCAATGGGGATTCTAAATTTTAGATTTGGAGACCCTGTGGTGCCTCAAATAAGGGCCTCAAGCCATGACCTAAAAATCTCTTTCAGTCTTCATCATTAAACAATATAAACCCTGATGAGCTACAGAGCCCATGGCTCTATTTTTCTATTCTTGCTGAATAAGGACCTAGATTTATTAAAGGCGTGTATTTGTAGACAGTCATGGGGCAGGATTCGACTAAAGGCGTGTATTTGTAGACAGTCATGGGGCAGGATTCGACTAAAGGCGTGTATTTGTAGACAGTCATGGGGCAGGATTCGACTAAAGGCGTGTATTTGTAGACAGTCATGGGGCAGGATTCGACTAAAGGCGTGTATTTGTAGACAGTCATGGGGCAGGATTCGACTAAAGGCGTGTATTTGTAGACAGTCATGGGGCAGGATTCGACTGGGTAACATAATAAAGAATAATATAGAACTGTCGATCTAAATCTACTCAGACTGATCTTTAGACTTCCTGAAATCAATAAGTGACCCTTTAAACATGAATATATATGCATGCATGAGTCTATGGTACAACACTACAACAGGAATTAGTCCAGTATCCCTCGTGGTGTGCCACTTTCACCAGACACACGTTGAACGCGTTGCAATATTTCAATGACGTTAGGGAGTTTAAATCTGCAAAATCTCCCTTTCAGAATAAAGTTATGTTGCAAGTAAACTTATTATCTTCACCCGAACTAAACCATGCACTGACCACATAAGACACTAACAATACCTATCTATCCTTGTAATCACTAAGGTTCCGTTTTGATCAAATATCATTCTCCCCTTCCGGGATCAAATCATGCAGGACACTCAAATTCTAAAAATGAAAAAAAAACTCCGCGCTTCCGTTTGTAGTTCCGGTCCTAAGGATCACGATTCCAATAGGAAGACACATTCCTTCTGTCTGCCTGTACGGATTACTCCAGTCTCCCGTCGGCCCTTCCCTGTGTTATCTATATCTTATCTACGTCGCAAACGGAAGCTGGTCCTCTGTCTATCTGTGTCATCGATGTATGTACGTTCGTAATGTGAGTGTTATGTGGAGTGATTCACATCAGTAGGTTTCTTAAAGGGAGGGTTCTATAAGGTATATTTGTGATCACTAAATTGGAAAGGGAATTCCTGTTTACAATTATTGTATTACTACATGATTATAACACAACCCAGTTGAAACCCGCTCTTTAATCATCAGCTTTCTTCATAGTTGTGGTTATATAGTGGTTTTATGAAAAATCCTTGAACCGTATTTTGTGTAAATTTAAGAATCAGCTGGACACAAGTTATCATCTTCTAACATTGTAGCTTGAAGTTAAACTTGACATTAATGTTTTCAACATCTTCTAATATAACTTGAAGTTGAACTTGTCATAGAAGTTTTCAACATCTTCTAACAATATAACTTTAAATCGAACATGACTTTGAAGTTTTCAACATCTTCTAACATTATAACTTAAAATGGAACATTGACATTGAATAAAGAAGTTGTACATCCAGAAAATTGTCTCCATTCTTCGTGATTTTGAAGTAGTAGTGATAACACGGTGTTCCATAAACTGACACATAAGTATATATGTTAACGTTATTCTATGTACGAAAGAAAGTTGAGCATTCAGCGACATTGGGTCCTTCGTTCTCCTTCGATATTATGTATGACACAACATAGAGGTCTGTTTCAGGTACAGTGTAACACGGTGCGGTAGATATGCTCGCTTTACTCACTGTCCTTATGTAATTTATGTAGATGTTCAAATAAATGATATTTTTACGTTTTAGGTGGATTATGGTTTTGCGGATGTACTGTCACGAAAGATACAACATAAGTTTCAATTTAGACGTTCATATTATATTCTTTGTATGCATAACACTTTATAACCCTTGTATCTTATTGAAAATCCTGAGATCTACATACTGAATACTGCGCACAATGTTTCTCAAAGTTCATGTTTCTCTCTATGCATATAACAATGGTGACAATTTTTAAAACACTTTAACTCAGATTTAATGTATTTCTTTAAAATCCCCTCGACAGTATCCCCCGTGTTGACATAGATACTAGAGGCCTGGTAGCGGGTACGTGCAGGGCACCCATCACCTCAGGTTTCGCGTGAAAGGGGAGAAAAGGTTGTAAAAATATTCATGAATGAATGCCTGTCGTAAACAATCTCACAAATCAGTCACGTGATCTATCACGTGATTACATGCGCAAAGAGTTTATTCCCACCCGAATGAGTTTTACCATATATGGTCGCAATAACAAGGCAAACTGTAGTGCTGCTCCTAAAATTACAACACGAGAATAACTTTTAATCACACTTTGTTATTGAATAAACCATGCGTAACGAATGTTCAGGATGCTAGACAAGAACAATGTTCATTCACGCATGCTTGCTTTCAGATATGTGTATGTTTACAAACATGATTACATGAGTTAAATAGACAATTATAGATCATATTTTATAACATGAAAAGTTTTGTTAACGATCCCATCAACTTGATAATCCTCCGTGAAATACGTACAATAGTGCATGCACCAGTGCGGAGTTTTATATGTGTAGTTTAGGTTATATCACTACGTCAAGTCATACAGTTAAGAATTACCGGGGACTCTCTATGTATATAGTGTTCCTTGCATTACGGATACCTGAAAAAGACTTTTGACAAGAGACTGCATTTAGTGGAATATGTCATACATTTACTTAAAACAGTTATAATACTACCACAGGTTGAAATCATGCAATGGTGATGGCATAACAAAAGCAAGATTTCTGGATTACACCTAATATCATTATGTTTGCTTTGCTTTTTATTGAAGTGTGTATAAAGTAAGGAAGCTGTTATACGGTATCTTATATTTCCTATGTATTCAACTTCTCAATAACTCTCAACGTGGGGATGACAGACATCACAGCCGATAACGCTTGGATCGATGTCACTGTTTATTCATTTGTATCACAACAGTTACGCTGAATGAACGATGATATATTTTTCATCCAGCATGTAAGTATCTTGACTCGTAGAACAATCTGTGGTCGACTACAAAGGTTTATATATGTAAAATTACAAAACGTACAAAGTTAGGTCATATGCAGTCACTCTCCCGAGATAAAGATTGTAAAAGTTACAGCTCAACGTATAGCGAGATACATTTAAGCATTATGTGATGTGATTATGTAACGATGTGAAAACCATAAGAGAATAACATGTCATACCCTAGCGAAGGTAAAACAAGAAACTTTAAATACAGCATGCCCAACATGACATATCCTACACGGACTCTCCCCCGAGTCCATCAAGATACAACATCGCACTCTCGATCTCAACAACGTTTAAACAATATGAGAACAAACTTGGACATAACTGAAACTTAGACGAAGACAATTCTCTTTAAATTTCCATGACAAACCCATATAATATCCGATTCCTACAAGAAGCAACATCCTCGTCTGACCGATGTCATCACATGAGCGAAGTCCAAGGAGCGAAATCCGGTCTCCCTACATAATTTATATTCACTGTATTTGCGTATGATATTAGTCTATAAACAGAGACAGCTAGTTTTATTACTCTATAAATCAGACACCCTATCCGACATGGGCACTGAGAAGAGTCTGTGTCTTAAGTTGTCTCAGATAAAGCTGGGTTTACATGGAGACACCGACGTCTCAAGGTCACACGATTAACTCTCGATCTAACAGCACTTGCAGATAAGGAAATTGAGATGGTTTTAAAGGAATATCAAAGTTTAAGATCGTTTTAGAAATCACGCGGTCATTCGTCACACCAGTGTTGCCAGAATGCAGTACGGGTAGTCGTAGCTACGATCGACGTCATGGTTAAACATGCTTTGAAAAATCATTATATATATATATATATATATATATATATATATATATATATTAAAGAATTAAAGAAGATTGATCCAGTCAAAACCATCTGATGTTTACTCTTTTCTATATATATATATATATATATATATATATATATATATATATATATATATATATAATCACTCTCTCAAAGAAAGTTGGTTGCAATTAATCATTAATTTGAGTGGGAATGTATATGAAAAGCAAAATTTATTAACAACTTCACGAAGTTTCGGATTATATGCTCACTCCTTCATAAGGACGATTCTTAAAAAGTCTTTAGTGAACTAAACTAAGTCGCAGTTCAATGATCCTACCTCAACCAAAATGTAGAAACTAAATGGAAATCTCGATTATCTGAGGTACATTTTAGGAACATCTGATAGAATGGTGATGTAATTATCATTTTTATTAAACACGTGGATTTTTCCCCATGAGGAACTCAATGTCAAACATGTCTCGCAGGTTCTTCTGAATACAACTTTCAGTTGCTTGACTGTATTCATGGATACCTGTTTTCGAACCATGTCGGAACTTATATACTACCAAACATTACTCACGTTACACAACAAAGTACGTTTCTGAATGTAATATTTATACTTTTACATGTAAGTAAATCGCTGAATCTTACAGTTATTTACATCAGTGATGTTGAACTCGATAAGCTTGGGGAGTTTAAGGTGTGTATTTGACGGTGTTGTTTCTGGGTTAGCTAACACCTCGAGGTTCTCATTGAACCCTCGCATCTCGGTGGTGTCTGCTCCAGGGTGTCTGTGTCTGTGTGACGGCGTGTGTACGTCAGGCGTAATTAATACCTTGACATAGACGTATTAATTGCGTAAAGAAATCAGCAAGTTGATCTCCTTAGTTTACAGTAAACAAAGTAATAAAATAAAGTTTCAATTTTCTTATGTATACCTGAGATGATGGTGTACGATGAAATGAAATCTATTGTTTGTATAATGTTCTTATTCTGTCAATTTTATTATTATCATTATTGTAGTACCATCATTATTATTCCAGAATACGTGTTTAGTGTCTTCGGATTTCAAATACTGATTATGTAATTGTCTACCTTGTGTTACTATAAAATGAAAACTCTTTCGAAGTCCAGTAATTAAGAAACAGCCATGACGTAAAATACTCTTTCGACAATGGCATCAATTGGCAATACGGTGTTAACTTTTAAACTATTAAACGTCCTTCTCAGGATCCACTGTAAGTAATCTCTTTTGAAAATCTGGAATATTACCTCTCATGTGCTGAAACATAGTCGTCTTTCAGCATCAAACCGAGAATAGAAGTTCTCCGTCAAGGGGAACAGCCTTGGTATCCGCTCCTTATATCAAACCTATATTTCACAAACTTCTGTACTATAAATGCCTCATTTGTAAACACCTGGACACCGTTGTCAGTACTTATGCGCCAATTTGAATGTGTTGTGAATATGGTCAACCAGTAACAATGTAGGAGTATAAAGTTTTTATTTCAATAAACACCAACTGTATGCATTAAAAACTATAAACACATCTTGTAGATACCTGTACAGTATTGTACATGCTAAATACTACTTTTCATGAAATAATTTCACATTTGTAAACTGTTTCTGCATATTCTAACAAACCTCTATGTGAGGAATACCAAGCGCCAATACTGCAATCCCTGATGTGATCCAAGTCAACCTTTGCTTTGACATTTACTTTTCTTTTCCAGATTCCTCTTTGTAGTTATCTGACTCATTCTGAGAGTTCAGCTACCTCAACTAATGTCACACTTGTATCAAATGTTTTCTTTAAAAACCATCTCCCCTCCATGGTTAGTCAGTAGTCCTCTTGGCAGCCTCACCTACTGTAACATTTCTGAATCATCCTCCTCTATATACATAGGTTGATCTGTACGCTTACTCCAACTACCTATGGACAGAATCACTGAAACTCACATTTTGGGATGAATCTCCTACTCTGTAGAAATCTGATGTGTAAGAAGTCCAGCTACCCCAGGACAGAGTCAGCCAGCTGAACACACAACACCAGCAGCAGGACTCTGTCCACAGGAGATCTGCACTTCCTCCAGGACTCTGTCCACAGGAGATCTGCACTTCCTCCAGGACTCTGTCCACAGGAGATCTGCACTTCCTCCAGGACTCTGTCCACAAGAGATCTGCACTTCCTCCAGGACTCTGTCCACAGGAGATCTGCACTTCCTCCAGGACTCTGTCCACAGGAGATCTGCACTTCCTCCAGGACTCTGTCCACAGGAGATCTGCACTTCCTCCAGGACTCTGTCCACAGGAGATCTGCACTTCCTCCAGGACTCTGTCCACAGGAGATCTGCACTTCCTCCAGGACTCTGTCCACAGGAGATCTGCACTTCCTCCAGGACTCTGTCCACAGGAGATCTGCACTTCCTCCAGGACTCTGTCCACAGGAGATCTGCACTTCCTCCAGGACTCTGTCCACAGGAGATCTGCACTTCCTCCAGGATATTTCTTCTTTGATTAGCGTAGACAATGTGTTCACATAGATGCTAATGTTGATGTTCTGAGCATCTTCCAGGACAATACTTGATTAACAATATCTTCATTGAAAAGCCATGACCGTTGTTACACCATTCTTGTCTGAAAACATACTATGGATCAAATATTGTGTCATTGCAAACTGTGTATCAGCTGGTTTTCTAACAGGTTGATCTGACATGGACCCTAACCTGTGAAGCAAGCATAACAAAAGCAAACATTCAAGGTACAACTAAAGACTGTTCAGCACCCAAATCTTTCTACACAGCTGTCTCCTATAAGTCTAGTCTCTCAAAGTTGTCCACAAGAACTTGTTACTTCACATTGTAATATGATAAGGACAATTCCTAATGTAGGAACAGACCTTAAAGAAGCAAGGTACCTTAAACGATGTCTTTGTGCTCATTGGGTAACACTGTACCAGGGTAACGTTACATAGTCAGTTACCATCATCTTAAAATCTCATCTGGTATCTCATAGAATAACTCAATGTTCCCTTGATTCTGGGCACTGATATAGCAAGGACAACATGGTGCTGATCACCAATAATCTGTGTGTGTAGGTTAAGGGTTAACCAGTTATTAGTTCTGTTAGAGGGAGAGTATGATCAGAGTATCTTTAAGGGAAACACCTTTTGAATTGATACCTCCAGCACTTATTCTATAAATCTATTAATGCTCATCAGATATCAACTTAATCAATATTTTTTAAGATTATTAATGCTTGTAATATTTCTTCAAATTTAATTTTCAAAATAAATATACCAGTCTGACTGCCACTTTAAAGCTACTCTTCAAAAGGTAAAACTTGCAGAATATCTGCACCAGGTACACACTTTATCATACATCTCCAGGTGAAACGAATATACAGGTGAGAGTTTGAATCACAATCTGAAATTATTATTATTTCATTTGACAAGTTTCAGTTTTTAAATATGACAATAATCCATGAGCAGTTTTCAAATCATAGCAAGACCAATGATTGCCAACTTGGTGTCTCTCCAGTAGTATGATTATTGCTCTTAACAACTTGCTGTCTCTCCAGTAGTATAAATCTATTTGAGAAAGAAAGACTTATCTGAGATGTTCATAAACCAGGGAGTTGAGTTCTAAATTGTTCAATATTGGTTGTCTTACACATGCTAACATAAGCATTCAATTGAAAATTTTAACTAGCCGATATCTCCTAGACCTTTATCACCCAAACAATCTACTAACAACATTCTGGTCCTTATCCACTCACACAGACCTCAACTCTGTACCTTATACAATAGACATCAATATAATAACTTATTCTTAAACAAAACCTCACAAATTGTAACATAAAACGGAGGGTTTGATTGCTTGGAATTCATGTGTGTTGTTGTAAAATGTCACTTGTAAATTGTAATGTGCATGTATCACAAAAAGAAATAAATTTTTTAAAAAAATATTTATATACCGGTATATGTATATAATACCTTATGAATGATAGTTCTATCTTTATATTATAATCTATATAGTTTTACTCATCTGAAATATGTTCATAACTGAAGCTTATTACAATTAGATCTATGGTGAGAATAAAAGACTTTACATAACTGCAAATGAATGTAAAACAAACCACACTATGAATTAATATGAATATGAAATATAATTTCAGGTACTGAAGTCCTATTTGGAGTAGAATCATCAGTCATGAGAATTTGTTAGATTCCTAATGGCATCAGACACATAATCTGATCACTATCATTTGTAATCATAGGTAAGCCATGTACATTTACCTGAAATTGTCCAGTTCACCTTTCAACTCTCACCTTGATGGCCCATACTTACATCAGACAGGTGAGAGACAGAGGTTAGTAAGTGAAACCAGTTATAAATAATCCACCTCCAAAATCAAAGAGCCCATATTAATTCCTCGGACATGACCCATCAGGCATATTCATAAGCAATTCTGCTGCAGGTAGATTAGCAGGTCAAAGGTGTACATTCTACCTGAGGCTTACCTGCCTCGTTTGCGCACCTGACCTCAACGTGGTCTTCACTTGACCTCACCTGCCCATAAAACATCATCAAATTCCCATTTACTAGTCTATCAAAGTGACACATCCTATAATATATAGCTGTATAAATACAGTTTGTTTAACTTCTTCATGCAAGGTAAACATATTACTAAGATGGAGGAGAAAACGTATAGAGTGTAAGCAAATATGATTTTCATATTTTTATTGGAATAAAAGTGTCTTTTTAAGGAATTGTTTGGTGTTTGAAAGTAGAATGATGGAAAAGTATATATATTTCACTAAAACTTAGATATGAAAGGATCAAATTTTGTAATTAATTAGTATAAAGAAAAAAATATTTAAATTATGTACCATATGATAACATCATATTATTATCTGTATAATATAAAAAAATGAAAAATCAAGGAACATTGCACATTATCATGTGTAAATATGTTATGAAACTAAACAAAAATTTAAAACTAGTAATCCTTGCAACTTCAGACACAATTTCTGAATTTCCATAGGCCACTGTAGTTTAAAATGCATTATCCATGCAGCATAATTTAACATTTCAAAAAAGTGAATTTAAATTCTAAACATGTTTGCCTGTCGAGCAATAAAACAAACATCAAAAGGCTCTACATCTACTCAGGGCCTTAATCAAGACTGACAATAGGCAAAGTTTATTGTCACCAACAATGAAATTTCACGTTCAAATAAAACAGCATTTAGATATACATCAGGTATTCTGTTTAAAGCTATGGGACAGAAACAATCAGTCCATTTACCTGAACAGCAAGATCAAAGGGCTTGACGAGTATACAGGTGGGTACAGGTGAAGCCGACACAGAACATGGCAAGATGAATGAGAACCACAGGTAAAATTTACACGTTTCTGTCAGCTACCTTGTGATCAGTGCAGACATATGCCTCAGGGTCGGGGAGGGTGTTTGTATGTGTGAGGGGGAGGGGACAATCTGACAGACAGTGAACAGAGATGGGGGGTTTCATTGGAAAGAAACCTTGACAGAATAGAGCAATAAAGAGGTAGACAATTTTCACAGTAATCTGTGAGGCAGGGGAGGTAGGTATATTAGTATTTGTGGAGAGAGGTTATAAGAAATGATGAGATGGGCCAGATGATAAAAAAAAGTCAATGTATGATTTGGAGAATAATTTAAAAATCACCAAACTAAGCAGCCCTTTGCTTTGAGATATCCCGGTGACAAGGTGGAGGGAGGGGAGGGGGGGAGGGGAGGGGGTGAATTAGAGAAGGAGATGAAGGCTTCAGGGTTGGAGGGGAAAGGGGGGGGGAGAGAACTAGAGGAGAAGAAGCTTTCAGGCTTGCAAGGGGGGGGGGGGGGGGGGGGGGAGAGAGAGAAAACTAGAGAAGAAGAAGCTTTCAGGCTTGCAAGGGGAGAACTAGAGGGGAAGAAGCTTTCAGGCTTGCAGGGGGGGGGGGGGAGAACTAGAGGAGAAGAAGCTTTCAGGGTTGCAGGGGGGGGGGAGAACTAGAGGAGAAGAAGCTTTCAGGGTTGCAGCAAGGTCATACTGTCATCAGATGATAAAACATTAAAACATTGTCAGTTGTCTTAGTGACAGCTATAAAGTGTATACCTTGTGGCAGTTAACACACATTAGCTCCAGCCTTGTACCGGCAGCAGTGGTTCACCTGTGTATAGGGTGGGGAACAGCTCAGTGCCTCCAGGTATAATGGTTAACAAAATAGTGGACATATTTATAGCATACTTCTTACTTCAATTAACATACATAATATAAGTGAAATACTCTTGAAAGTGGCGTTAAACTCCAAATCACCTCCCCTTACTTCAATTAAACATCTATTGATCATAAGTAGTATATTCATATAGTACATATCTATGCATAAAACACAGATGAAGAGATAAATTGGTAAGTTTGCTGTACCTCATGTTCAACAAGGCAAGAGCTAATAACTGTCTCTTCAAATTTATTTCAAAGCAGTTTTAGTTCAAATGTTTGTTTATCCTATCATGTAATATATTAATTCGCTCAATATAATTGGCAAAATGTATACATGACAAGCAAATTGATTATTTTCAATTTGCACCTTTATATTAAAGTTTACAAATTTATTCACACTTAAAACATGACTCTTTTATTAGCATAACCTACTTCCGATTGTAACAGTGACACATTGGGGATGATACATATTTATGTGCATGTCTTAGAACATTAACCGATTTCTGTCAGAACATATCTTACATATTTTACATAAACATGTAATTAATAAATTTAATTTTCATAATTAATCACCAAATTTTATTGAAACTGAGCATATCTAAATATATAAGATATATCTTTTTATTCATTCATTATCGTTTTGTTATGCTATGTTATAAATATCTAACGTTGAAATATATATATAATTATTTATCAAAAGGTTTATCTTTTAATCATACTACCGGTATTATAAATTGTGTCAATATTATAATACAGATTTCATTTAATCAAGTACATAATGTAATTACATAATTAAGAAAGTAAATAAAAATATACTTTTATGGCTAAACAAATAAGCCCAAGTCATAACTAGAAGGTCACAGAGATATAAGCCAATGTTAATCACACCATTACACACTTGAATACCTTAACAGAAATAAGTTCAGCTATCCTACGCTCTATACATAATATACAAAACATATTGAAGCCCCCTGTTGTTAAATAGAATAATTAATTCAAATTTATTGGCCTTCAAGTCAGGAAATCTACTTAAATTGGCCATTTGCAATCAAAACCTTGTAAACTTATTTTTAACTTACTTTTATATATGCTGCAGGTGCAGAGACAGACAAAACTGTATATTTCAGTTCGATCGATTACTATAGAACCATACTTGAGTTCTTTATTGTGATAGTTCTACTATAGTTACTCTTTGAGAGCTTTACATTAGAACAGTTTCCCATTATGTCAATTGAATCATTTTTTGATGCTCTGTTTTGTCTATACAAGTATTATATCATTTTTTATGACAGCTTTCTCTCACGCCCAAAGTGTACCTGAAAGCCCTATCAGTTTCTATAATGAACTTGTCTCCACTGTTTCGGAAGAGTCTATTTGACAGTGAAGGGTGATTGATTGATAGTGTTAAGATGTCTACCGATTGAACTGTCCTTGTATGATACACTTCCTGGTAATATAATTTATAATACAAATAATACAAATAAAACAAACAATAATTAAGGATACAAATAAAGAAATTAATAATAAACAATCATTGTTCAAATAAACATTCTATCAAAGATATCTTATATATATTTTTATATTACATAAACTATAATATCTATGGTAAAAGATGCCTTTCTCATTCATTACAATTGATTAAGAAATTTAACCTTTTCATCATTAATTCTTCGAATATTCAAAAAATACCTTTTGATTGTCATAAATTAATTTTAATTATTATGCTATTATATTATTTTTTTGAAACCAAAATTTCTGAACGTAGACAAAAGGATGTCACAAATGTTGATTTGGTTTATTTTTTGTAATGACACATTCTGTCAAGTTCATTTCAAAATATTTTTAATTGTACGACCTGGCGCCGTTGTTCTGAATGAACTGAATTTACTACACATTAACATCAACAGCCAGCCTTATGTCACTGGTGGGAAAATGTTTTTGTAAAACACTATTTGCAAAAAAAAGACCGAAACAAGTTTTCAACCTTTGAAGGAAGTATAATTTTGGGAAGTTACGATTGATTGATTGATAGGTTAAAAAATAGATTCAAATTTGTTGATGAATGGTCTGCCTAAGGTATGGCCTATAAGTATGGAAAGAATCTCAATGTCCTAAATAGTTTGGGAACTTTTAAAAACAAATTTAAGATGAATTTTCACATAGAGTTTCAATGCAAAGAGCAGACTTTTAGTGCTACTTTAATATGGTACTTGAGAGGGAGACTGATGCAGTGGACACACTCTTCTGTCAGATTACTGAAAATCTTGCAACAAACACCTCAGATTCTTCCAAAGTTGCAACAGTTGACACAGACGAATCTCTAATCTCCACAACAATAGAGGGGTGTTTCTATCAACACCGACAAATAAGACAATACACTGGGTATGAGGAAAAAGCTGACAAAAAACAACAATTATGACATTTTTAGCTTTTTATAGGCACTGGCTGCATAAAACTATTTCTCATGGGTATGACGATTTGTCTAGCATATTCTGGAAATGTGACTGTAAAGGAAGGGATATTGTTTTTAAGCTGCATGTGAAATCATAGAGAAGAAGATGTTTTTTAAAGGAAAAATTATTTGGATGAAGTAAGAATGTTACCAGACCAATGATGCAACCTAGCTTTTTGCAACATATTTTTTACCATTTTTTTCTAAAAAAATTTTTTTATCATGATGTTTTAGACCTTAGTATAATTATTGTCCCATTAATATTTCTATGTCAGCAAGGCTGTATAAATTTTATTTTCATGTGAACATTGTGACATGTGAACTTCAAGAAAGATATATAGTGACTTAAATGAGAAGTCTTTCCACTCTTTAACCATCCTTATTCTGTTAGGAGATCAGTTTCACGTTTGGCAGTGCATGAAATAATCTTGAAAAGTAGACTGCCCAGTGTCCAAAAGTATTATTTTATTTAAATGGCAAAATGAAAGAAAAGACTTTTAAACAGTTACCAAAAGTTACTATGCTCCAGGCTGTTGAACAGGCCTTATTTGATACACTATACAATATACATTACCGGTAAGTACCATAATGAAACTGCAAGTATCACGAGTCAAATAGCGAGATTGGTGGATGTCAGTTTCCGAATAAACGCTGGCCACTCATCAGGAGTGTGATGGCTGTTATTGAAGTCTTCTTGATGTAGTCAATTCAAATCATAAATTAACAGTATGTCAGATATAGAGAAAACCTTTTTATATCTAATCTTGAAGCTGAAAAAGAAACAAGTTTGTCAATATTTCTACTTGATAAAAAGGTAAAATTGTAAAATATCTAATCATTATTAATTAGATGAAAAAATATCTGTTAGATAAAAAAAAATACCAGTATTAAAAGTATCATATAGTAAGTTGACTATTTATAAATAATAAAACAAGGGCTTTTCTTAGATGAGCAATAAACAATTCGGAAAAAGTAAACAATGAATAAAGTCGGTCAACAACAAAGAAGGCTAAATCAATTCCAATCAATAAAGAATAAAGAGAGTTTGTTTTTACAACATTCAAAAACAAAAATATAACCATAAACAGATACTTAATCTTGAAATAAACACAAAGATAATCTTGAAATAAACATAAAGATAATCTTGAAATAAACATGACAATAATCTTGAAATAAACAAGGCAACCTGTTAAAAAGAAGGCAGAAACACGTACATGTTTCCGCCACGAAGATGAACAAACAAATACGAGAGAAAACGCTGGAAAGTTGCCCCGCCCCTTTCTTGCTAACACTGAGCAGCAGGTGAATATATTTGCATAGGATAATCAATAATTGGAACCAACAACAGTTGTTTGTTTGTGAGGAGACATGGCAGCTCATTGGTTGGCTTAACAATGGAGGTAAACCACATTAGAGAACTAAGCGCGAGATGTGGTGTGCAAAGTGTTGTACCACCAGCACAAAAACAACTTTATGTTAGTCGGTTAATATTTGAAGGCTTGGAATAAAGTTTGACTAACTTAGAAAGAAGTTAGAAGAAAACCTTTGAAGTTTGGAAGACAGTTGTGGCTGTTAATCAAATATTCCTCTAAAAACAATAATTGACTTTATCTGTCTTTTATTACTCCTAATGACTTTATTTGGTCATTTATTTGATTGAATGAAATGTTGTAAATTTCATAAGTTTACATTATTTTAAACAAGAATGTGCTTACCATCGATGCATCAAAACTTCAAGAAAGATATGGCGGCAGTGGTGGAATTTTTTATGATAATACTTTGTATACTCTAAAGCTTATGGACACGTATGTAAATATGTTTTGAATCAAGGATTTATATTACTGTAATATAAGAACTTGTTTGAATAGAGATGAACATTCGTTTTAGTACTTTTCATGGAAGTTATTTATTGAAAATTGTGATATGAAGTGACTTAAATGAGAAGTCTTTCAACTCTTTAAGCATCCTTATTCTGTTAGGAGGTTAGTTTCACATTGTTTGGCAGTGCATGAAATAATCTTGAAAAGTAGACTGTCCAAAAGTATTATTTTATTTAAATATGACCGCCCGATTCCAAAATTGCTGAATCCACCTTTGTCTCCAATGGCTGATTCACATTTGACGGGGCCGAAATACGGTCAAATAAGTTTAGATCCCCAAAAGTGACATTGTAAAGACTCCAGCAAAGAGACAGAAATCCTGTAGGTACAACTGGATCCCAATACACTTCTCAACATTATTGCAAACTATCATCACCCACAGGAAACACTAGAGTATTGTATATGACGCAAGTGTGCTTCTTAGATCACTCCGTTGACACTTGAAGTTTATGTTGAGCAAGTATCATGTAAGAACGTACAGCGCATGCAAGTGGAGGATCTGTCGATCGTGTCGCCGCACTTGAACTTTGTAATCACACAGACAAGGATATCATGCTGCTTGTTGTTTTAGATGTTCACAACGGAGATTATTGATATGTATTTTTCTTTGAAGGTCGAAAAGAATGCAAGGTGGGGAGAGATTAATAGAAAATACATGTAAATAAATTCAGCATTGGTGAGCAAACAAGCTTTGTCAACGACATTGTCCCTTTTAAAACTTTGACAAATTGTCTTCATAACTGAACTCATTACGTTAATTTTGGCACGTTCCTTAGTCTGTAAACTCTGTATAGACAATACTAGATTCCTTCTTCCTACTGAATTAAATCTAGAACTAAATTGAATAACCTTACTCGACATAATTAGCACCTCCTGCTAAAAAACATATACAAATAGAAATATACTCCGTTTTTATATATACCGGTATTCGCATTTTCAGCTGCAATGCAGAAATAGTCATTAACCAACAACAAACTGAATACATTAATTTTTCAGTAACATCTGATGTTAAGTAACATAATTTATGGTAGAAGTTAAATATTTCACTGGTCTATGCATCTAGCTATATATATTGCTAACACGTGCTCTAGAATAAGAATCACAAACTCAAATTTAATAGTTCTAAATTGGCACCCCTCCTAAGCACTCCTTTTGAACTTATTTGTAACTAAGCACTAGTGATGCTTATTCCATCAATAAGCCCAACTTTTGTTTCTTTGTATATTATACCTTTGTTTTTATTTGTTGTCAAATTAATATGAAAATATGTTTGTTACAATTGTCTATATCAAACGCTGATCATAAACTTAATGAAGGTTAGTTCAGTGGCTTACTTCCATTCTGTACATAAATCCCTTTACAGTCACTTATTAACATATATGATAAGTAATCTTTTTTATCAGTAATCCTACCTTACACGTTGTTCCATATACTTTTTTTACCTGTTGAATGAAGGTGATTTATTCCACACGATAAACCTCTTAAACAATTTTCCAATTCAATGATTTTAAACACCAAGTAACCTCACCCTCCTTCCACTCCATTGACTGAATTGACTTAATACAAACTTATCAATATTAAAATACATTACCATATCAATTCAAACTGATTATTCTCAAATAAAAATTATACTTCATAATGAGTTTGATTCTGCATATCTAGCCACCCTTATGACGTCTAACATGTACACCTATTGCACAGGGTCGCTCCAATATTTGTCGAGACATCAAATCACGCGCTATGTCAATGGATCTGCTTGCTAGGGGGTGGAGGAAAATTGGTATACGTTCGACCAACGGAGTTGACAAATCACTCCACCTGCGCATATAGGTGCAAACAAATCATAAAGTAAACTAGAGTGACAGAAGCATGGAAAAGTGAAAGCTTTATGAGTAACTACATTCATATTTCTAGTCCATCAATGAACCTATTGGAAGTGTTCAATAACTTAACCTACAGAGGGCCAGCTCTGGAGTGCTAGGACTATATTTACCAGCAGAGGGGAACTAAACATATACGGGGGTCACTCGGTGCGTTATTCCAATTGCCCACGGGTGCAGACGAAAAATACAATATTGAACTGAATGCATATGAAACATACAAATCTTTCACATAAGAGGTGATTGAAGCAGTGAAGAGGACCGAGGGCTAATCGTAAAGCACATATATAAGTAAAAGCTTTCATTGTTCCCAAGGTGTTAATAGGTAAAATGTAACACAAAGAAAGGTGTTTTCAACAGGTGGTAGGTCTTAAGGTGCAAAAGATTGTTTGATATAGGTGCAGAATAAAATTATTTCAAATGTTAATAAAAGAATCACTCTCCACTCATATTGTTAAAATGTACTTGAATCATTTATCATTGATCAATATTTAAGATTTTCCTGTTTGAAGTAAAAAAAATCATGTTTTAAAGAAACTGTCCCATACTCTGACATTTTCAAATCAAAATTAAATGTCAAAATGGTATGTGACACATACACTACTAACATATTATGTATTCCAGATCAACTTTATTTATTTATTCAAAATAAATTACTGCAAACATGGAAACTAATGAATTCAATTGTTATGAGATTCACAATTTTCAATAAAATAACTTCAGAAAAGTTATAATTCGATGAAAAGTACTTAAACAAATGTTTCACTCTTTTCAAGCAAAGACTTATATTGTCAGAAGATTCACAATTCTTAATTAATAACTTTAGAAAACCTATGAAAAGTATATATGTACTAAAATGAATGGTTATCTCTCTTCAAGCAAGGACTTTTATTGTCATAAGATTCACAATTTTCAATAAATAACTTCTATGAAAAGTACTAAAATGAATGTTGATCTCTATTCAAACAAGTTCTTATATTACAGTAATATAAATCCTTGATTCAAAACATATTTACATACATGTCCATAAGCTTTAGAGTATACACAATATTACCATAAAAAATGTCACCATTGCCGCCAAGCGGTGTCCTGCAAGAACAATAGTTATTGTAAAGGTGAGGAATCTACACCAGACAATAGATACAGTGTTGTATGGGAGGTGTGATACTATTTATGACAGAGTGAGAGTAATTGTCTACTGGCTGTAAACCCTCCACTCTCTTCCAGACTATCTCCCATGCTGAGTTACATAGTCCTAGTATTATCTTCAAATCTCGTAAAACACCCCATGTTCAGAAAATCCTGTATTCAACTTTTTTTTACTGCCATCCAGACTTTTTTTCATTTTTGTTCAAAACTTTTGTTGTACCTTCATAACATTTTCTTCTTTGATATTTCACATAAGCACTGTCAGCAAACTTGTCTGAGTATGAATTACTTGTGAAGAAATGTTTAAACTGTCAATATGATGGACAGTTTTAAAACAGACAATACCTGTCATATATATTTCATATATCTAGTTTATGGCACAAGATGTTTTAGGTGATCCCGGTGTTGAACATGTTTATGTCTATTAAAGCCGTTTATGACAATACATAGGTGAGAAGTCAGACTGTCATTAACACATTAACTGTTTTTAAGTAGTCAGTACCGAACCATTCTGCACGACCAGTTTACAAGAGTCAAAACTTGTTAACAAGGGGAGGAAGACATGGTCACCAGCTGCCCCGCCATATTGGTTCTCAATAAACCTGGCAACTTTCTCCTGAATGTCCTAAATCTAGTGTATTGAAGGGCCTGACAGGGTACTTTTAAAAAAACAGAAGCATGCAAGGTAACCAAGCCACACACAAAATTTGGTTATCCTGTCCTAAACAGTTTCTGAGAAAAGCTGTTCCCTTTAGAGATACCATGAACAAAGTGAAATAAAGATAAAACAAGGGCAATAACTTCAGAAAAAATAAGTGTGGCTTCTTATTTTCGAACTCCATCAAGGTATCAAGGCCCTCAAGCAACACACCAAATTTGGTTATCCTGTCCTAAACAGTTTCTGAGAAAAGCTGTTTCCTTTAGAGATACCATGAACAAAATGAAATAAAGATAAAACAAGGGCAATAACTTCAGAAAAAATAAGTGTGGCTTCTTATTTTCGAACTCCATCAAGGTATCAAGGCCCTCAAGCTTGACACCAAATTTGGTTATCTTATCTTAAACAATTTCTGAGAAAAGCTGTCCCTTTCGAAGATACAATGAATAGTAAAAAAAATATGAAACAAGGGCAAAAACTCCAGAAAAAATAATTGTGGCTTCTTATTTTTGAACACCATCAAGGTATGTATGCCCTCAAGTTACACACCTAAGTTGGTTATCCTATCTTAAAGGTTCTGAAAAAGCTGCCACTGTTATCTTGAACAGACGGACACACAGACGGACGCATGAACGGACGGATGGAGCTCAAACCTATATCCCCCTTACACTTCCTAGCAGGATCGACCATTGACTAAAGATTGGCATCCTGTGATAAACTGGGACCCCCGGGTGAAGGGTTAAACCATCAAACATTTAACATGTTAGACACTGGCAACACGTACAATCCTTCCCAACAATACGTACATGCTCATAGTTTGCTCCTATAAATGTTAACCGACAGGATAAAGAAACAATACCAACAAAATTACGTGACATATTAATGATGTATCAACAAATTAAAGTTCAGATAGGTAAATTATGTCTACAATATCTTTTATGAACATAATTTTGATAAGTTATAAATGCTTAACCTGAATGCCATATGTTCTGTCCAAAAACATTTGGAAAAAAGCAATATGAGCACCCTGACGTGTGTTTGATCTGAACATGAAGAATGAAATTGTAAATACTTTTTTACAAAACAAATGTTTATCAAAGACATTCAAAATTGACAGAAGTATTATGTTTTGACGCTGTTGAAAAGTTGGCAAGGTTTCTTTTGCCAATCAATTTAATTTTTTTCATCAAAGTCATGTGAAATACAGTAAGGGCACAATTAAAGGTAAAACCATGTATATAATCAACCTGTGAGAATAAATACAGGTATTATTCAAATAAGTGGAAAGGCTAAATCTGATAATTAACTGGAACTGCCCCAGGTGGAATCCAGTGAGAATTGTCTGACCTTTGCCTGACTGCCTCGGAATATCCTAAATTGTTCATCCATTATCTCCTCCATTTATCATTACATTCATTCATTAATCCTTGGTCACTTACGTTGTCTATTTCGCTCTCTGTTGTCTATTTCATGGTGAGTGACAATCCATCATTTATTATTGTTATGACTGGGAAAAGATCCAACAAATAACATTGTCATGAATATGGTGTCATTTGACAGAATTAAAAATGCAAGCAAAGGTTTTGTGGGTCATATTCCATTGAGTATTATCTAAATAATTTCCGGAAGTGAAATGTCAAACACATCTCGGCAGAGTCAAAAGAGGCTTTGATTGAAGGAAATTAGCATAACCAGCTGATATACTCGATATCACACAACTGAAATTTGTTTACTTTCATCATGGCAAACCAAATTTCAATTTTACAATAAATACTTTCCTTTCTCTCAATTACTGACATATTACATTGTTTTATTTGTAAGACAATGTTGCAACACCGTAAAATGTTTATTCAATGATTTTGTTCAAAAAAATAATTCAAACACATGAAAGAATTGAGTTAAGTTAGAGCAAGTTTTGAACCTTATTCCCCTGAAAAGGTGGTTGAGGCAGGTGAGACAGGTGATTTTGGGTTTATTACCACATCACTTCAATCAAACCAGCTAGTATCAATGCAGGGAGAAAGGCCACAACATCATCTGGCTATGCATTGAGATGAAACCTGCGAGCATCGGCTGGATCTAGCGAACCATGCTGAAATTCAGTGTAACATTGCACCAAAACCAATCAATCTGCAGCAAAACTCTTAACATGCCAGAAAACATCCTCAACACTCACAAGTTCTTACATTATGAAGTTCTTTACTGCAGTAAATCTAATGGTTCAATTCAGATACAATAAGTATTAACACTTCCATCAAGAACATTCAGACAACCAGACCAACTTTCTGTTTTATTGAAAGGAGAAAACTTTCAACTGAAATGATAATTGAAGCAAACAGTGTAATGCTCTCTCAGTGGATCCCATTAATAACTTTTAAAATTTCAAAACAACTTTCCCATTCTCTCTTGAGAGAGACAGAACATCAAAGAGTACATTGTCAACTGGCACTGTTCCAATCCCCGAGGCCTGCATGGTCCCCTAGAGACAATCTAAGCTATCCGATAACCAAAGTTATTAATGATCATAACGAAGGGTCATCACGGCCAGCCTCGAGCCAATATTGACCCCCGACCTCACAGCCATCTTGACCACTGGTCAGGTCACATGACACCTAATTACGATCCTTTTAATATCCTGTGCGGTGGTCAGTGATGTAAGTCATGGTCAGGGTGAAGTGGCCATATTTGACCGGACATGTCATAAGACCAACCTTTCACCCCATAAGTCAAGATTTTGTAGGAAGATGGAGCCCCTATATGTTCAGAAGGATATTAACGCTTGTTAATTGCTGTCACACTTGTTAAAATTGTTATAAACAGAGTTGTCACGCATGCCATGGTTGCAATGAACGTGTGTGTTTCTAGTTATGAGGCTAATTTGAATCTGCTTGCAAACATGTTTTGAAATGAATAGAAGCTGGGTGATTGTCTTGTCTTCTACAGTTTGGGAGTAAATTTCATCCATGACAATGTATCTGATCTCTGGTGTACAAATCAGTGTGAAAAGAACTTTATATCATTTGATGATTTCTTTATTTGTTTTACTTGTTTTATCAAAACCATTTTTTTTTTCATTATTAGATTGACAAGAAAGATATATTAAATACAAAGTGAACATTTTGAAAACATGTAAATTGATTTTTATCTTCAGTTTTAAATAGAAATGTGGTTACACAGTTACACAAATTATATGATTAAATAATCCTTATGCAAATCAGAATCCTATTTTATCACATGTATAAGACATTAATTGGTAAAAAGATTTCTTTATGCACACATCTTCCTAAAAAATCATCAATCATGATTATAAAAATATGAGTAACTACTCACCAATAAATCACTATTATATAACATTGTCAAAGTTATTTTTACTGACAGAAGAAGTCCAGAGTGACAAGGAAAGAAATTGCAAAGGTTGATAAAAATGTCACCGGGTCTAAGGATAACACACATACAATCTGAACTCGGTTCTTCGTCTGACTAGTCCCTCTCTCAGTCTCCAACATCTGAAAATATATACAGTTAAAGGTTTGTTGAACAAACTTTTTCTTCAAGCAATATTCTTTGAAATTTTGCTAAAAAATGTAGTATCTGAAAATAAATTTGATTGACAAGTGACAGGTCTCGATATAGTAAGATTGAATCATGTTTGTTCTTTTAGCTTAAACAAAATCTGTAAAAAAACATTTGGCAGGCAAACATGTTGAATAAGATGACCAAACACCAGGGCTCCGTTCCATAACAGCGTGCACATATAATCGCTCATTGATCGCTCAATGTAGCGCTCAAAGTAGTGCTCAATGTAGATCATTCTCTCCTGAACGACACAGTGCGATTCCTCGGAGTTTGCTCGCCTTGCTACGTAGCGCTACATTCGTTCAAGAGAGGTTTCAAAGTAATCGCTCATTGAGCGATTACTTTGAAACCTCTCTTGAACATGGCCCAGTTCTCCATCACTTACACTGTCTGGCTAGTTTTGCTCTCCATCCAACAAAACTGAAAGATTGTAATTTTCAAAAATAAATAAACAAAACAAAAACAGATAGAAGGTCATGGATTAGATACATAACCTTTTGAACAATTTGTTTAATAAAACAAAATAGTCTCTGAAAATTGATTTGGTTGACCAAAATTTCATTGGTCTTTGAAAAAGATAGGCATTATTTCTATTTTATATGTTATCCTTGACTAAAACGTCTCAGTCACTGACAGGTTAATTAGAGACATAATTCTGTGAAATCACACTTATATTCTATAACTTATTAATTACATAAAATTTTCGATGGCTGATGATTTGACCCTTAATTAATGATTAAATCTGTTATAGGAGACTTTAAGTCAGTCTACAAGTTTACATGTACTACTTGAAGACGACAAGTCTAAATTTTAATTTGATTTTAATCACTTGCTTCCTTTCAACGTTGAAACAATTTAAATGAGTAGCTCGTCTTTGTACAAATGTCCCCAGTCTGCTACACTCAACCAAAAGCTGGATTGTTTGTCAATGGATTTTCTTTCACATGTAAAACAAACATTTTGATAAAATTGTCAGGCCTTGTTTTTCGGATCCTAAATACATTTCCTACGTGATGTCTACAGTCAAGGAAGGTCGTATTTAGCCTGCCAGTAGGTGTGAGTGGTGTAGGTTTAGACGTAGACGTTCATTTAAATTAGTTCTTTGATCAGTGTTTGCCTTTCGTTAGTTAAAGAGAACTAAATAGTTAATGAGTGCATATGTATGCTGAAAGATTTAAAGTAAATTCTAAAATATTATAATAAATACTTCACTAACATGTTTTATAAAAATTCTTCTTTTAGAGATTTTTAACATATATATACATATATGTTAAAATATATGTACATATATATGTATTTAGAATATGCATTCTGTTATTTAGTAAAATATTTCAAATATTGATACTACTCTTGGTTAAATGATATTTTAATTTGTCATTAGAAATTAAACTAAATCATCTAGGAAGAATAACACTATCATCATCAATATATTTATGAAATATTAAATTAAATACAGCAGTTGTATTCTAAAAATGTACACCTACGTTTACAATATATTTTTAATTCCTCTCGTAGATCATCAATCAATACCATCATTCAATCACAGAATTTTAAAATTGCGTGGATTTCATACTATCGTTAACCGAGTAACTTAAGAACCAATTATAGAAAAAACACATCCCCTAAAATCCACTTGCTGCCGATGACTATTGTATTTCAGGCACTGTTGAAAGAACTGTCTATTTGTGGAATGAAGTGACGAATTCAGTGAAGCGGTATTGTGTGTTGAGATAAAAAGACAGCCAATTTTAGTTACCTTACGGTCAATATCAGAGTTTAAACACAACCAGGCAAATCTGAAACAGGAAAAGGACAGTTCGAGCGTAGTGCGACTTTTGACATTCACACAAATGTCAAGGCCACTGGTATCCTGAGCACACGTACCGATGACATGTTTGGAATTACGCGAACCCATTGTTACTTCCAGTAAGGAACCCCAGAAAACATTTCAACATGTTGACAAATAAACAGCTTGCAAAGAGTACACCTGACGACACCTCATTGTTATAAGAATATTCATATAAAATACATGTTTCTGCTGGTTGCCTGATTGTTCAATTTAATTATTATTTAATGTAAATATATTCCAGTTGAAGAAATAAGACTAGCCAATCTGAAAGCGTAAATTTGTCAATCAAAATTGCAGGTTACAAGTACTGGATGGACCTAACAACTTCGAAGGGGCAATATAGATTATTGCTACTGTGAGAAACTAGTTTCGTCCAAACACGTGCACTCATCAGACTCAAAATTGCAGAAAAATAAGAAAAACGTTTCCACCCCAAGTGTGGAGTTTCAGTGTGGTCAAACCTCCCACCCTCTCCCCTTTGAAAACTTTTGCATCAAAATTTCATGAACCCCCCTTTTCTACAAGGGAAACCCATGTCGGACGGGCCTATTTCATACACTGCGTGCATTTTTTAAAATATATGCACACATACAAATATCATGTTTGCCTTACTGACATAGTTTTAGAGTAAGTTCCGATATTTCATTGTCTTTGATGTCACAAACCATCTCAACATCATGTCGCTGCTCACCCTGTCTTTACTGCTGAAAAGTACATGAATAAAATGGGAAGAACTGGATATAAACTTCAGCTAAGATTAGGAAGGTAAAGGCCTTAGGTCCAGGATTAGACTAACAGATACAGATGTGAGACAACAAAACTAATGAGACAATAAAAGTGAGACAACACCACAAGCTCATACTACTGTTCTACTGTATCCATGGGTGTTCTTCAATGTTATCTGTCAGTTCTCACTGACTTGGCAGTTTCATCAGGATCATGCATTTAATATTTCACTCCAAAATTTCACTATGAAAAATTTACTCAATATATATATAATAAATATCTATGCTGAAAATAACATATCTGAAAGTTTAACAATATATCAACAAATTTAAATAATCGAAGCAAAAAGTGTATCTTTAATATTTCACTCATAATACCTATGAAAGATCAAGTCTTATCATAAGACAAAATTGTTGCTAAAACACCTTAAAATTAAATATTCATAGAGATGAAAATTTCAAATTTCAAACTTAAATAAGTTAAAAGAGTATATTTACTATTTCGCAGGTAACACGTATGAATGATAAAGTCAGTGGGTATGACAAGACATTATCTTTTCAACGACAAGTGAAAACGTATATTTATGTCTTATCGTTAAAGTCACTATAAACTTGTCAAGAGTGAAATACTTATACCTATATAGAACAGGCTCCTATTGTGTTGGAGATTTTTTAGAAAAATTAGCCAACATTGTCTTCATGAATATTTTTAAGTCTAGCTGCACCTGGGATTAATTTTATATAGTACTAAAATGTTAACATGCTTAACCCTTTACCTACAAATCTCAGAATATTCATCAATTGCAAATCTTTAGCCAATAGCCCATCTTAGATTATTCTCTGTATTACCCGGGTAACGAGAATAAAGTGAACTGACCAATCAAAATGTTTTGGCACATTGATTAGTTTAACGACTTTGAAATTAAGTTATAGAATTGAATTTGGAATAAAATACCAAATTCTCAAAAATGATAATTTTTAATAAAAATAGATAGGTAATGACTTTTCAATAAAAAAAAGCAATAGGCCAAATGATTTTGAAAACAAAAGTTTATATCTGTTTTAACTAATAGTTCTATGAATTGTATGATGCTGAAAACAAAATTATTTTTTTATATACTGGAATCAAATTGAATTGAAGGTCATAAATGACTATTAATGAACAAACAGATTTATAGTATTGCAATCAATGCAAAAAAACATCAACAAGACAGTTGATTGAAAACAACAGAGTTCTGTAACTTTGCATATTGTCGTGTTTAATTAACAATAAATGTCAAAACTTATACATCAACTTTTATCTGTCACTTGGCTTAAAATCCTACAACTTTTATTGTAAGTAAGAATAACAAATGAGTATCAATCGTACATACCCTGACAGATCAACTTGTAATGACATTGAAAGTCTGTTTGATCTTCTTATTTAAAAAAAAAGGAAAATTATTTTCTGTACATGTACATATTAATCACAGATTCACAACAACAAAAAATTTGGGAGAAAGAAAATCTCTTCCTCTATCATTTCCAAACAGTTTGTTATGGGTGCCAACGGTAAAGTGGGATATGTTGTAAATTGTAAAACATGTCACTGTTAGACAGGTGAGGTGAGGTGAGTTGGGGTTTAACGCCGCTTTCAAGATTATTTCACTTATATCGCGGCTGCTAGTATTATGGCAGGGAGAAAGCCCGCAATAGATATAAAAGGAATGGTATGACCTAGAGCAGCATGTAAGAGTTAAACTACCTAATTAAAAGGAATGGTATGACCTAGAGCAGCATGTTAGAGTTAAACTACCTAATTAAAAGGAATGGTATGACCTGGAGCAGCATGTAAGAGTTAAACTACCTAATTAAAAGGAATGGTATGACCTAGAGCAGCATGTTAGAGTTAAACTACCTAATTAAAAGGAATGGTATGACCTGGAGCAGCATGTAAGAGTTAAACTACCTAATTAAAAGGAATGGTATGACCTAGAGCAGCATGTTAGAGTTAAACTACCTAATTAAAAGGAA